>OZ005648.1:379284511-379884511 GCA_963930645.1 Salticus scenicus
AGAGTTTGGCTTTGTTCACACTGGCCAATGGCTTTGTTCACATATATTGCATTATTTATGCCGCTATTCTGTTTTCAAGACATTTAATTTTCAACTGCTAAAGGGTTTTATTCATTCTACTTAAAATTTTAGGCTAGGTTTATTTGTCAGTAAATGTTTCCTTTTTTTTTTTTAATTCAAGCTCATAATTATTCAACAAATAGAAGTCATAAAGATACGCAATCCTAGCAATGATGAATCCGGGAGGAGGATATTGGGATACAGCCCCTTCACCACTCAAGGTTAATCAAAATTATAAATTTTATTTAAAATCCATATAACTGTTGGTTCAATGTCTGTCTTTTAAAGAAAAAATAAGAGAAACTTGTCACCTTACTATAGTCAAGCAATTGTGAGACTGTCGTTGCTATGGTCAAGTCAAATACAGTTAAGTTGTAGCGGTTTTTTAATAGTTATTTCATTGTAATTTTCATTGAATTATCGAAAGTTTTGTATTGTGTTTTTATGATTCTTATTGTCAGATATGTAAAAATTATAAAGTGAAACTGTTTTCGTTCACATAGGCTGGGACATTAACATTAGTTAACATTGGACCATTTGGGCACCACTAAATTTCTATGCTAATTGTTACGAATTTAGTAAATTGTATGATTTGGGGGCATTTTGGTGACAAAACTTGCGACTTAGCAATGAAATTTGTGATTTGAAGAAAAAATTTGATATTTGACGACAAAATTTGGCGAGCTTGGCGATGGAGAAGGGCAGCTTTGGCGTCATTAGATTTTCTTCCCACGAGAAAACCTCATATCTCTTCACAGACCAATATATTGTTTCCACAAGATAAAAATTCAAAGGAAGCTGTAACGTATTACTCTCAATTTCAATCGCAAATTTTAAATTTTTGCCTAAAACAGCATTCTAAACTATTCACCACAAAATATATTTATATTAAGATTAACATACTATTTTAATTTTACATTCAAAAATGATTAATTAAAACGGTTAATATGATTTTTATATTTTCAGTGATCTTTTGTATTATTGTTTGCACGGGACGTAACCATTAGATTATAAATTTAAGCAATTAAAGCTATAGAAAATATCGGCTTCATCACAATTAATGAAAAATCACTTTTTAACGTGTAACTTTTAACCCTTTCATGGTCACGAACGTGTATACGCGGTCGGAGATTTCTACTTCTAAATGGTCACGACCGTTTATAGACGGTCAGCATTTGTTACTTCTAAATGGTTATGAACGTTATAGCACGGTCGAGAGTTTGTACTTGAAAATGTTCACGGGCGCGTATTCACGTTTGTGCTTTTCCCCTTCGCTCCACACTGGGAGTTGAAGTAGGCGTTTTTCAGCCACTCCTTCTTTCACCGACACAATAGTCGTACAACAGGACGTCCATTCATCATATTATTTGTATTCCAGCGGAATGACAAGGATTTGGTTAAAAAATGCTTTTGTGAATTTCTTTAGATGGTTAAGAAAAACATTGTATTTCAAAACAGATACTAGGTTCGATCGTTAGCAACTACACAGACTTCATTGCTTATTTATTTCATTTTATATTCTTGTGCATAATAATCTAATTCATAATAATAATTGAATCCGTTGCAAATTTATAGTTTACTTAATATTTTGTTTCAAAGAATTCTTTTATTTTTTTTATTTTTTATTTTTTATTTTTACACTAACAACATCCCCCCCCCCCCTTCGCTTAATTATTAGTATACTAAATAACTAAATATTACTCGCAACCTCGCAAGTGAAGTTTAGAATGTTATGATAGACAGAACCGAGACTTCCTATAAAGATGATTTGTAAGAAAAATACAGAATAGAAAATAGTTAAAATTCAATCTAGCAGACACCCTCAAGATCTAATATTTTTTAGGGCCATATATATTTCTTTAAAGACATTTTTGTGAACCATTATTTTTTAAATAAATATTAAAAAATATTTTTTTTTTTTTTGTTCAGAATAATTGAATTACAATGTAACATAAAATACTGTACATATAAAAATATCAAATTACATTTTTTTTTTTTTTCTTTTTTTTTTTTTTTTTCCCGTATATCTTTTGTGATAAATTTGCTGGAGTTGCCTTTTCGTTTACATTAAGCGTTTTAAAATTTTCTAACAATTTTTAAGCGTGAATATGATTTCAGTATGTGCATATGTCTGTCGGACTGTCCATCTGTTTGTCAATTTGTCTACTTACCCCTGCGACCGTAAATATTTTTATATTTTTTTAAATTGATATATAATGTTGAAGTACATTGTGGAATGTTTCTTATTTCAAATGGCATTAATAGTGCGGGTACAACTGGTTTACGTACATGGAATCCCCCCACCCCACCCCAACCAAAAAAAAAAAAAAATTGCTAATGCATTGCGTTTTAGGAAAGATATTTATATGAATCACATTTAAATAATTTCCTACTGCAAATTCTTTCAGTCCTCCAGTCGGCCCGTTGTATGATGACGTAGGCAAAGAACATTAAAAGTTATACGATACAACAAGTACGTACAGTTGGAAAATGTTGTTAATCAATACGCAGCGCATATATATATATATTTTTAATCAAGTCTGAACTAATGGAACATGGAATTTCAAATGCTGTTTCTCAAATTATAAAATATGTGATTTTTTTTTTTTTTTTTTTTTTTTTTTGGTTGCTGTTGTTGTTCAACTAAATGGCGTAATTAGACATTAATACATATAAAATATCATTGTTCGTAGTAAAATTTTATATTATCGGCTTTCTTATTCACCGAATTATTGCATAAAGATTTATTATTATTATTACCATCTTTAATATTATTTTCTTGTGTGTGTGCAAATTATTTTTTAAAATATTTTTATTCAGATAGAAAGAATCAAATGGTGTATTTCTTTTTACTATAAATATAATTCGTGTATCTTATAAAAAATAAACGTTATATGCTGATCCTATTTTTTTTTTTTTTTTTGTGTGTGTGTGTGTGTATGTGTGTGATTTTTTTTTATCATCAAAATATATAAAGAATATTCATTTTAGTAGCCATTTTGATAAAGACTTAAATAAATAAACACAAATACGACAAAAATTGTTAATTGCGTACTGAAAAATAATTTATATTTACAAATAGCTAATATCTTTCGATTATAAATAGCGAACTATGTAATAATTTACTTGTAAGAGCAACTAAAGAGTTTAATTAGCATTATATATATTTTAAATTATTAGTAGTTAGTTGCGTCATACTATTTTTCTTAGAAAAATAATTTAAATGGTATTGTTTTAGTTAGAAACGCTATTATTCATTATTATTATTTAAATTTTACTATGTTAAAGCATTTTAAATTGTATTTAGTAAATACTCATTTATAAAAAGGGATTTAAAATTATATATATTAACTTATATAAAGTATAAATTCTTCTTGATTTCCGAAGTGCGTATTTGGGAGTACAAAAAATTCTATTTCACTCTTTCCGATTGTTCTACGATTAAAGGTAATCTTTACTAAGGGAGATTTGTCAATTTTGACATGTCCGATGACTTTGATGCACACATTTGTTATAAGACAAGCGGTGGGGGAGAGCGGGGTGAGTAAAGAAGCATTATTTTCAAGCAGAGTGATGAATACTGAAATTGGTAGGATACTTTACAAATACATACTACAAAAATATTTTAATAAGAATAATATTTTACCTTTTAACGTGAATCCACTTTAAATCATTATTTAAAAATAATTTCAAGTTAACTGATTGCTCATTATCACGATTTTTATCGTTGATAAATTTTCTACAGCTATTTTTACTGCGTACCTGACAAAGAAAAAAAAAAAAAAGAAAGAAAGAAAGAAAGAAAGAAAAAATCTGACAGTAGCCTAACAATTATTTTTATACTTATGCTTATTTTTAATAATAAAAAGTTTGTTGCCTATTTCTGTAGATTTTTTAATTTTGCCCTATTTTTTTCACAATCGCATTTTTACATTTTTTAATAATTTAGCTATTTAACCTGAATGTTTTTAATTATCTCCTTTAAAATTTAGTGACATCAAATCGATTCTTTTTGAATGAAATTGATAAATGTTATAGATCTTCGTTTAACAGCGTGGGAAAAGTTGTGTGCTCTTAAAAACCTTCTAAAAGATAAAAGATTTATAACTCTTTCAGAAGGAAGCACAAAATAACACGGGTAAAATAAAATCTATAGACGAAAATTATGTGAACAATTACTTCTGTAATATAAAATTCATTAAATAAAACAGAACATATGTAGTTCGCTTACACAGACACACAACGAAAATCTGATACATTATGCTTTATTAGCATTTGTTTGTATAATAAGAGTGAACTTTGAAAGTGTCTAAAATTTAGTTAACCCAGAATTAGAACGCAAAAAGGACGCAAAAATTATTTGTATTAGATCTTTCATCTCCAAACTATATATTTAAAATAATAATAATAATAATAATAATAATAATAAAATATGTGTTAAATTGCCGTAAACATGTATACCATTTTCAAGAAAACAACTGTTTAAATGTATTTTTTTCCCCCTAAACGATTTTGCCATTCTGTAAAATAAATAGATTTAAAACAATACAGTGTTTGGAACATTCAGAGGCATTACTTTACATCTCCATTCATATTTTCCATATAATGGATCTAGAGATCGGGAGCCTCAATAACTCGTTTAACTTTTTTTTGCGATATTTATTTTTGCGTAACTAATTTATTATTTCTCTCTCTGTATATATATATATATACATATAATAGTAAATTATTTAATAATATAACATAATTAACTTATTTAATAATATAACTCTCAATGAATTTGGACGATTAGGATCAAATGAACAGAAATCCTGGTTTTATATATCTTTTCATGTCGTTTTTAACCTAAATTTGAATAATTGTTATTTACTAATTGGAAAAAAAGAGAGAGAGAAAGAGGGAATCTTTATACTTGCAGGTGAAGCACAGGTAAAGAAAAAATATTATTTTATATAACTTATTTTTAAGAATTCTTTGAATCGTTGAATCTTTTAATAATTATCATTAACTAATTAAAAAACAAAAAATACTGTTGATTATATCGGGCAATGAGGCAGGTGCAGAAGAAAGAAAACTGTTTATAATCAATATTTAAGGTCAAGGATTTGCCGCTCATCTAAATCCTCCGTTTAAATATTGTAGTAACGTTCATAAAATGTGTAAAGCTCTTAATAAAATTCAAAATATATTTCAAGTTATTACGACAAGTTGCCACCCATGCCAGTTTTTAAAACTCATTCGATATATTTAAATAACCCAACATATTCATAGTTGCATATTCACCGAACGGTGCAATTAAATTTGGTACAGAGAAAAAAGAAACAATATGCGTCTAGTAAAAGCGGAACTTGTGCCTATTTTGTTCGCCTGATGAAGGGTCATGTGTTCTTTCGATTCGAAACAATTGTTACGAGTTTATTGCATTTTTTGGTGCTTATTCAAAATTGTGTACTTATTATTTCTGTTATTATTGGTATTTACTGATTTATTTATTTTCTTTTAAATTTTCTTTTTGTTTCTTTTCTTTTGTTTACTTTCTTTTATTATGTAAAAGTAGAAAGCAATAGATTCATGATAACTTTTAATCTCCGGTATTTGATGGGTTTACACGTTTTCAGATTCCTTGAACACGATTTGGTTATCTTCAGAAAATGTGTGCGTGAGTATCATAGATTTTATGGAAGCTGTATCTCAAGAACAAATGAACAGAATTTCACCAAACTTAGCATTTAGTTGTACCTTGATTTAAACTGCTGCTGATTACATTTGAAGATCAATTGCTTACTAGGTGGTGGCCATTTTTCAAAATTTTTAGTATGGACCAAATTCCGTATAAATGTACAAAATGAGAATTATTTTTAACGAATAATTGGAAAAAAAATTATGAATTAGTAATAATAGTAGTAGTAAACTAAGAAAATAATTGTGTGCATGTAGGAGCATCACCCCCCCCCCCAATCCTAACGTTGGGGATACAAAATTTTTGATATAGATATCCTTTTAAAGATCTCCTCAATACTTTTAAAACAAATAATTGAACTATAGATCTGTTATGATTTAAATATATCTCTTTTTTCTTTTTTTTTACGGAAAAAAAGTATTTTCTCTCATGCCAAAAAAATTGACTCTCTTCCGCATTTAGTGCTACTTGTCTGAAAAGAAAATCTTCTGCATTCATCAAGGAAAATAATTTTGCTGCATGAATTTGTCTAGGAAAATACAGAATAAAGTCTTGTAATGGCCACAACATATTAGTTTTTTTTTTTTTTTTTTTTTTTTTTTTTTTTAATATATAATTATTATTTTAACTTTTTAGAGGGGGTGGGGGGGGAGATTATTTCAGAAAATTTAAATATTAATTTTATTTTTATACATATTACTGAGATTGGTATTAAATTTATTAATATTTACCAGAAAAGTGTGTTACAAATTTCTTTCACTGAATTTATTATAGTAATAATAATAATAATGAGCTTTTCTCCTTTTTGAAAATATAAATAATTAAAATATATACATATATTTGGTGATTTAAATGTAAATTTCTGTATTCTCAAATGTTTTACGAATTTTTTCATTTCTATTCTTTCTTTCTTTTTCTTTTTTTATACTGATATAAATTATTTTTTCTCTAGGCCAACTATGTTTGAATACAAATTATAATCACTATCTCAAACATTTTTACCATTTTTACTCAGACTTTTAGGTATTTGCATAAGATACGTTTTTATATCATTATTATATTCGTTACTTTTTTTTTTCGGTTACCGTTGTCATGACATGGTTCCGAAGCTAATGTTAAAGAAATCAACAAGTGATAATGAAAGTGAGAACAATTGGAATAAAATATTAGACGAGGTGAAGTGGAAAAGTGAAGTTTAATACAATTTAATTAGAATAAGATAAACAGGGAAATTTAGCAGTGGTAGATCCAAAACTTAACTTTTTTTTTTTTTTTTTTTCAAGGGGGGGGGGGTTCAGCCCCCTCGTCCCCCCATAGATCCGCCACAGAAATTAAAAAGAAAACATTTTCAAAATGTTTAATAAATTTCAAAATTAAAAATTGGTTTAAAAGTTTGCAAGTAGCAATATTTTAAATCAGTTGGGGATATTAATAAATACATTATAATTCCGTGAAGTTTCACTGTATTATTATGCGACAGAAATAAGTTATTATTATGAATGAAGATACTATTTTCTTTGAAGATTTCATTCCCTCCCTCTTTTCAACTGCTTGTTCACCCCACACCATTTGCGCAGTTCTAAGCCTGTAAACCTGCCGATATACAAAAATTTTGAGAAAAAAATGTACAGTTGTAATACACTTTTTCTGAGAATCGCTTTCTTCAGATTATCTATTGTATACTTTCTAGAAAGAAACGTTCCAGTTTATTCTTCTTATCAGTCAATATAAGGTTTCATTTCAGTCTTTATTTTTCATTTAGGTTTACTTCCTCCTATAACGGTGAAAAATATTGTTACTCGTTATTTAAAATAGTTTATGTTGTCATTTTTATAAATTGTATTCTGATTCCGAAGAAGAAATTTTAATTGACTCATCATTCAACTTTTATTCACGTAATTGTCAACATTTGTAGCTGTGCGATCAGTAGTTGGAGCGCCAGATCGCAGATACACACACAAACATACACTCCTCTTTATTTATACAGATAATTATTTATTAAAATTATTTTCCATGAATAATGTAGACGATTTTTATCTCACAGAATTATAGCATTAAATGATAAATACAAAACTTTGGACAAACACCATAAAATGCAAGAAAATCGCAACAATTGTTTCGGATCAAAAGCTGCTTTGATTGCAGCACTTGTGTCTACTTTTTTCGCCTGACGAAGGACTCTGTTTTCTTTCTACACGAAACAATTTTTGCAACTTTCTTGCATTTCACGGCGTTTATCCGAAGTTTGTACTTATCATTTTAAAACACCAGTTCTGTGGTGTTTTTTATTATATCAATAAAAGGCAGAAGTACGTCAATATTGGATCAACATCAGAAGATTTTTTTTTTTTTTTTTTCGTTATAAATGAAAAAATAGATACTTTTTTTAAAAATTACTACAGATCTATGGTTCAAGCATTCGTTTCAAAAGTATTGATGAGTTCTTTCGAAAGATACTCATACTGAAATTTTATACCTCCTTTTTTTTTTTTTTTTTTTTTTTTTTTTCCCTTGCATTTTAATTAACTGAAACTGACTACTTATTTTTAAAAAGTGGATTTATTACTTGCTACGTATATAACAAGTTATAATAATAATAATAATAATAAAAGTCAATTCCTACTTAGGTCAACAAAGAAAAATTTTATTTTAGTTAATAAATAGAAATAAAAGGTGCGCGTGCAAAATCAACTAAAAAGTAAAATAAAATTTATAAATGGACAATATTTAAGCTCGTGAACTCAGTTCAGTTATATAATAAGAATAATTACAAGATAAAAAGAACTTTAATATACCATATGTTAAGTTTTCTGTTGAATCATATAAACGCTACCGAAGACAGCGGGAATCCGGAAAAATTGGCTAAAAGTATTAAAAAAAATTCATTGTTATCGTGTTTTGAGCTATTATAAAAGTTTCAAACGGCTAGCTAGCTAGCCGGGAAGTTAGTTAAAAATCGATTGCAAGCTTTGCACTGGCAACGCTGCCGAAGGCAGCAGGGACCCGAAACAGTTGGTTAAAAGTATTTTTTAAATGCATTTTCACCGTATTCTGAACTATTCTAAAAGCTTCAAATGTCTAGCTTGTTGGGAAGTTAGTTAAATAAATTTTCTGTTGAATCATATAAACGCTGCCGAAGGCAGTAGGGACCTGCAACAGTTTACTAAAAGTGTAAAAAAAAATGTATTGTCACCGTGTTCTGAGCTATCCTGAAAGTTTCAAATGCCTAGCTAGTCAGGAAATTAGTTAAAAATCGATTGCAAATTTTGTACTAGTAATACTGATGAAGGCAGCAGGAACCCGAAACAGTTGGCTAAAAGTATTTAAAAAATGTATTGTCACCGTGTTCTGAGCAATCCTGAAAGTTTCAAATTTCTAGCTAGTCGGGAAGTTAGTTAAAAATTGATTGCAAGATTTGTACAAGATATATATAGGGAGAGTGTGAACTAATAGTAGGAATTGAAAAAGAAAGCAGAAGATGTAAAAAAATTTCGATTTCCGGTTTTTGATGTATTTACAAGTCTTGAGATTTCCTTGCATTTCAGTTAATTGAAATTGACTACTTATTTTTTCAAAAATGGATTTATTATTCTATCTTCTGCATGTATAAGAAGAAAGTATAAGAATAATAAACAATTTAGATTTCTGGTTTTCGATGAAGTTACACGTTTTGAAATTACTCAAATAGACCATTTATAGAAAAGGTCTGTTTTTTTAGTTTGAACACTGTACTTCATGGTCGAATCGTGACAATAAGTATTGCTGCTCTGCAATTTAATTCCGTTTATGAGAAGGCAATATTTTTGCTTTCCTTAGTTTTTGTAAAAAGTTGTCGAATTTCGACCACTGGGAGATACTAATGCAAATAAATAAATAAATAAAATCAGTAAATCTCCAAAAGTTGTCGGATTTAGATGAAATTTACGACGCAATTTGGACATGCATAGTAATGCATAAACATTCATTCTTATTGAAAAAGGATATATTTTAGCAACATTTGACTATGTTAAATTTCAGGCACTTCATGGAAAATCGCAATGTTTATCCACACAAAGAGGAGAAAAGTGTCTTTTCAACTTCGATCTCTGGCGTTAACGATTATATAACACTTGAAAACGCAAGATGGTAAATGGGTTTATCTAACCAAATGTATTCGTAACAAAATTTTATGTTTTTTAATTAATTACAAAAATTTTATTAAGATATCGAAAATGTAAGCCCATGCCCATCACTCCAGGTTGAACCATACCTTCATGTCAAATGCCTTAGCTCTGCGTGCGATATTCTTTCCTCAACATCTCAAACAGACAAACGAGATTTTCTTATATTATAGATTGTACTGGGGGGAAAAAGAGAGAGAGAGAATGCTATACTAGAATTATTTCTATGATCCGAATTTTTTTAGAGAACTTTTCGAACTAAGCTTTGAGTATATAATTTAAAAGCTTCTACACATTCTGAGCACATCGCTATAAATTACCACTTTAATTTGAACACCAATTAAAATATTATCCACCTTCAGTAAGAAACAATAGAACGTGCATTTATTAACATTGTTTTACTTTAGAGAATATTTATATAGGTAAACTCAAGTTCTTTCTTTTTTTTTTTTTTTTTAACTCAAGTTCTTTCTTTCTTTTTTTTTTTTTTTTTTTTTACCTGACGAAAAGAGCACCTGTTTAGCAGCTCTCGAAACTACAAGTATTTATTTGTTCTGAAGTATCAAGAACTTTTACTTTTTACTTTACAGTTTGTGATATCTTTAGTTTTTTTTTTTTTTTTCTTTTCTTTTAATCTGATAGAGGCTTGTATAGATTGTGACCACTCAGAGTTCATGAAACTGTGGCCTGGCCACTTAAGAAATTCATGAAACTATGGTCACTCAAGAAATTCATGAAGCTAGAATTTGATTTGTTCAAAAAGAGGAAGGGGGATCAAAGAAAGGTAGAAAAAGAAAGAAAGAAATTGAAGTAATTAAATAAAATAATAATAGCAGTCAATTAAAAAAAAAATAAAAGAGTATGTAAAACCTATAAAATTTGAAAGAATTTTTTTTTTCTGTTGTATGCTATATAATAAATTAAAAAATCACCAGAAAATCACCAAATCACACCAGATTTTAAAAAATCTGGTGTGAAACAACGACACGACTTCCATTACCCACTATTACACGTATTATATGTATTTTTGAGAGATAATGTGATCAGAAAACATAAAAGTGAGCTAAAGAGAAAATCGTTAGAGCCGTTTTTGAGATACCAACTTTTACAAAAAATCAATTATTGACCGGAAAACAATAATTACATACAAAAGGATATTTAAAAGTGAGTTAATATGACGAGTTTGAAAAAAATCCGTGCAGCCGTTTTTAAAGAACGCGCTTGCAAGTCCTGAAATTGAGCTCTTTATACAGGACTCCTATCAATTTTCCTGAACTAACCAACTATATCATTCAAAAGGACATCTAATAGAGTGTTTATAGAGCAAGTTTGAAGAAAATCGTTGGAGGCGTTTTTGAGATACGAACTTACGGTCCCACTTCCGGTTTCCGATGTCCCACTTCCGGTATTTCAATTTTCACTAAAATTTGGAAATTTCATCTGTACACAGGACGTATTTCAATTCTAAAGTTTCGTAGCTCTATCTTTATTAGTTTCTGAGCTATAATAGCCAGAAGATTCTCCACATACATACACACACACACATACATACACACTGACCAATTGCCAAAAACCACTTTTTTGGACTCAGGGGACCTTAAAACGTGTAAATCAGGTGAAAACCCGATATCGAATTTTCAGACCGAATACAATACTTCCATTACCTACGGTACTAGGGTAATGGAAGTAAAAAATGAATCCGATTTTATTTTAGTATCGATTTTCAAACTTCTGTTTATTACATCCATATTCAAATTTAATTGACATTTGATATCATAGCAAAAATATTAATTAAAATTTTTCGAATTTTAACTGTCTTGCTTTTCGCCTCCAAAATTTTTGCACATGTCTATTGCATTTGAAGAATAAAAGAAATGACCTTTCGAAATCGGAAGTGCTTACATATATTTTACGGTACGTGAAGAAATTTGTTTTAATAAAATAAAAGATGAATAAAAGATTAGATAATATATATTTAAAACTGTAAATATTTAGATCTGACAATATAATTAAATAAAAATTATTTTATTACGAAACCTATATTATTTTTGTTATAAAAAGTATAACATTCTAAAGAAAAATTTCCCATTGCATAAGATATAATAAATTTAAAAATTGAATTCGTCCTTATTTTAATATCGATTTTCCAATTTCTACTTAGGAACAACACTATGTCTATATTTCAACTTAATTAACATCCGATATCATATCAAATATTATTTAAAACTTTTAATTTATTTATATTAGCTGACACATATTTTAGTTTAGGTAGTTTTAGAACTAACAAAATATTTAAATATTAATTAATTTATTAGATTCTTTATCTTATATTTTTAACGGTAAATTGTTATGAATGTATTATTTTTAAGGATTTACAAAATAAATAAATAAATAAACATTAGGAAGTTTACTACCAAAGGCAACTTGAAAATATACTGATTTTTTTTTTTTTTTTTTTTTTTTTTAATAAAGTTTATTGATTGAAACAAATAAATCCATATTTGGATCAATTTACATTAATTTAAAGTAAAAATATTTAATTTATAAGATTTTATAATTGAAAATTACTATTAAAAAAAAACAAAAAAAAAAAAAACAATAATAATAAAATAAATAAATAAGTAAATAATTTTGTTATATACTTTGGTGTCTGTAAAACAGTCTTGGAATCCGCTCTTTTTTTTTTTTTTTTTATAATTATACTTTTATAATCTTTTATAATCATCTAAATCATCTTAAAAAATAATTATCTCCTTTAACTTTGATTTAATAATAATAATAATAGTAAAATGAATCAATATGGCAATTTAACTGCACCTGAAATTGTGTTAAAAAATTCTGCTATGATAGAAGAATTTACAGCTATGATATATTTCCTTATTCGTGGAATGAATAATTAAAAATTAGTTAATGAATAATATAAATTAGCACCATGGATTGCAATTCAATTTCATGCAGCAATTTTTCATATAATAGTTCAGATTTGCTGTTATAACTTTTCTAAAATCAACTCTGAGTATGTGTTTTCTCACTATTTTTAATTTAAAAGGATTCACTTCGCTTAAATGCAGAAGATTAGTTCCTCGAAAAAGTATTGCAGATTTTGAGGTTAGGGGACGTCAATCACGAGGAAAATGCCCACAATGGACTTCAATGGGCTTTTGTTTGCTAAGAAGCTGCCGCAGAATGGGGGAAAAATTTCATAGAGTTACTGCTAAACTTTTAACATTGAAAGCGGCTGACCTATTAGAAAGATAGGTAACAGATGCTAGTGAAACCATTTTCGAAGTAAAAGAATTGAAACCCCGTGACCTCGAATGGGTTAAGCAATTGAAGCTATCGAAAATAGGGTAAGGCGTTAATTCGCCTGATTTGAAGTTTTTTTTATTATTATTTTCTATATTAAGGAAACTATGGACAAATGAAAATTTTCACCCCCCCCCCCATTTCAACCTCCTTTGATCTGGATATCCCATCTACGAACTCGACCAAGATTTTTACTGTCCTGACAACATATCCCGAGCTAGTTAAATTAAAAAAAAAATACTCCAGTTATCGTGTTCACGCAACTTAACTTGGTAAAAAGCGTTATACATATATGTATACATATATAAACTTTCGAATGGAGGGTGCTTTTGGGTTCTAGGGGTCATGATTGGTGAGGATATGAAGAAATTTTCTAGAAGTCGTGTCATGAGTTCCATTGCAATGAGTAGATTTCGTATAAGGAATCTACCTAAAATGAAAACGCGTACCATAACATGAAATACACTTCAAGTCATTTCGAATTATAGCCTCTAACATAGCTAAATTCTTTTATGTTGATATTAAAAGGAATGAAGAATGTTCTTCACGTCGTATTCTATCGAAACGTACTTTTGTGCTTATAGAAATGTATTTTAATTTCTTGTGTTTAGAGCAGTCTTAAAATACTATAAAAACATATTTACTATAGATAAATACCTCCCAATCATGGTGATATATTTCATGTATTATGTTTTCTTGTTTACGGACCATGTGACCGATTTGTAGAAAAATTTATAATAAAATTTATAATATAGATTAAATTTATCAACTTCCCATTTCCTGTTAATATCTGTCTGTTGAATTTTGCTGATAACAGTGGAAATCCTAAAAATCTAATTTTCGAAATAAGTTGCTTAAAACATATATATATATTTTTTTCTATTACTGATTTATCGTAGGTCAAGTATTTTTTCAGTGTTTAATTTTAAAATAAGATTTGTATTATAATTATGTTAAAATCTGATTTAAAAAATTCAGCACTGAAAAAAAAAAATGCTTTAAGATATGTAGGTAAAAGGAAAAAAATAATAAAAAAAAAAAAAAAAAAAAAAATATCTTAATTATGTTGTTCATCTTATCTTTCTTACCTGATTAATAATCTTCAAACTTCTAAAAAATAACTGCATTGATTTTCAAGAACAGTTTATTCTTGTAATTTTGTTTTCATGAATTTTAAATGGAAGCACAAAAGCCATTTTATTAAACCTTTTAAAACAATTGTTCTTTTCTGAATGCATCCTGTAAAAAAAAAATATATATATATATATATATATATATATATATATATATATATATATACAGACACGACATTATTTCATTATTTAAAACATGAAAATCTGACATTGACAGATTTTAATTTAGTGCCAGAGGCCTACTGCTAAACTTGTTAATATCGACAAATTCTTCTTTAGTTAATTCGTGACGATCTAAATTCCATGATAAAGTTTTCATTAAATCAAACCAATGTGTTTCAGCTGCAGATATTGTAACAAATAACGTTGGAAGTCCAAACTGTCTTATAGCCGCAAAACAACGTTTTTTTCTCTTTTTCCCAATGAGGGGGAGGTGTGCCTTGGGGGGGACTCATGTCAAAGGTGTGCCTTGGGGGGGGACTCATGTCAAAGTTGGGCCTGGGGGGGACTCATGTCAAAGTTGTGCCTTGGGGGGACTTCATTCAATAAATCCCCATTCAATAAACCGACTGAAATAGGCCCTTAGCACTATTAAGAGTGTATTATAAAAATTCGACAACGCTGTACCGACTGAAATAGGGGTACCTTGGGGGGGACTCATGTCAAAGTTGGGCCTGGGGGGGCGACTCATGTCAAAGTTGTGCCTTGGGGGGACTTCATTCAATAAATCCCTATTCAATAGACCGACTGAAATAGACCCTTAGCACTATTAAGAGTGTATTATAAAAATTCGACAACTGTACCGACTGAAATAGGCCTCTAGCACTAAAAAAAAAATAATAATAATAATCGTTTCCCAATTTTGCGACTTTCGTTCAAACATTTTATGTTCTAATGAATGGACAAGAAAACATTTACTGATTTAAGAAAAAAAAAACACTAAAGTGTCTAAAGACTTAAGATTAGTTTTCTCAGGTGTCAATTTTCTTTATGAGTTATTTAAATAAGTTTTTCGACTTATAAACAAATTTCATGAAATTTTAAATTATTTTTTGATTTATACATTAATTGGGTATTAAAAGTAGTATTGATAAATTTTTAAATTATTTACATCATACTGAAAAATGAGAGAGAAAATATTATGGAAAATTTTCTTTCTTTATTACACCTTTATAATAAGTAAATGAAACATTGTTTGTATGTGCTGAAGTGAAACATGACAGTTGAGTTTGGATTCTCTAAACAAATACAATTTTTGATATTGTATGGTGAATTTAAAAGATTATATTTACAATTCAAGTACATTATATTGTATATAAATACATCTTACATTTAAAAATTTTTTTTTTTCATATCATTCCATACTTTGAAATACTTAACGTCCCACCCATACCAAATTATCAAGTTACACAACCATAAAGACAAATGTAAACTCGAGTAAAATATTTAATGTCTATCCCCCCCCCCCATTCTAAAGGTAATTCTAATGGTTGATCAGAATCTGATTCCTTTCTTACATGTAGGAATATTTTTTACGCATTTTTTTATGCACTGAAGACGGTACTACAGACGGTACAGCTTTTTTTCTTTGGTGTTCTCCTATTCAATTTTTCTTTTTGGTGATCCAGACGTTGAAGGTTTTACCCTAGTTCATTTATATAGCGCTATGTCTCATTTGAATATTTATATGAAAAGAAATATATATCTTTAGGTGACTGAAATTAAAATAAAAATGACTTTTAACATTTAAATATTAAGATTTTTTTAAATAATACATTTAAATCTTTACAACACATTATTTGAATGTAGTATTCTATAAACATTTTGAATTTTCTGTAATAAGTACATGAATATATGAGACTTATTAAGATAAAATCTGATTTTAAATTTTATAGACATATATTTCATTTGAAAACGTAATGTTTGCCATTTATTAGTTTAAATTATCTATAAATCATTCACGTGAAGAAAAAAATTTCACGTGGACTTGGCCTTTTGGTTTTTTCTTCATTGATTCATTTCTTATCCAGAACATATCATTGCATAAAAGTGGAGAAATTCAAAAAGGTTTTAGAATTTTTTTTTTTTTAACTTTATTATAACGAAAACATGTCTATGAATACCTCAGTAATGTATGCTAAATTTAATTCTTTTTTGCAGTATAAGTATATTAAAATATTTTTTAAAGTAATACCTATTCTACGCCGTAAAGTATCGTATTGTGTTTTGTATCTCTATATACAAACCAGATATGCAAATATACTGTATATTAAAAAAAAAAAAAAAAAAACTGTTGCTATACTTAACAAGATACATCAATTTTAACGTTTTCTAAAATTAAACTACATTAAAACAATCGAAACAAATTCATAAATGAATTTTAACATCTTTAGAAAATATTAAAAAATGAAAAAAAAAATAAATAAAAAGTACAGAGAGAGCGAAATTTTTTGATGCATTTTATTATACATTAACGTAAGCAGAAGTTAACTTTATTAAAATGTATCGAATAACAAAGCGATAAACATCCATTTACGATTACTATATTTAATTTCTTTAAATGGTGACATACACTTGCGGTTAACTTCAGAAATATATTACGGTGAAATCTTTCATAAACATGTGAGAACATATGCTGCAATTATCACTGATAATTTTCCTTTAATAGAAGATAATGCTTAGCGAAATTGTGTACGCGCGTAAAATAAAAAATAAAAAAATAAAAATATATATTTATTTATCGCGTATCTTTTTTACTCCACATAAATAGACAGAAAAATTACATTATAGATATTTTGTTTTTATATGATAGGTGTCGTCTTATTGAAACTCTTTGCAACATACCAAAGTGGAAGAAAATGAAAGAGTGCTATTATACTACAGAGAAAAGTAAATATAAAAAGTGCATTAACTCTTCAGAGATGCCGATACTTATTCCTACGATATTTGGAAAAAAGAATAAAACTTGTGAAGCAAAGCACATTAAAAATATGAAACAGTATCTGTTCCTTGAAAAAGAATATGTAAGTTTCTTTTTCATTCCTTCTACTCCTTAAAAACTTACATTTGCTATTCAAAAACTTCCATCAAAATAAATCCCTATCCTATGATATTGTAATGCAAACGCATTTATGTTACAGAAATAAACATTTTTACGTTTAAAATGAATCTTACTATAGTAATAAAAAGAACACATTTTGTATATTTAGAAGAACTTTCTGCATTTTATAATTCTACGAGTTTGCGGGTGTTCCCATAACATATTACAAAGAAGAAAAAAAAATAGTAAATAGTTTCAAAATTCAAAATTCTTAATAAAATATCTTTTCACTCAAATCCATAAACGACGTGAGACCAACGTTAGAGTAACTCATCAGACATGATTTAAAGACTGAAAGATTGGCAAATCACAAATAGTGAAGTATCAATGCAAAGTAACTCTAAAAAATCACATTTCAATTAAATTAAATTATATATATATATATAATTTAATATATATTATTGACATATATATGTACGTATACATATGTCAAATCCCGACAAGAGTGTTTTGTATTTTAATTTTTTACTTAAACTCTTTTTTTTTTTTTTTTGTTATGGTTTTGAAGTTATGATTAAAAAATTGTTATATTAAAATAGTCTTTTTCGGTGTGAACTATTTAATACTTTTTACTCTCTCTTACCCATAAGGAAGAGAAAGTGTTGTTTTGGGGTCAAATTTTCGAAAGCGAAATTTTGTTAGATTTACACGTTTTGAGGTACCCTGAGTCCGAAAATATCATTTTTAGTGGTTGGTCTGTGTGTGTGTCTGTCTGCTATCAGCATATCGTTTTAGAACAAATGGTGGCAGAAAGTCCAAACTTGGTATTCTAAATGCGTATGATATAGGGATGCTATACTAAGCTTTTCGTTGAGATGAAGCAAATTGTTCGTGTACAGCGACACCCAAGATACTTCAAATACATTACGAGTGATGATGAGTTACATATTTATATGAGTTATATATCTTCAGGTTGAACAGAGCCTTTTAGCAAGTCATAATGGTACCTTGCTACCAATAGCAAGTGCGGATCGTCTTCTCTTCACTGTGTTATTATTCATTCAAATTTTTACACGAGAAATCCTGAATGAGCAATCGCTGTTGCTTAGCAATTCGACATCGCATTTAGTTTTTATTTCAAATATTTTATTAATGAAATGTCAAACTTGGTGGTATCAGAGGAACTGACAATAAAATTTAGCACAACGACAATTTTTCTAAAAATGAGTTCACTAATTTATAATTAGTTCAGTTTAATCTCAGAAATTTCCAAATCTGGATAGCTATGCATTTTACAAATCTCGTAATCTCAACGAAAAGCCAAATATTTAACAAAATATTCTTAATGAACAATATTTGAAGATGAACCAGACTGTAAGGCAATTAATTGTGATCCATCTCCTTATGTTTCTTGTTCTCATTGTAAAAAATATTTATGCTTTTACCAATTTTCTAATTTTAATCATAGTATTATAAATTAAAAACTATATTTATAACTATAAACATGATTTTCTCTTTAATAAACAAATAAATAAAAATAGATACATTTTTTTAATTCCTGGTTAATAATTTATTAAATAGTATGCTGAAAATTTTTTTTTAAATATAATAAATATTTTCTTTTGAATTAATAATTTAACTAAAAAAAATAGTTGAAATAGAAAATTAAAATACCAAACGTCGTTGCCAAGACATGATCCAGAACTTCCTTCACACATATCAAACACGCTACCTCGCAAACACCTTTTCATGCTAAGATGTTTCTATTGTTAATATTTGTAGAAACAGATGAAACTTCAGGGGTTATATCTTTATACATGGGAGACTAATGCGAAAAATTTGCAATCTTTTCCTATCCTTCCAATCATGCTCTTTAATTTATATTTAGTTTGGTTTCAATAGCAGTCTTACTGATTCATATGTGACATGTGAGTGATTCGTCGGAAAAGACGACGCCAGGCCATTCCTGTGTCCAGGTTCGTCGTCGATACACATTGAAGACGTATACGTCTGTGATGCAACTTCTAGAGTAGCCAAAGTCATGGTCACCGCATAACGGCTCAATACCTGGTGTTAGTCGTTAAACACGCGTCTCGATCACCTGTTGTTCATTTTACCAGCACTCTTAATAATGACTATTATATTTCTGTAAGTTAAGGCAGGTGGCTTTGCCATATATTTGAAGCCTCCGTAACGCAATATTTAAGTAGTAAAATGTACGACCGCATGTTTCCCGTATTGTCCAGACCTTCTTTGATACAGAATATGTTCGACTGTTACTCGGGCTAGTGCATTTTCCTGGTCTCTTATCATTTGCAAACGTCTGGTCAATCGTTGGCAAGCGACTGCCACCCCATCACACTTGAGTAACTACGGTCGATGAACTGTCCCGTCGTGTTGGAGCTGCAGGGAGGGTTGTAGCAGTACATGTCATACTTTCACTGATTGATTCAATTTACAGACATTTTTAAAGTTATGTCTACCGTTAAGTTTTTGTTTTAATATTTTTCTCATTTATTCTACTTCCAAATATAATAAATATTGTTTAAGAAATTTTGTTACATTTTTATATTAAAATGTCCTTGTGAGTTAAAAACATAACAATGTATTTTATATAATTTCATTCCAAACTTTAAATTTTAATTTGAGTTAAATTCAAATGAAGATAAATAAACAAGCATGATAAAGAACTTAACTTTAAAATGCCAATATTTAAATACAGTGTAACTAATTCTAAAATAGATTCTAAATCTAAGATTATCCTAAATGTGCTCTAGTATTAAAATCTAATCTTCCATATAAATATTGATCATTAATTTCATCATTTATATCCATGTTCTAATGAATAAGGATACAATATTACAAATTTAAACTTACATAATTGTAAAGAGGCTTTTATAACACAGTGATTTTCCAATGATGACCGATAAGTCCAATATTTATAATATTACGATTTAATAATTTTGTATATTATTGAAAAAAATCGATGCTGTACGTTAAGATTGCAGGAAACTAACAGCTAATATTTACAAAATAATCCATTGTAAATTATTGAATGAAAGTTCCCATCGGTAAAAAACTTAATTTATAGAATATGCATTAATGATTTTTGACAATGTTAAATATAATTTATATTTCTAGCGTTAATTAAACTTCAAAAACAAAATGATATATTCAAGATGCAATACTAAATTCAAATATATAACTAAACTTTGGCGGATATGAAAACACTATCGAAAAATCTCGAAACAGGTAGACACGTTTGCTTTATTCTACTGAATTTTAATTTTATAATTTCGCTCATATATTAAATTTTATTTTTAAATTTTTATCTCACTAGCAATGGTGAAAGAATTTTAGAGTTCCCAAATTTGTTGCTTATTAGTTTTATTTATTCATATTGAAAACACTTCAAAAGCACGTAAAATTAAATTTTATTTAAAAGATGTTAAAATTTTTATCCGAAGCATTTCGCTTTTAAATAGTAAAGCATCATCAGGGATTTAGGATTTCATTACTTTTATTTTATTCATAAACTTGTGTTATTCAAATTGTTCTGCTTACTCTTTGATTAGGCAATAAAATGCCTAATCAATACCCATACATTTTTAAATTAAAATTTAATTCACATATTATCAATTTTAACTTCAAAACATTTTGAAAAGGTTTTTTGAATATTTGCAACCTTTTGTGATCAATTTCAATATTTTCTTTAAACTTTTAATCATTTCACATGAATATTCATCAAATAAAACAAATCTACAGTATTGCATGGCTATTTCTTAGGATCATTTTAGTTTCATAATGTTATAAATTGCATAAGTGATGTTCCATAATTAAATTATCGTTTATATATTTATATATATTTTTAAACGTACATATATTGTTTTTGAACTGCTGCATGTTAAATAGAAGGCGTAATGTTAGTTATTAGTTAACGGTCTGTGACATCACAGATTAATACGGCTAATCGTATAGCAAAGCAGATTTTTAAAACAAATTTCCTAGATACTAACAGACTTTTGATGTAACTGATTGCACATACTCAAAGTATAGATACAGAGTACAGAAACATCCTTTTCATTATACTCTAAACACATTTTAATATAATTACATATACACATGTTAATGATACATATTACGTATATACTGTACATGCACATGTAATTTGCAATTATTTAGTATGTATACACAATAATATTTAAATAAATTATATGCATTGTTTTTTATTATTACACATATACACGTGTCTAATAATATTATATATGCACTTACACTCGTTAAAATTACATTCGTATTTATGCATATATATCTGCACATGGCCATATGTATAAAATTAATGTATATACACACCAAATACTTTATATTACATTTTCTTTAGATTATACTTTAAAAATGAGCTATTCGTTTCATATATTTAAAGATTTTAGTATTATTTAATTTGTTACCTACATATTTAAGAATAAACTTTTATTATATTTATAAGAATTATATTAATTTCCGGTGCAGTCATGAGTTTTCAAAATAATCTATCACTTACTATTAATCAATGAGTACAGAAACAATACCATTGCACTAACAGTTTTGGAAGAATATATACTTAAAATAAAAAATCGAAAGAAAAATGAATATTAATCGCAATATAATTCTATGAATTAAACATATTTAATAAAAAAAAATCCCTAAAATTTCACAATATTCCTTAAAATTATTTTATCGTACATTTTCAATAGGCTTTCGTTCTGGAATAAAATGCTTTCGATACATTTTTATCTAGAAATATAAAGGTTATCCAAACGAAAATTGAAGGCGTGTGATAGCCTCAGAAATACAACAGGGATAGCAAAGTTACTATTCAAGGTTATAATGGAAGGTACAAAGTGTCTACCGCCGATTATGTATAAATGATTAACCAGTTCCCCTGAGAGCATTTAATGTGAGTTAAGATAATGACGGGTTCATAGGGAATATTTTCTTCTATTGTTATAACTTTTATTGAATGATTTCTTGCTAATGTTGTGCACCAACAATTTAGCACAATATTTCAGCACTATCCAATATTAAATAGGAAACCATCAAGCCTTCTTCAGCATCACAAGACACTTCATGATAATGACAATCTACACTTTTCCCGGGGAAATCCGGAAGAAAATCTCATATTATGCAGGGAAATGTTGGAACACACAGCGTACATGCGTACACGTACAGTCTCAATTTGTCCTTTCTGAACTATCACATTTTAAACAACTAAAAATTTTTTTTACAAGGGTAACGTTTTCATTCGAACGAAAAAGCGAAAAATGAAAAACTACCTTAATCATTTTATAACACGGGTATTCATGAAAAGATGGAATTACTGTTACAACATTAATGTCGATTTCTTTTTTTTTTTTTTTTTAATAAAGATATTACGCTTTTTCAACTTGTTTATTTTCATTTCGACAACAGTTATAAAATCTAAACAGTTTTACTTTATAAGTCTCAGTGTATATCTTGTTACTAAAAAATATTATTATTGTTTTATTATTATTTTTTTAACGATAAATATGTTTTTAAAGACTTTAGATAATAATGCATTTTTGAAATGTTGAATAACGTTTAAAAATAATCTGGTATGTTACTCACACGAACGTCTCTTACGCTGAAATTTAATACTACAAATACAGGTTGGAGATTAAGAGGTAAGATAATGAGTACTGTTATGTAAACCTATGTTAAACAACACAAATTAGGATTTGGAAGAGTTTTATATGACAATTAGTTCTGTGTGAGGGGGGGCTTCCGCCACCCTCAAACCCCATTTCATTAATGCACCTACATTTATATCGAATTTAATTCTGTTATTAAAATTAAAAGTTTACTTAAAAATATACCGACAATTTTCACAAGCAAAATTCACTGAAACTTATCAAACTTGATCAAACTTTTCCAGCAACAAACTTATCTTAACTTCAAAATACAACATTTGGATCTCATAAAATTATTAGTTTTTAAGTTATTCGAAGAGTAGTATAACACTAAATATCCAAAAAAAGTTAAACATGTTATCAATATTACAGGAAAAAAAAAATGTTAAAAATGAAAAAATCGATAACTTTATTTTAAATTACCGCAGATAGATTGTTCAACCATTAGTTTTAAAGGTATTGGCGAGTTCTTTTGAAAGATACCCATCATGAAAATGTACTCCTCTCGAGGGGGGACTTCCCCCCCAAGGGGGTAGGCGAGGCCCCTACACACACATTTTTTTTTTTTTTTTTTTTTAACAGTTAACTATCTCTATCACAAAAATTATATATTCGTTTCATTTGGTTTAATTACCTGCAATTTCCCTCATATACGTAATATATTTGAATACTTTTGAGTTTCCCTGTACACGAACCATTTGCTTCATCTCAACGAAAAGCTTCGTGTAGCATCCCTATATCATACACATTTAGAATACCGAGTTTCGAATTTCTGCTACTACTTGTTCTTGAGATATGCTGAAAACAGACACACAGAGACACACACAGACCATTCTCTAAAACATGATTTTCGTATTCAGAGGACCTCAGAACATGTAAATATAACAAAAACTTACTTTCGAAAAATTCACCCTAAAACAATACTTTCTCTACCGTAAGGGTAAGAGAAAGTAAAAAGTATAGCTTTACTTAAAATATTACGATGTATCCGTCAGACCGTAATACCATAATTCTCAAAATTTCATAATCCTACTTTAATGTTTCTTTGATATAAACGTATTTTCGAATTTTTTTTCTTACTATTACAAAACATATAGTATGTATAATATCAATCATTTCATCTCTATTCTTCAACATCTAAAGCTTTTTTTTTTTTTTTTCTTTTAAATAGAAATTCACAATGTCAAACAAATGTGAAAAGAAGATTAATGGATAAGTACACAAGCTTTATAAAAAAGAATTTTCAAATGTGTTACCCCGCAATTTTATGTGAATATTAAATTCTAAAGCTGTTCCATAAGCCTCTTTTTAGTCATTTATTAAATATTTTTCGACATAGTTATAGATAAGAGATTTGCCTTTGATACATTGATTTAAAATGTACTCATGCAGTATATGTGTTGAGATAAGATGAGGTATTTTCTTTATTTATTTCCTCAACATAATTTCAATATATATAGTATAAATTATATAATTTCTTTTTCGTAATCTTTCAAATTTTAATTTTGAAATAATAATAATATTAATAAATTACAAAATTATTTCGATCTCAAATTAATATAAAACTGAAATATTAGTTTTATAACAAATATTTCATCGAAGTTTCGTGTTTCTGTGTTCATTTTTTGCTAAAATAAGAAACCCAGAAAAGATTGTGAACTATATTTTTAATCAGCTGTGTTTAAAATTATTATTATTATTATTATTATTATTATTATTATTATTATATATTTTTTTAATACAAAAAATACAGTCTTAAATTTTTCTTTTTAACATATAATAAAATTTAAATATTCTTCGTGATATAGATCCCAGAAATCATTTATTTTCCACTTTAGCTCGAAACACAAGTCAAACACGTTTCGACAAAAAATTGCTCAACATATTTTCCAGAAATACCTTTTAAATAAAATGTGCTTTATATTTCTAATTCGTGTACAATGTTTCATATTTTATAATTTGTGGTTGTCTTTACATGAGAAGTGGCAAAAGTGAGCATGTTATTTGGCAGTTCGGGAAAAGTACACTGTAAAAAACATGTGACACATGTCTACTTCCTTACATTTTATCAAATATTCAGTTTAATGTAATATCATACCTGCTTTCCTAATTTTAAAAATATTGTTATTATTATTATTATTATTTATGTTCCCAATCACACTATAGGTATGAGAAACTTAGGTAATCGTGAAAATTTTCGACTTCGGTTTTTTTTACTTTTTTACACGTTTTCAGGTGTGAGGAATCCGAAAACGACAAAATTTGTATGGTATCCGTCTGTAGAGTGTCTGTTAGTGCGTTAGTGAGTTTGTTGGCCTTTGTACACGATGTCTCAAGAACAAATAGTCGCAGAGAAGTCAGATGATTTTTAAAATATTACTGTCGACACTGGCAAGAACCCTATTCGTTTGCAACAGTCGAATTAAAAAACTTCGTAAGTTATTATAAATTTACGATTTTCTTAACATGGGAGAATTGGGCAAAATTTCACTTAAATGTGCATTAAATGGAAAATTTACTTTAAAGATGTCAAGACAGTTTTAAAATATCAGTTTTGAATTCGGAATGAACATCATTAATTATAAAAATGCTACTTTGAAAGTTTCACAAGTTATTTTGAATTTACGAATTTCTTAACATGGCAGAATAGGGCAAAATTTTACATAAACGTCAATTTTGAGGGATACTTTAATCGTAAAGATGTCAGCCCAATTTTTAAATATTATTTAGGATACTGGCATGAATATTTTTCACTATACATTTTCCAATATAAAATTTTCGTAAGTTATTGGAAATTTGCGAATTTCTTAACATGGCAGAATAGGACAAAATTTGACATAAACGTCAATCTTGAGGGATATTTTCATCGTAAATATGTCAAACCACTTTTGAAATGTTATTTAGGATACTGGAATAAATATCATAGACTATGATTTTTCCAATTTAAAAAAATCATAAGTTATTTGGAATTTACGATTTACTTAACTTGGCAGAATAGGGCAAAATTGGACATAAACGTCCATTTTGAGGATCAGAAATATATCAGACAACTTCAAAATAACATTTATGATACTTGTTTGAACATCATTGACCACAAATATTTTAATAGGAAATTTTCGTAAGTTATTCGTAATTTAAAATTTTATCAACATAGCGATATTGAAAATTGTTCTTATAAATAGGAATTTTGAGGATTATTGCATTGGAAATAGTAGCATGAAAACTAAAAAACGGAATTGACCCTAATAAAATAAGTTAATATATTAGAAAAAAATAAATATATCGAAGTGAACAGTGGATAGCATATTAGACGGGGATTTCATTCTGTCGCTGCGTCAAGCGTTTAGTCAAATTCATTTCTCTTAATATGATTACAATATGTCTCGTACTAAGAAATTTATGAGAACATAAATATGATGGGGAACTGAGCAGAGCCCACTTACGCATACTAGTTTACTTTTTACTGAAATGAATTGAGAAATCTTTTTAAACGCTTTTATTTTACTCAGAAAATATACTTTTTTTTCCTTTTTTTCAATAGCTTGATTTAAAATCGAAAGAAGATTAATAAAAATACAAAGATTACTTCCTTAAATCTTCAAAGATGATATACTTAACCTTTTGCTTACGGGCGGGAAGACCGTGATCCCGCGAAAAAAGGTGCTGAAGAAACCGGGGTCGGTCCAATCGCTGTCCCAGGCATTTTCACCCCTCAAGTATGGGGTGCAGTAATTGATTTTCTCCGTGGGTGGCTTATTAATTGCTGGAGCAGGGAACTGTGTAGGGATGATAGTATTTAATGAGAGGAAAATAGGGGGAAAAATTATCTCTTCGGAGGACATTTAATATCATCCTGCGTCTTTATCTCGTTAGCAATACATTTTGCTTAGATGTTCGAAAAATATTTTAATTTCAATTTTTCTTTTCTTGTATGTATTATTCTATACCATAGAATGATCGGGAAAAGAGGCCAAGATCGCATTCATTATGTTGTAATAATGAAATGTTTGTTTCATATATATATATATATTTTTTTTATTTATTTTTTTTTTTTTTTGTTTCATATAATATTAAATAACATTAATAAAATTACTATCAGATTTTTGTTTCGGTACTCTAAAAAGCTTACTATACGAAAAGAAAGAATCACACACCAATATTAGCCTAGAAAAACTATTACTTTCAATCAAAAAAATAAATGTTTTAATCATTTCAATAAACCATTTGCTATAAAAGTGGAGAAAAATATAATATTGTTATAGTTGCAACCCGTGGAAAATACGGGATACGGAATAAATTGAAATAAGTACACATATTTCAATAATATTCCACGCTTACTATTAAAAATATAAGTCCATATAATAATAATAATAATAATAAACAAGAAATTAATTCATGATCATAAATTAGGAAACATATTTCGAGGCATTTTATTGGGAAAATAGAAAATTTACAAAACGATTTACATGAAATGTATTGAGTAATCAATGCATTTTACTGGGAAAAAATAAATAAATAAATGAAAATAAATAAATAAATAAATAAAAAGAAATAAATAAATAAATAAAAAGAAAGAAAGAATAAAACTACTAAAATCTGTTGCATGCAGGTTTCTATTTTAATAATATATCCACGCATACATGAAAGCAAGCGAAGGTAATAATTATGCGTAAAATATGAATTTTACTATATTTTTAAAAAATAGGTTTAATAAAGCATTAAAAAGGTATTGAAATTTCTGTAACAATAATGATAAAATATAATAAATAATTTATATTATGAAGTCTTAAAAAGAAAAGAAAATAAAGAAAAGAAAAGAAAAAGAAAACAGACTTTAAATTCATTTTTAGTAAATCGTGCATTTAATTTTGCCAATTTCAACACATCTTTTACTTAGTCTGTATATGTCTATATGATATACATACAGAGGGTTCTCCAAAATGATTGAAATTCACTTTAATTTTTTATTAGAGATAAATTGACAAAAGATGTTCAAAAGATGTTCAAAATAAAGTAGATAAAAAAGATAGTGTTAGGAAAGCGCTTCTCCCATTAAATTTATAATTCTTACATATTTTATATATTTAATTAAATTCCTCTAGACAAATTTGGTCAGTTAGAAAATTTTTCTTTTACACTCAACAAGACCACTAGAAAAATAATAAATAGTGGATCTGCAGATCAGGAGCTTCAACATCTTATTTCCATCCACAGTATTCATTAGATCATTCTTATTTATTCTGTATTATAATGTATATATATATATATATATATATATATAGATAGATAGATAGATATATAGATATAGATATATATAGATTCGATTGACTTGCTACAAAAACAGATACATTTTTTGAGGGGGGGGGGGCTGCTTACCCTCAGTCTTCGCTGTATCTCTCTTTCTATAACTCTCTCTCTCTCTCTATATATATATATATATTTATATTTATATATATATATGTGTGTGTGTGTGTGTGTGTGTGTGTGTGTGTGTGTGTATTCCTAATAACTGGTAGTCTTGTATTAATTCTATCTAATTCATAAATACTTTTACCAAATTTTATGCAAAAAAGATTACAAAGCATATCGGAATTATTTTGTGTAACCCTGTAAATTTTTACCAATTCTGTGCTCGCAGTTTTCAAAAGAAAAACATGCTTTTAAAATTCTAGTGCGATTTCATTATATTTAATGGAGTGTAACCATGTTAAAATACATTTTTAAGAAATATCGACTGTAGACCGTAATAGTCCGAAATTCCTTTATGTATACTGGAAAAGGAGCCAGAGTGATTATATACGCCAATAATAAGAATGCACCTTATAATTATAACTCATTAATTTTTAAAACTAATTTGACATCATTTGGATATTACAGTTCGTCATCGTAATTCTTTTGTGTGGTCCCGTAAATAAAATTTTTAGTATATACATACCCTTTCTTTTAGAGTAAACATACTTTTAAGCATCTTTATAATGTACTCTAATTCCATTATGTTTTATACAGCATACGCGCATTAAAGTACGCTTTAAAAAAGAAAAAAAAAATGTCCATAGGCTCTAGTGTCATGAATTACTTTTGTGTGTCTCTGTAAATGAAGCATAAACGTTTTATACATCAGTAAAAACTATTGAACTTAGTCTTTGTTTTTCATGAATAATTGACATAAATTGGATGATTACGTGACATTGTCGGGACGTTTTTGTAAGGCCCTGTATATTAATTAGGAAGTCTAAGCTCACATATTTTCTGCAGAAAATATAAGTTTAAGCATCTCAGTAATTTACGCTGATTTAATTTTGTTGATTGCAAAATAATGATGTTAAAATACTATGAATAGAATATACACCAAAACCATACAGCTTCCGTGGAGCTTATGAATATGTGTACCAGATTGCAACTCTATAGCGTGATTTTTGCAGCCGTTATCGCACGAGAAACAGATAGACAAACAGACACACATATGGAACCCAAAATCTTTATTAGTCTCAACATGGAGGACTCCACTAACATTTCAGCAGTAATAATAATAACAACGGATAACTCTACCTGTAAAATCAGCTGAATTATATAGTAAAAGAAAATGACTTATTGACTACTTAGAAATTGTAATTTTTTCGTATCATTTACAAGGCTTCGTTAAATTGGTAATCGAAATTTTTGCATCGAAAACATCATATATGTTATGTATGTCTAAATAGAGAAAGTCAAACAGTAAGCCTGTCTAATTACGATGCTGCGTACATATGACCCTCAGTTTTACTTTATGTGACTTTGTAATTTGGATACATAATTATAAGTTATGTAAACAGACAGTAATGTAATGTTTTTATTTTTTTATAATTATGTTGTTACTATAAAAATAGCAGGTCGAATTGATCTAGAGTGTCATATAAAACTTTTAAATATGTGAATTTTTTGTAGATTAACCGGAAGAATTTTTTCTAAATTTGTATACTTTTGACAAATTATATTGCGCAGTCATCTCTATTCGGTAAACTATTAAACCACGTTTCAGTCTTTTTGTGACGCCTTTCATATAAGATTCAAAGAATCTTACTGTGTCAAACAGGGACACAAGCTTCATTTGTGACCGAGAGTTTCCGTTTTCAAAGCTGGTAGACGGGAGGTGGCACAGTAATGCAGGTAATGCTTAAAAAAGCACTTGCAAACATGCGACACTAAACTATTCATTAAAATGAACCATAATTTCTATCCTACATGCAAGTGGACAACAGAACCGCGTCAGCTATGACCACTCCAGGACCGTAGTTTTGATAAATGTGTGTCAATTTATATCAGGTTTTATTTCGCCACTTCCGGGTTTGTTCAAACGCGGAAAATGGTTGATCAAATCTGATCTAACGATTCTACGTCGGATGAGACCATTTTTGACCCAAATATCCGTCATGGGGGGGCCAACTTCCCCATTTTCTCGGTTAAAAAATCGATTTTTAAGCCACTTCCGGGTTTGATCAAACGCGGAAAATGGTTGATCAAATCTGTTCTAACGATTCTACGTCGGATGAGACCATTTTTTAACCAATTATCTGTCATGGGGGGGCCAACTTCCCCATTTTCTCGGTTAAAAAATACGAATTTTAAGCCACTTCCGGGTTTGATCAAACGCGGAAAATGGTTGATCAAATCTGATCTAACGATTCTACGTCGGATGAGACCATTTTTGACCCAAATATCCGTCATGGGGGAGCCAACTTCCCCATTTTCCCATTTAAAAAATCGGTTTTTAAGCCACTTCCGGGTTTGATCAAACGCGGAAAATGGTTGATCAAATCTGATCTAACGATTCTACGTCGGATGAGACCATTTTTGACCCAAATATCCGTCATGGGGGGGGGGGGGGCAACTTCCCCATTTTCCCGGTTAAAAAATCGATTTTTAAGCCACTTCCGGGTTTGATCAAACGCGGAAAATGGTTGATCAGATCTGTTCTAACGATTCTACATCGGATGAGACCATTTTTGACCCAAATATCCGTCATGGGGGGGCCAACTTCCCCATTTTCCCGGTTAAAAAATACGAATTTTAAGCCACTTCCGGGTTTGATCAAACGCGGAAAATGGTTGATCAAATCTGATCTAACGATTCTACGTCGGATGAGACCATTTTTGACCCAAATATCCGTCATGGGGGGCCAACTTCCCCATTTTCCCGGTTAAAAAATCGATTTTTAAGCCACTTCCGGGTTTGATCAAACGCGGAAAATGGTTGATCAAATCTGATCTAACGAATCTACGTCGGATGAGACCATTTTTGACCCAAATATCCGTCATGGGGGAGCCACCTTCCCCATTTTCCCGGTTAAAAAATCGATTTTTAAGCCACTTCCGGGTTTGATCAAACGCAGAAAATGGTTGATCAAATCTGTTTTAACGATTCTACGTCGGATGAGACCATTTTTGACCCAAATATCTGTCATGGGGGGGCTAACTTCCCCATTTTCTCGGTTAAAAAATACGAATTTTAAGCCACTTCCAGGTTTGATCAAACGCGGAAAATGGTTGATTAAATCTGATCTAACGATTCTACGTCGGATGAGACCATTTTTGACCCAAATATCCGTCATGGGGGGGGCAACTTCCCCATTTTCCCGGTTAAAAAATCGATTTTTAAGCCACTTCCGGGTTTGATCAAACGCGGAAAATGGTTGATCAAATCCGATCTAACGATTCTACGTCGGATGAGACCATTTTTGACCCAAATATCCGTCATGGGGGGGCCAACTTCCCCATTTTCTCGGTTAAAAAATCGATTTTAAGCCACTTCCGTGTTTGATCAAACGCGGAAAATTGTTGATCAAATCTGATCTAACGATTCTACGTCGGATGAGACCATTTTTGACTCAAATATCCGTCATAGGGGGGCCAACTTCCCCATTTTCTCGGTTAAAAAATCGATTTTCAAGCCACTTCCGGATTTGATCAAACGCGGAAAATGGTTGATCAAATCTGATCTAACGATTCTACGGCGGATGAGACCATTTTTGACCCAAATATCCGTCATGGGGGGGCCACCTTCCCCATTTTCCCGGTTAAAAAATCGATTTTAAGCCACTTCCGGGTTTACCGAATTTTATGCAAAAAAGATTACAAAGCATATCGGAATTATTTTGTGTAACCCTGTAAATTTTTACCAATTCTGTGCTCGCAGTTTTCAAAAGAAAAACATGCTTTTAAAATTCTAGTGCGATTTCATTATATTTAATGGAGTGTAACCATGTTAAAATACATTTTTAAGAAATATCGACTGTAGACCGTAATAGTCCGAAATTCCTTTATGTATACTGGAAAAGGAGCCAGAGTGATTATATACGCCAATAATAAGAATGCACCTTATAATTATAACTCATTAATTTTTAAAACTAATTTGACATCATTTGGATATTACAGTTCGTCATCGTAATTCTTTTGTGTGGTCCCGTAAATAAAATTTTTAGTATATACATACCCTTTCTTTTAGAGTAAACATACTTTTAAGCATCTTTATAATGTACTCTAATTCCATTATGTTTTATACAGCATACGCGCATTAAAGTACGCTTTAAAAAAGAAAAAAAAAATGTCCATAGGCTCTAGTGTCATGAATTTCTTTTGTGTGTCTCTGTAAATGAAGCATAAACGTTTTATACATCAGTAAAAACTATTGAACTTAGTCTTTGTTTTTCATGAATAATTGACATAAATTGGATGATTACGTGACATTGTCGGGACGTTTTTGTAAGGCCCTGTATATTAATTAGGAAGTCTAAGCTCACATATTTTCTGCAGAAAATATAAGTTTAAGCATCTCAGTAATTTACGCTGATTTAATTTTGTTGATTGCAAAATAATGATGTTAAAATACTATGAATAGAATATACACCAAAACCATACAGCTTCCGTGGAGCTCATGAATATGTGTACCAGATTGCAACTCTATAGCGTGATTTTTGCAGCCGTTATCGCACGAGAAACAGATAGACAAACAGACACACATATGGAACCCAAAATCTTTATTAGTCTCAACATGGAGGACTCCACTAACATTTCAGCAGTAATAATAATAACAACGGATAACTCTACCTGTAAAATCAGCTGAATTATATAGTAAAAGAAAATGACTTATTGACTACTTAGAAATTGTAATTTTTTCGTATCATTTACAAGGCTTCGTTAAATTGGTAATCGAAATTTTTGCATCGAAAACATCATATATGTTATGTATGTCTAAATAGAGAAAGTCAAACAGTAAGTCTGTCTAATTACGATGCTGCGTACATATGACCCTCAGTTTTACTTTATGTGACTTTGTAATTTGGATACATAATTATAAGTTATGTAAACAGACAGTAATGTAATGATGTTTTTATTTTTTTATAATTATGTTGTTACTATAAAAATAGCAGGTCGAATTGATCTAGAGTGTCATATAAAACTTTTAAATATGTGAATTTTTTGTAGATTAACCGGAAGAATTTTTTCTAAATTTGTATACTTTTGACAAATTATATTGCGCAGTCATCTCTATTCGGTAAACTATTAAACCACGTTTCAGTCTTTTTGTGACGCCTTTCATATAAAATTCAAAGAATCTTACTGTGTCAAACAGGGACACAAGCTTCATTTGTGACCGAGAGTTTCCGTTTTCAAAGCTGGTAGACGGGAGGTGGCAGGTTCGAACCTAGCTCCAGCTCTTCCATCTAGCTGTTTAGATTTTTCCGTACTTTTCTCCGAAATTGACGTAATATAGATGGACACCTCAGACAGACCTCTCAGAGAAGACATATAAAAATTTCGAAAAGGCTAATTCTAAGAGACATTATCTGAAAAAAAGTTTGTTTTTCTTGCTCGTAGTTTTTCCTCTTCAAATTTAAAGCACTACATATATGACTAAATATGTTTATGAGTAACTTTTATAATGATATACTTTTTTATTATAATAATAATAATAATAATCATTAAAAACAGGGCAAACGTTACGGTTGTAAATCAGTCCTTGTCAAAGTTACATCCTCTCCCATGAATAAAGCTAAAATGATGCTTTTGAAATATTCTGTTCCTTTTTGGTAAGTTTATTAAAATAACGTAATTATTGTGCTTGGGAAGTTTAGGTACTGATGAGATGTAATTTACAGTCGAAACGTTTGTCACATTATTAATGTTTTTTAAATTGGGCTTTTACCTTTTATCGTCAGTAAATATATCATTTTAATGCTGACTTAATTTTAATAAGCACTGAGACATATTAATGCTTAAGTATATTAAATTTATGAATACGCAAAACAAATTATTTTCTTTTATAAAACAAATTAAATCTTATCGAAGTTATAATCTTAATATACGTCAAAATCTGGTGTTGGTATGCCTCTAAAGGACAATTTTCAACTCTAGGCACCTTGGCCATGACAGTCTTACAAAAGATTTTTAGACCTTATTCAAGCGAGTTTTGGGGAAAACCACGGAAATTTCTGAAACGTTAGTTGGATAAGCGCGACCAGGCTTCAAACCTGGGAATCACTGGTGTGTTAGCTATGAGAGCAGAACCTCTCGACCATTAAGAGGGAAAATTCCTTCATGTTACATATCTGTTAAAATTCATTAAATGCTAGCTTTTGATTCTTAAAAACATCTGAACGTTAAATTTCTTTTAATTGCCTGCGCTGTTTATTTCATTGATTTTTACACGCTAGATAGGAAAAAATAATTATAGTTGTCCATATTTCGAAATCAATTATTTAGCACTTATTTCGATGAAAATTATCCATCACGCACGATAAATATTAAAGAAGAGACTCCTATTGTGAAAACGTAAAATATATAAAAATTTAAGTTTTGTATTAGATTTGTGGTTTGCAGTTTGTAGGACATAATAACAATAATAATAATAATAATAAAACCCTCTTTTTTTTTTTTTTTTTTTTTTTTCAGTTTTCAAGTAGAGAATCTAACTACAATGAAATCAGTGTTGTGCACGAACGCGTTCATTTGAACGCGTTCGTGAGCGTAGCTCAAAAATTTTGAGTTTTGAGTTGAACTTCGCTCGTTTTTTAAATTATGAACTTGAGTTGAGCGTAGTTCGTTTTTTACACGAACTTGAGCGTGAAAAAGCAATTCAAGCTCAAACTCATATTAAATATTTCTGTCTGAAATAGGAAAAGGAAAGTAGAAGAAGAAAAGGACAGAAAAAAAAAAAAATAACTCGGCAAAATGGATCTCGGAAAAAGGGCATTTGGAATAAAAGGCACTGGTAAAAAGGGCACCAGATAAAAGGACGCCCGGAAAAAAGGGCACCTGGAAAAAAGGGCACCGGAAGAAAGGGTACTTTTGCAATTTGCAAATCGCAAAAACAATAAACATCAACTAATGAATTTAAAGAATGATTTTCATAACATATTTTTAGAAATTTCAATCAATTAAATTGGATCCACTTTCACTTAGTATATACTTGGAGGAAGGGGGGGGGGGGGTCCAGGAGCATATTGAAAGAGAATAATTGTTTTTATATCTCTTTCTTACTGATTTTAATGAAATTAATTCTCATACACATTCTCATACACAAATATATGATGGGGATCTGAGCAGAGTTCAACTATTCCAAATAGTTTATTTATACGACAATTTAAGTTAATTTAGAAAGTGTTTTAAATAAAAAAATGTATTATAAATAATAAAAGCACCAATTTCGCTCATAAAATAATTTAGACAATAAAATTTAGACATAAAATTTAGACCAATTTAGACATAAAATAAAAATAAATAAACGCAAAGAATAAATCTAAATATGAATAAGAATTTCTTTTTTACGATACTTTTCGAATGTAGATAGGACTTGTTGTTTTTCAACATTTAAAACTTTACTCCCTCTCATATTCACAGTATAACAGATTTTTACTTCCTTTCTTTCTGATATAAAACGGCATTCTTTGAACTTATTAGATGAATGTAAACAAAACTCTTCCCTAAAGCGACTGAGACCACCTATTGAGTGAAGTCGTAAAAACAGGAAACAGGGGGCTTACGGGGCTTACCGATCTTTGTTGGTTGAAACTTGAATAATTGTTATCTGATGGCTATAATCAGATATCCAGATGTTGGAGCCACTGGGTATTGGTGACCACTTTCGACTTTTAAATACCCTCATTCAAAATAAAATAAAGAGAGGGGGACACTAGGAAAAGCGAATCTTTCTTTTCTTTCTCTTTTTTTTTTTTTTTTTGTGTGTGTGTAATAGTGTTATAACAGCTAAAATTTATAACCAGAAATTGGTTACAGCTCAGACAGCATCTCGCTCTTTTGATAGGATAGTGAATGTATGTTTCTCTGTTCGATTTATTTTCAAGGAAGAAAAAGAAATGGGAGAGGAAAAACGGGGATCATTTTAGTAGAGTATTCTCATTTCTCAGTCATTCACTATCACTTTTAACACTTTTTACATTCCGTCGTAGTCTTTTGCAAATATATCTGAAATTTCTCTGAGAAAGTAAGACCATGTGAAAAATATCAATATATAAAATTTTTCTTCAAGCTAATGAAAAACCATAATGGAAAGCAGTCTTTCTAAAAGATAAAGAAAAGGTGTATTAAACTATTACTATTTTGATATTTCATTTCAATTTTAATTAAAAAAAATATTAAAAGGAAAAATAAGAATAGCATACAATTTCATTTTTAATGTATTTTTTTTTTCCCTTTAATCAACAGAAAATGAATTTTAGAAAAGCAAAATCCATATAAGATTTGAAAAATTTCTTGAAGAATTCCAAAAATTATAATTTATAATTTCTATATTATATTTCATTTTCATATGAAATATGTGGAATATATTATTATTATCATTTTAATTTTAATTTTAATTTACAAAATATTATATTAACATTACTATATTTAAATATATATATCAGTTTTAAATTCTTCGAAATTCGATAACAATTTAAAAATAGTTGTTGAAACATTGTTAGCGATATTTTTTATTATACTTATTTTTAAATGAAACACAATACTCTTTATAAATTTTAATTAATTTTACTTACATGTTTCTTAAGAATTATTATTGATTATGTATTATTTATTATTATTGTTAAATTTTAAATCAAAATATTTTTTATCACACTTAAATACCTCAAAATTTTATAAAAGCACATAACAGCCAACAAAAAATATTAATTTCTATGCTTCTCTATGAACTAAAATTAAAAATATGTTATTAATTAGAACGTGAAAGTCATTCTTAATATAATTTTTGAGGAATATTTACTTTCGAGTGCGATTCAAATACAAGTATTTATTATTAAAATAATAATAATAATTAAAAAGAAAATAAGAGAGTATTTATTACTTTAGTCAACATATTAAAAATATGTAAAATTGCTATGTTATTTGATCATTCATTATAATGCATAGAAACCAGGAAGTAAAACCTTGATGAGATGATAATTATTAAGAATTTTAAAAAGAACATATATATGAGTGTTTATATCATTATTATGTTTAAATCATAGTTATACAAATTTCTTTTTCATAATTAACTATTTCGAAATTCGATAAGATCAACAGCGTGTTTTAAGAATAGAAAATTCCATGTTTATCTATAAATAGATATTGAAAACACAATTTTCTTTAGAGACTATATACAGCTTTTATTATTAAAAATATATAAAATGATGAAATTTATTTATTAATTTAAGCAAAATATAAAATGATTTCTACCTATATTATTTATTTATTTATTTTTCATTTTTTATAAAATTTTACATTCTTTATAAGTCAAAAACGATGAGGTTTTTGATTCCTTATTTATTTTAAATATATTATATTCTTTCCTTTATCTAATATTTTTTCTTCTCTTCTTTTATTTTTTGGTCATTATTAAAAAAAAAAAAAAAAAAAAAAAAAATCTGGAGTGACTCCACTCGACATTCCAAAAATTGAGTAATTAACGGTTTTGTAGATAAAGTAAAGTAAGAGGAGTTGTTAAATAAACAAAAGAGAAAATTATATTAGGTAGTTTGAGTATTTTTCTTTATATGGTACACGAAGTTTAATTTAACGCTATCTTACCGAACACGTAGATCATAATGATAAAGAATATTTCGTTGTGTCCCTGTAAAAACCTACAAATGCTAGATTCACCAAAATGCTTATCGTTAGTGCAACAGTGACTTATAAATTTTCAGCTTTATCGGATAAGGCATTTAGACGCTATCGCACTTTAAAATTTGAGCCTATATACCACAATGATAAAGAAATTTGCATTTCGTCCCTGTAAAAAGAATCGTAAATTCTAGATTCTCTAAAGTTCATAAAGTTCGTGTGACGGTGACGTATAACATGTATATAAATTTTTAGTTCATTTGTATAAGGCATTTACTAGCTATCACACTTTAAATAATTTAATATGATGAAAAATTTTTATTTGTGTTCCTGTAAAACTCGTTAAATGCTAGAGTCACGAAAATCTATACAGTTTGTGTGATGGTGACCTCAGTTTGTGTGATATGACTCGTATATAAATTTTCCACTCAAACGGATAAGGCATTTAGATGCTGTCGCACTTTAAATAATTTCACCCCATAGGCCATAATGATACAGAATTATTTGCTGTGCTGTAAAAAAAAAAAAAATAAATAAATAAAAAATAGAAGTGCTAGATTCACCAAAACCTATACAGTTCGTGAAATTATGACCTGTAATATGTGTATATATTATTATTATTTTTTTTTTTTGTTCAATTGAATAAGGCGTTTAGACCCTATTGCACTTTTTAAAATTTGGTCCCATAGGCCATAAAGATAAAGAATTTTTCTTTGTGTCCCTGTAAAAAAAATTAAGTGCTAGATTCATCAAAATCTACGCAGTCTTGCAACTATTACCTATAATATGTGTATAAATTGTTTGCTCTTTTTAATAAGATGTTTAGACGCTATCGCACTTTATAAATTTGGCCCCAGAGGCCATAATGATAAAGAATTTTTCTTTATATCCCTGTAAAACACTATATGTGTCAGATTTTCCAAAATCTTTACAGATCGAGTAACTGTGACCTATAATATATGTATAAAATTTTTACTCAATTGAATGAGGCGTTTAGATGCTATCGCACTTTTAAGATTTTGGTCCCACAGGCCATAGTGATAAAGAATTTTTCTTTGTTTCCCTGTAAAAAAACTGTAAGTGCCAGATTCACCAAAATCAATAGGGTTCGTGCTACGGTGACATGCAACATGCGTACCAACTTACAGCGCATTCGAGCAAAGCGTTTTTAGACGCTAGCGTACGTATTGAAACACCAAAATCTCGAATTCGGATTTTTGACATGATTACGATACTTTCCTTTCATACGTTTGTTCGGAAAGTAATAAATTGACTAATTTTTTTTTTATCATATTTATATACCAAATCAATAAAAGCGCAGCCTGCTTTAGAAATAAAAGTAGAAGTAAATATTTTTCTTTAAAAAACATATATTAAATATAGATTTTTCTTTGCATACAATAGAGATGTTATACATTATATTAAGCAAAATGTAAAATGATTCCTGCTTTTTCTTGTTTTTTTTTTTTTTTTTTTTACATTTTTCATGAAATTTTACGTATTGCTTATAAATTAATAAAATATTATAGTTTTAAAAAATTAAAGAACACGCTTTTATAGAAATGTGAACTAAAAAGCACAAAATATCTATCTTAGTATTAAAATTCAGGGTAAGAGAAAATCGTGTGAGTGACACACCATAATTTTTACATACATTTAAATCTTTAATTAAACTAACTTAGAATTAAACAAAACCCCTTTTTAAAAAATCTTCCCTGACGGGGATTGAACGCTGGACCGTCAGATTCGTAGCGCGGCGCCTTACCTCGACGCCACGTCGTTCACGTAAGGAATGTATTTTTTTCACAATATAAATTTTTTGTTTGCTCCCAGAGACGTTACAAACAAACATAGAAATAAACATACATACAGGTGAAGCTAATAAAAGCGTGTTAAAAATAATAATAGTGTATGTTATATTCTTTTACATTTTTAATTTCTTTTCTTTTTCTTCCATTTTTCTTTTCTTTTTTTCTTTCTTTTGATTTCTTTCTTTATTATTATTATTATTATTATTATTATTATTATTAAATTTTAAATCATACTAATTTCTTTATCATATTTAATATCATGCTATTGATAATCAATAAAAACTCAACCTGCTTTATAAATTAAAAATGACAGGGTAGGATATTTTCAGTTTCTTTTTCTTTCTATTATTATTATTATTTGTCATTTGAAAATGTTATATTATACTAGTTTCGTTATCAAAAATAAATAAATAACTCTTAATTTAAGCAAAATGGCTCTTGAGCAAATATGTTAGACTAAGAAAAATCTTGTCATAGTTCTAATTGAAGCAATTAGTAAGCTGCATAGAACAAAAGATTAAAAATATTGTCAAAGTAAATTATTTCAAAAATAACATAAAATTTAATTTAAATTTACATTTTTAAATGTTATTTTATTTAGATATTTTTGGAAGTAAAAATACTTTTAAAGTGTATAACTTATATATAATGTTTAAAAATTATTTTGATTGTAATTCCATTGATTATTTTGAATCTTTCAAAAAATTTCGTTTATCTAGAAATGACAGACTTTCAAAGACTTGTTTGATACTGACCATGACGCATCATACTTCAAAATAAACATTGTATATATACTCATAATTTCACACCTGTTTTCTTTCATAACTTTTAAAAATTAATCTTTGGAGAAACTTTTGGAAAGTTTTCTGCTTTAAGCTAAAATAAAAATTTCTATTTGGAAATGATTTTATAGAACAAGGATCGACATATACATGTTTATATATGCTATTTTGATAAATACCACATTCACTTGCATATAAAGTTGTCCTACTGTACCACATTTTTTAAATATTTGTAGAAACTTTTTTGTAATTTCGGCTTTAACAAAACAAAAATTTATATTCGGAAATACTGGCATAGGATTGGAATTGCTTTGAGTATATATATATATATATATAGTATTTTTTATTCTTCAACTCAGGCCTCTTCCACAATTTATTTCTGGGTACGCCACTGTGCGCATAAACAAAAGTATTGGAAATTTGAGAATAAAAAAATACACAAAAACAATGGGTTCACTATTCAGAAGTGTCCTGTCCTCTAAATAAATTTCTACTACAATTAAATGAATAAGTTATAATTGAGAATTAAATGCTTATAAGTTTAATTAAACACTAAATTAAGAATAATTTTCATGGTAATTGACAATTTTAATAAATGTAAATTACCTATGAAAGTGTTCACCGAGTCACCGAGAAGATCTATTTAGAGAAAAAAAAATACTCAAAAATGAACTTTTAATGAACTTCGCTCCTTTTTAAAAATGAACTTGAGTTGAATGCGTTCATTTTTTTCAGACAGGAGTTTGAGCGCGAACTAGCTCGTTTTTTACACGATGAACTTGAGTTTGAACTAGCTCGTTTTTTACACGATGAACTTGAGTTTGAACTAGCTCGTTTTTTTCGTGAACTTGCACAACACTGAATGAAATGAAGTAAAAGATTTGATTTTTGTGTTTAAAAAAACAGAAATAATATTTGGCAAATTATTTTGACACACTTTAGCAAAATATTTTTAAAAAATATTTTGCTAAAGTATATATTTTTAAAAAATATTTTTTATGCTTCATTTTTTGTAATTTGAATAAAAATATTTGACACATTTATGGAAAAAATAAATGATTTTAAAATCCTGGAAGTATTTGAGAAATTTAAACAATCTGGAAAAAAAAAAAAAAAAAAAAAAAAAAACTTATGACACTATTTTTCCCCACATAAAATTCATTTAAAAAGACAATTCTCTTGCTATGGTTATTTTCTAAAAGGGCAATTTGAATTTGTTTTTAACCCTAGTAGGTAAGAAGTCCTAACAGAGTTCTCTATGGAAAACAAACTGCTACTCTTTTGATTTTCTGAATTAAATACAATTACCATATTTTAAGAGTAAAATATTAAAATTTTACATGAATTAAAAAATGTTTAATTCTTCTAAACCATTATGTAATAAAAATGTTTTTCAAAATTTTCTAAATATCTGATATGTTGTGTATATCCAGTTTTTAATTATATTTTAAGTGCATTGCCAAAATTCTAATAAAAAGTGATATTTTTTCAACTAACGATATGTTACTTTCTATAGCTTTTCTCTGTTGTGGGCACGGAAGGGAAGGGGGAGGGAAAAGTCGAAAACTTCAAATTTTCTCATGGGAAAGATTCTAGCGTCTTTTATCAGTGAACATCTCATCAAGCGATTACATTTTCTGCTCTTATTTTTAGACATTCAGAAATGAATTAGTTGTCGCCACTAGAAGCACTCTTCTTGTTGTATCTTTAACTTTCCGTTTTTTCTTTCCGTATCTATTGAGTATTTTACTTTAAATTTATTTAATTAATTTTTAATTAATTTCATTTTGAATCATTCTACATTTTTCACAATGTCTAAGCCGCCCAGGCCAAAATTCTTGACGGACGAAGAAATAAAAGAAATCATGGAAAATCCAAATAATGAAATATTTGCAGATTCAGATTCTGAATGTGAAGAAGAAAATGAAAATAATACTTCATTCTCGGATGAAAAAGATAACTCTGCGTTTAATCCGCAAGATTCTTTTACAAATAATTCTTCAAAAAAATCTGAGGATGTGTATGTGTGGTCTCCAGTTACCGGTAATGAAGAAATAAGAAAGCTCAATTTTACTGGAACACCTGGATTATTATTGAATAATCAGGCAATAGAATCTTTGAAAGAAATCGAATATTTTGATTTTTTCTTTTCAACGGAATTAGTTGAATTATTAACAGACGAAACAAACAATTATGCAAATCAGCAAGAAGAACTAAAAAACCAAATTTCTAAGAATTTGCATTCAGCAAAATGGACAAATGTCACGACAGATGAGATGAAAAAGTTTCTTGCAGCAACAATGTTAATGGGCCATATTGATAAAGATACTATTGTTGAATACTGGTCTACGGACGAGTTAATCGAAACACCCATGTTCAATAAAATTATGCCTCGTGATAGGTATTTACTAATATTAAAATATTTGCATTTTGCGGATAATCAAATGGCACCCAATAGAAACGATGAAAATTATGATCGCCTATGGAAAATAAGAAAAATATTTGACATGATAAATTTTTCTTTTAAACAAGCATATAATCCTACCGAAGAGTTGGCTATTGATGAAGTCATCATAAAATTCAAAGGACGGGTTATATTTCGACAATATATTCCCAAAAAGCATAAAAGGTGGGGAATGAAAATGTACAAAATTTCGGACAAATCTGGATACACGTACCATATTCAAATGTATCTTGGAAAAGACAAAACAAATACTTCACAGTCATCTGTACATACATTGGTTATGGAGTTAACAAAATGCATCGAAGGCAAGGGTCACAAACTTTTTATGGACAATTATTTTTGTTCACCGAATTTATTTAAAGATCTTCTTGAAGAACGTAAAATAAACAGTTGTGGCACTATCAGGCAAAACAGGAAAAATTTTCCAAAATTTCCAGAAAAAAGCATTCGGGGAAAAACTCATGCAAGATTTTCTTGTGGAATGACTGCTATGAGATGGACCGACAAAAGAGACGTGTACATGCTGACAAATATGCATGAACCTCCAAAACTAAATGACATAACAAATGATGAGACCAGCAAACCTGAAATCATTCAAGATTACAACAAACATATGGGATACGTAGATTTAAGCGATAGAATGGCGAACAGTTACACATTTGGAAGAAGGACTTTAAAATGGACTAAAAAATTATTTTTCCATTTATTAGACATATCAGTGTTAAATGCATTTTATCTATATAAATCCCAGAACCCAACTGCCACCCACAAAAACTTTCGTATGAATTTAATTCGACAGATTTTAAAACATACAATGAATTCGTCACCATTTTCAAGTCCTTCAACATCCAAAAGACATTACTTGGAAATGGACAGTAATGACCACTGGCCAAAACAAGACAAAAAAAGACGTAGACGCTGTGCTGTTTGCAAAACAAATGGAAAAGAACGGCGAACTACAGTTATATGCATAAAATGCAACGTAGGACTATGCATTAATGACTGCTTCAAAAATTATCATTGTAAAAAAGATTAAATATACGGTATGATACTTCATATAATATTTTACTTATTTTTATTATAATGCAAGAAACTGTTTCTGGATTTTCTTATGTGTATTATATATATTTTGTTTTTCTGCTTTATTCTTATATTTTACTTTGTTATATGCATAACACTACTGTATTCCTAAATATCTGCATGCAATTTAAATCTTAACTATATAGGTAAGAACGCAACGTACATTTAGCTAACGGAAAACAGTAAAATATTTTCAAAAGTCATTTGTGCAGTTTATTATTTACTTCAAATTTCTGAGTATTCTAGATATTTTGTATATATAATTTTATGTTGTATTTTTTAATTGTAAATTAAACAGGAGAAAAATATTTAATCAAACTTAAAATCATTTTTTTCCCTTTTAAATTTATTATTATGATTAACCATAAAATCTGTATCATCTCTATGCCTTGAGAAATCAATCGTTAAATTTTCTACAAAATAATCTGACTAATTTAAAAGTAAATATTTAACTTTTAAAAAATTAAATATATAGTAATTTAAATTCCATGCAAAATAGTTTACCTGAAGTTTATTTTAAAATTTATTTAGCAGAATAAAGAACTCATTGTAAATTTTATCATTTATTTAATTTTTATTAGTTTTTTTTTTTTTTTTTTTTTTATGTTATGTATATATTTCTATTCTAGTATATGTTTTACTTGTCATTTAAACGGAATAAAATTATTTAATCAGGTTTAACATAAATTTAGTTTTGTTTTTAGTTTCATCTTAAATTTGCGTATTTTGTTTAAAAGTAAAATCTGCATAATATATCATAGTCGCCAAATTTAAGCTTTTTTGACTAACATCTTCATAATTAGTTCATCTTACTATTATTTTGCTTTTATGTAATTTATAAAACTTCAATTTGCGAATAAAACGAGATTTTTTTTTTTTTACAAAAATGTGGTATTAAAAATGTATAAATTTGGCAATTATGATAAATTAAAACTGTAAATATCTATTAAACGCTGATTCGAAATCCACGCAAAACAATTTGACCAGTTTTTATGTTGTGAGTTTATGTAATGAAAACTTTATTTTTCTTGAAATTATTATTATTATTATTATTATTTTGATTTTAAAAGAAATACATTTTATTTATTTATTTTTAATTATTATTACTCATGAAATACTTTAAAATAACGAGGTAAAAAAACTACTTTTTTTTTTTTTTTTTTTTTTTTTTTTTAAAGCTGACACAACTTGTTAGATCCCCCCTCCCCTCAAATAATAATAATAATAATAATTATAAATATAAAATTAACTTGATGGAAAATTTTGCTTTAGTATTTTATACTGCTTCTTACCTTAAAGCAATCAATTTGAATTTATTTTCAATACACTGTAAAAATAATATTTTACATTGAATACATTGAACTGTGTGGTATAGTGTGTTGGTTATGGAGAAAACCATGGAAAACTCCGAGCGGCTGAACTGAAAAATGCACACTGTATTTCAAACGACTCCTCCCATGTACCAGTTGCGAAAGCCGAATATCTTGGCCATTAGAAAAAAAAATAATGTTTAATGTTAAATAATGACTCTTTTGTTAAAAAAAAAAAAAAAAAAAAAAAGTTAATTCTGTGTGAGAAGATAAATAAAATTTGCAAAGTGCAGAAATATGTGCATATATTTATGAACATTACGAAATTTTATTATATATATGTATAATATAACAAGAAATTACGAAAAAAAAAGTCTTTCTTTTATTCTTTCTTTATTTTTTATTTTCTCTCTCTCTCTCTCTCTCTCTCTTTTTTTTTTTCTTTTTAAATAAAATATAAGATTTAGCAATTAAAAATCACTTTATTTCTATTCCATTATACATGAAGGAAATCTGTCAAAAAATTAATTACACTTATAATAAACATTTTAATACAAAGATCAAGCTAAAGTATTGTGTTTTATTAACCCATTAACCGCCAAACTAGAAATAATGTTTTTTTTTTTTTTTTCCTAAATACAAGCAGTAATACTCATTATTTTTATCATATATAACAATAATTTAAAATAAAATTATTAAAATTAGTCTTATCTTACTAAATACAGGGTGTTGTATTTGCACAACTTCAGTGAAATAAGAGTATGTAATGAAGACAAATAAATCTTTACGGAAATTTCCTTGCGGTACTATAAAACAGCAAACACTACAGATGACTTCAAAAGTAATTGGCTTATTGTGAAACATTTTGTTACAAGTTATGTAAACTTATTCAAATATGATGATTTTCGAAAGTTTTGGATTGATTAGTGCTTCAAGTTTGAATTTTTTTTTTTTTCCTAAATACAAGCAGTAATACTCATTATTTTTATCATATATAACAATAATTTAAAATAAAATTATTAAAATTAGTCTTATCTTACTAAATACAGGGTGTTGTATTTGCACAACTTCAGTGAAATAAGAGTATGTAATGAAGACAAATAAATCTTTACGGAAATTTCCTTGCGGTACTATAAAACAGCAAACACTACAGATGACTTCAAAAGTAATTGGCTTATTGTGAAACATTTTGTTACAAGTTATGTAAACTTATTCAAATATGATGATTTTCGAAAGTTTTGGATTGATTAGTGCTTCAAGTTTGAATTTTTTTTTTTTTTTTTTTTTTTTTTTTTTTTACGTAAAATTATTTTTGTGATCAAAATTTTTTGTAATAAAATAAACATCTATTCTTTTCTTATTTAAAAACAATACTTACTTTAAAATATCTTTTTTAGTTTACTGTTAAACGCAATTACTCCTGGTGTTGCGTGCATGCAATACCATGAGGTAATGGATTAAGATAATAAATTTTATTCGTATCATATCACAGCATTTATCATCCGAATTTTTTAATAGTTATGTTATGTTAAAGTATTTTCAATTCTAATAATTTTGTGAAGTATTTTGTGAGAACTTAAAATAAGGACCATTAAAATTTTCTTTTAGATTCATCTGAAATATTACTTGGCAGAGAAGTAAAGAATTAATTTACTAATACTTCTCTTGGAAACGACTAACAAGTTACTTGCGATATAAGAATTAATAAATAAAAACCTTGGCATTATTTAAAACTTTAAAAGTGACCCTTTCATTAAATAACATTTAAAAAAAAAAAAATAAAAAAAAACTCTCTCTCTCTTTTATTTTTATTTTTTTCGTATATTGTTGAATAAAAAACCCTATTAAATGTTAAATGATAAATGGTAATGTTGAAATATGCTATTTTTACAAGAAACATAAATTAAAGGAGTTGTGTGCTTTAATGAACATACATCTAAATGCATGTATATATATATATATATATATATATATATATATATATATATATAAATAACAAGAAAGGGAAAAAAAATCATTTAAAAGCATTATTTCTACTCTTATTTAGTAACTAGATTATATATATATATATATATATATATATAACAAGAAAGGGGAAAAAATCATTTAAAAGCATTATTTTTAGTCTTATTTAGTAACTAGATGTTATATATATATATATATATATATATAACTATCTAATAAATAACTGTTTAACAGTAATTTGAGTGCATTTTCAAATTCAAGTTTAATTACTCACGTTTACTTAATAAATTATACTGTTATTCACATCAAAAGTTAAAAGTTTCTTCTCAATATGCATATTTGATGTAAGAACTGAAAATTAAGTCAAACAGTGTCAAAATTCAAAGAAACAACAAGAAGGAGCAGAGCCCACCATGGCTCAAGACGGGCAAATCGAGTTATACATAAAAAATTACGTATGAAATTGAAGCTTTATTATAAAGCAAAATATATTGAACAGTTACTAAACGTAGATAAAATTTTAACTATAGAATAAAAAAGTCACAAAGTTTCGCAAAGCCGAATAGGGGTTGAAAGTAATTAGTAAGAAGACTAGGTTGTCTCAAAAAAAAAAAAAAAAAAAAAAAAAAAAAACTTGAAATTCCTGCTCTTTCCTGATAAGAATAAATAATGTAACTGGTATATCTTTATCAGAAGCAATAATAGCAGCAAGATAATCAATTGTTTCTGAGACAGTGGTATAAGACATCACACAAAATTACTATCATTGCCACGAATTAAAAGAGATTTAAGACAGAAAAACCAAAAAATCCGTATTCATCTTCATATCGTATAGAGTGTGAATGAAAAGACTAATCCGATAGGTGAATTTTCTCCCAATTTATTTCATGTTTTTGCATTCATAAATTCTTACTATATTTCATACAATACTCATAAAAGTAAGGATTAGGATGATCAGCCACCATACGTTGACTAAAATGCCCCACCCACTAGGTTACTTTTTCGGTGCATTAGTGATTTTTCTTAATTTTGATAGGTAATTATACAGGTATCGTATATTTTACTTTCAAACAATGCATGCTATTTCTTTTGCAATAATCTGAATGATCCAAATTTTGTCAGGTATCATCTGCAATAATATGAAAATACTTAATTTCAAATAACTTACTAAATTTTAAAAGTAAAGATATAATAATAGTTAATGGTCATTTCACTTTCATAAATAATAATTTTAAAACAATCCAAGTTATTTACGAGAAAAAGAATCGCCATAATGCATGTTTATGAGAAATAGCGCCCTATTCTACCATTCGGAAAAAAATATTTTCAGAATAATTTAATTAAATTTTCACAGTAGAATGTTGATAGACAACAGATTCTGACCACTATCGTAAATAATATTTAAAAACTAATTCGAATTATTTACGAAGGAAACACCTCTCATAATGCACGTTTATGTGAGATTTGTCCTATTCTACCATTTGAAGAAAGTCTTAAATTTAGAATAACTTAATAAAGGTTTCATAGTAAAACATTAGTATTCAATAGGTTCTTACCACTATCATAAATGACATTTAAAAATTATACTAACACATTGAATCAATACAATTATCATTTTTCATGTTTATGTGAAATTTTGACTTATTCCGCCATGTTAAATTAGTAATAATAATAATAATGATTGTAATAATAATGGACAGCGTTTTCAAATTAGAATGTTAAGCTTAAAATAATATCTACGTAGTCTAACAAATTTAGGAATTAACTAAACACTTAAATACAAGTTAACAAACAAACTAACATATTAATACTTACAAAACTTTGATTAAACACCATAAAATGCAATAAACTCGCAAAATGCAGCACTCGTTCTTACTTTGTTCACCTGATGAAGAGTCGTGTGCTTTTTCGACCCGAAGCAATTGTTGCGAGTTTGTTGCATTTTATGGTGTTTATTCAAAGTTTTGTAAGTATCATTTTACAACGCCAGTTTTGTGGTGCATTCTTATTAAACTAGCATGTTGACTAACTTACAAATGAACATCTCATCTATTTTGCGATTTTCGTATTCCTCAAAGCTCAAAACGTGTATAAAAGTTAAAAACTGAGATCGAAACTTTTCTTGAATGCCTAAATTATCCATATCTAGTAAGATGGGAACTAAAAATTACCAGCTATGAAAAGTAAAATAATGGAAATAATTATTTCAAATGCGTTTAGCGATGTTAAAACGAAAACAATAGTAATAAAAACACATTTTCGTGTATTATCAAAGATACACTGTTTTTGTTAAATTTTGTTAAATTTTCTGTATGACAAACAAAAAGTATTAAAAAATTCCATTCCTGTGTATTTTATTACTTGGACAAAATCGAAAAAAATAATAATTTTCAGCATATCAACAAAGAACAATTAAAACAGGAAAAAGCATTGCGTCTAAAAATATTATTGTGGACATAAATAAATTTAATTTATGATTATTGTATTTTAGGAAGTAATGAAAAATATCAGCAAAATTTAAATAAAAATCGCCAATGAAATAATGCTAATTTTCAACATTTAATCATATATCTACCTGATTCATATTTAATAATTTAAGAAATACATAAAATATTTCATAAGAAGAAGTTTTCTTTAATTCAGTTCATTTTAATTTAAATATGGGTGTTTTTAAGTTTATACTTATTTTGTATAAAATCTGAATCCTGCTTATTAAAAGAACACATGCGTTTTTAATAGTTTTTAAATTCTTTAATTTTCCATATATATATTTTTTTTTAATTCAGAAGCATTAACAAATATTTCTACTTTATCTGGTTCGGGTAAAAAGCACTAAATTTATTTATAATTATAAGATTATTCCTGTTACTTCGCTTTTTAAAAAGTGAGCCTTTAATTGCTTTGCTAATGGCAAAAAATTTCCAATTATTTTCGAAAAAGATAATTTGATTCCTGAAAAATGTTATCACTTATTTTAATGCCATTAAATCTGTCCATACATATATTTATCTCCATCAAGTATAAGAGAATCATTATTTATAAACAAGAAATGTTTCCCCTGACATGTGAACGCTTCTTATCTTTCTGCAGAGGGAAAATAAAATCCCTTTTCTGGCTACCGCGACTTAAAAATGAGTTGCGTGTGTGCTAATGATCAACACCTGCGGCGAGTGACCATTAGTAAAGGGGATAAAAGTTGCTTGAGTTTTCCCGTATGCAGAGCGTTTTGTTAGGCTATCCTTCCCCGTTTCCTAAAGGTTAACGGTTTTTAATGAATATTATCAATTCTATAAGTTCATTTTCTAATGCATATAACATTAATTATGAAATACATTTTTTGGGCGCTTACTAAACACAATCTTAAAAACTTAGTCTAAAAAATAAATTTTTAAAAAGCAGCTTTTGAATTTTCCAAAATCTGTACAATAAAAGAAAAAAAAAAAAAAGAAAGAAAGAAAATAAAAATAAAAATAAAAAGTCTTTCTTTTCTATTCTTTTTTTCTGATGTCTGTTTCTTGCTTTTTTTTGTGCATTTTATTTCAATTACCGTCGATACCTGAGTAAAGCAAATCGAAGAATCTCTATTACAGTATCAGATGTTACTGTAAACAACCAAATAAATAAATAAAAATTTTTTAGTTATTTTTACATCTTATAAATTATTTTTGCAAAGTCGATTCAGCAATAGTCACGTTCTTAAAATTTTGAAAGAGAAACAACTATAACTATTTTTCGTAAATATAAGAAATCTGTATACAATTTGTTCTTTAAATTAGTCTATAAATATGTAACGTCTGATTTATAGCAACCTTGTTGTTCTCCCCATTGTTACTTTCGAAAAATAGTCTAAGAATCAACCAGAAAAAATTGCACACATCCAAACTTCATTTTATTAGAACTTTCAAATAAAGTCGGGTGAACTTTCCAGAATACATTTATCTCAATTTTACTTAATTATATTTTAGAGAAACTCTTAATATTAGACGGTTAAAAAAGAAAAAAAAATCAATAGTAAAAAAAAAAAGTAAGTCGTTTGTGCATTCTAAACTTGATAGGCAGCAAAATAGCACTGACCTTTTTAGAGATTTTTTTTTTCTTTTTGTAAATAGGTTCAATTTAAAACATCTAACCTGAAAATACCGACATGCAAGTACACTCTGAAACTTCACAATTTCCATTCGACATACCCTTATGTATTTTTCTATTTCATTTCCATTTCCATTCAAACATTTGTTAACCGCACAACATATTTTTGTATTCCGACGTCAGTGAAATCTGTTACATTTGAAGAAGCTTAATCCAAGGCTGCAGTTTTCATTTTTGCCTTATCGTTGAATGGTCGACTATCAAGGAAATATTTTAAGTAACGAAACGATTTAAAGTCTCTGTGTACAAAATCTGGAGTATAAGGTGGATAAACCAGTTGTCCCAGTTGTAATAAACCTTCATTCACATTAATCAACCCGACTCTAAACATTCTTACCAGCTCTTCAAACTGTATGGTCACATTAGCAAATTTAGCAAATCTGAAGTCAAATTTGTCCGGCTGCTAAACTTCTTGCTATCGAGAATCGAAATACGGATAGTATAACACAGCCATTGAACAACACAATTTTCTTAAATATTATATTAATTACATGAAACATTTTATTAATTAATTACATAATATTAATTAATTAATTATATTAATTATATTAAATATTATATTAGTGTTATACTTTTTTAAGCATTATATTATTTTCTTAACTTCTATAAATCAACGCCCAGACGCATGATACGGCTGGAAACAGTGCCTAGGAAAATGGCAGCAAAGCATAGTGGGAGCAAAAGCACAAGCGCACTGCACCTCCTTTCTACTGTTATATATATATATATATATATATATGTAATACATCTCCTATTTTGTAGGATGATGAATTCCAGTCACTCCTTATTAAGAGAGTTCACTCAAAGAAATACTCCACAATAGATGATGCAGTCGTTTATTGAAGACAGTCATATTACACTTTATTAACAGTCACATCATTTTGAGCACGCTGTACAGATCCGTAGCCGAGTCGGGCCGAAATAGTTCCATTAACGGCGGAACCGCGAATCAATCCCCCTCCTGGGACCGTTAACTTAAACTTGTTATTGTCGTGAACTATTTAATCAAAAGCTGCCATGGAAAAAGACCCCGATTTTCGGGTGCTCCCGTTTTTATATGGATATTTCGGCGGGAACCCAAACTATTTTTATGAATGCTTATTGAATAATTAGGTCAGCTAAAATCCAGCCCACATTCTTTTGTTGGCTGACCCGGATATCCAGGATTTCGTATTTCGCAATGCATTGCCTTTAATTTCAACTATTGCATAATTTTGATTATGAAACTTCTTCTAATCGCGATTCCCGCGCTACGACGTGCTTTGCTGAAAAACTAACTTTACTGGGGCGCTAAAATAGAACTCTCACAAAGTTGTTCTTAAAATTAAGATTTATTCTGAGCTAATACTATTAAGATATCATTTAATATTAATTTAAATATTAATTTAGAATCTTGCTTATTTTATCCTTTCATATCCCCCCCCTCCAAGCCGACGCTCCCCCATACTTGCCTGCAAGTATGTGGGAAGTCCCTCAGAAGTAGAAGATACTCCAGGAGAAAGTTAAACTTAAAATGGAAAATTTGACAAATTATAAAACTTAAGTTTTTGAAAAATTTATTTAAAATGGAAAATTTTATTTTTTAGAAAATTTCGTCTGAAATATTTTGTTATGGAATCATTTTTAAGTAGGAGTTATGGCCTTTCCCTTTATTTATAAAAGAAATTAATTTTTCTTTTTTAATTTATTTACTTGTATGTTGGACTGGTCAACGTGCTCGCCTGATACATATAATGGTATTTACAGCACTTGTTTACAAACATAAGAAAAGTTTAATAATATAATGTATGAAAACGTATGACATACTGAAAAAAATTTATAACATAACATGTTTACCGGCATAACATTTTTGACAAGATATCTTTCTTATGTACAAACTAGTTTGTTGAGGAAAGTCTTTAAAATGTAAAGTTCCTTTTGGCCAATAAAGTTTTTAAATGTCTTGAAAAATAACATTGATCGTTGACAATAAATAATTGTTGTAAAAAGTCTGATCTTGGTTATTGAGTCCATATAGAATATGTATAACAATAATTATAACACTGTAATTTTAACAGTACATTGTAAAAAATGTTTTGTAAATTGTAAACAAACTTTTCTTTTCACAAAATCTGTGCTTTTCTTTGTGTATCTTTTTAATAATGCAAAGATATTTTAATCAAACATAAAGTATATGAAAAACAATTATATCATAGTACATTTTTAACAATTTCTAGAAACTTTATTTACATACTAACACAAATAATTTTTTCATAAATATAACATTTAACAGACACATAAAACTATTTAATAAATACAATAGTGTTTAATACACTCTAATAATACTACTACTAATATGAAGAATACCAGTACTACTAGGTCTTTTCTTTTTACAAACTATTTACATAAAACCAACTTAATCACTTTATTTAGTAATTAATTGTTTTAAAATACCACATTTGCATCAACATAGAGCTTGGTCAGCCATTGGCAAGCCAAAAAAAATTGTTTTGTGGGTAACTTGACCCCTGAACTTGTGAGAAGTCAAGTCTTTCCAAAAAGGTGAGTTGGGATAAAGGTGGTAATTGGTAAATTTTGACAGAGGGCAAAAGCAAATCATTTTTCCCGCACTCTCTGATCACTTTATAGTGGTGAAGATCAGAAGATCACGAGAATGATAAATAAATAAAAAAAAAATACTTGGGGCATGGAGTTGATCCCTAACTAAAATTATTCATGACTTAATTTGAATTTTTGAGGGTTATTATAGTATCTTAACTTAGATGAATGAACAATTTCTGACTTTCTTTTAAAATGGGGACTGGGTTTGTCTATTTCAAAATTAACTTCAGATATTTGTTTTAAGATTGTGTAAGGGCCTGAATAAGGTGGACTTAACTTACGTGTGTTGGAATATTGGAATTCTTCATAAATAATTTCATCACCAACTTTAAATTTAACAGGGAGAAATCGAGCATCAAATCGGATTTTGTTTTTTTTATGATATTGTATTGTTTTTTCTTTTGCTATTTTTCTAGCTTCATCAACTGAAGGATAGTAACTATTGTTTACTAATAATGGTTCATATGGTAATTCTCCTAATAATAAATAACTAGGTGGGAATTGAGTTACAGAGTGAGGTGTTAAGTTATATTGATTTAAAACTTCATCAATTAATTTAGTCCAGGGAATTTTATTTGAAGAAGAGTTAACCTTACATTTTAGACGCGTAACAATAGTCTGATTGAGGCGCTCGACTTTCCCGTTGCATTCGGGATGATGGCTACTTGTTAACAAATGTTTTGTATCATAATTTCGAAGGAATTTTTTGAAACGGGATGCCGTGAATGCTGCATTCCTATCTGTTAACAATTTTTTAGGTACTTGAATTTGAAAAAGTTGTTTTAAAAAGTTTGCATAAGTTTCAGTGGTAACGCTTTTTGATGGAAATCCCCACACATAACGGGTTGCATGGTCCACGACCAAATGCAAATATATTTTTGTAGAATTATAATAGTTAAACCCACCAACAGTGTCCAAAGACAAACATTCAAAAGGTTTATCTGTTGGCGGTACTTCCTGTAATGACCCAAACCGTTTTTGTCTGCATTTTTTATTTATTTGACAGGTATGACAATGTTTTACAAAATTTTCAATATCTTTATTAATATTAGGCCAATAATACTGTGGTGTAATTAAATTTATCATTTTATAAATTCCTGGGTGTCCAAATTGAGTGTGGGTTTTCTGTAGGAGGCGTAATCTTAATGACATCGGGACTATTATCTTATACAAACCTTTCTTTTTAATGACAATTACATCTTCAATTTCAAGAATTTTCTTAATGTTAATACCTATGTTTTCTTTTTTCTGGTTATCTTTAATTTCATTTAAATCTAGGAGGTGTACATGGTGTGACACATTTTCCAAACAGGCAATCTAGATAGCATATCAGCTTCAATATTTGTTGATCCTTTTTGATATTTAATTTCATAGTCAAACATACTAAGTTTAAGGGACCAGCGGAATAATCTTCCTCTTAAATTTTTAACATTTTTTAACCAAGTGAGAGACGCATGATCCGTATGTATGACAAACTTTTGACCGTGTAAATAATGATAAAAGGTATCTAAGGCATCAATAATTGCTAAACATTCTAATTCCGTAATTGCATAATTTTTTTCATAATCTCGTAAATTTCTTGAACGATATGCCACTGGGTGTAAAGTACCATTCACATCTGCCTGTTTAACAACACATCCCACACCATGACTCGAGGCGTAAACAAATAACTGACAGGGAGTTCTGGGATCATAAAGTCTTAAAATAGGTTTACTTATAAGAGCATTTTTTAATTTTTGGAAGGATTTTTCACATTTCTGGTCCCAAACATAGGGGACATTTTTCTTTAATAAATTATTTAAAGGAGCTCTTGTTTCGGCATATTTTGGAATAAATCTAGCATAAACGTTAACTGATCCCAAAACTCTCTACAATTCCTTGACATTTTTTGGTGGTTTCAAATTTTTTATTACTTCAATGTTTGGATTATCAGGGGTAATTAGGCCATTAGTTATTTCGTATCCTAAAAAGTTAATTTTGTTTTGGCAAAATTGCATTTTGATAGTTTTAATTTTAAGTTTTCTTTAACACATATATCAAAAAGTTGTTGTAGGTGTTGGTAGTGTTCATCTTCTGACTGTGAAAATACAATTATATCATCAAAATAATTACAGGCAAAGTCTATTTTGTATTTATTTAGAATCCTTCTAATGGTTCGATTGAAGATAGCAGGGGCATTTTTAAGCCCAAAGGGAAGGTATTTCCACTGATATAATCCGAAAATTGTAGCAAAAGCCAATTTTTCAGTATCTTTTGGGTGGATAGGAATGTGCGAATATCCACTTGCCATGTCAAGAGTGGAAAAAATTTTTGCTTTAGCTAGTTTATCTAACAAAGTATCTATTCTGGGAAGTGGTTCAGCATCTGTTTTAGTGATCGAATTGAGTTTACGGAAGTCAATACATAATCGCGTCTTTTTGCTTTCTTCCCGTTTATACACCAAAGTTACAGGTGCGGAATAAGGCGAACAACTTTCTTTTATAATACCGGCTTGTAGTAAATTTTGAACTTGGGTTTTAATTTCTTCTTCTTCCTTAGGGGAAGTTCTATATGCTCTGAGAGAAATAGGTAAATCTGAAGTTAAACGAATCCTCTGTGGTTCCATATGAATTCTTCCAACATCATATTTAGATTTTGCAAAAATTTGGACATATTTTGATAATAAAGTAGGAAGTTTTCCTTTTCTAGCAGACTGAGGATTTACGTGGTTCTCAGTGGCTTGAGTGTACTTGAACTCCCTTACTCTATTGTTTGTTGGAATATTAAAATTTTTCTTTTGACTATTGGTATTTTCACTTTCAGAAGTTATATGTAAAGTTTGTGTACATTTAGATATATTTTTTAACAATGGGAGAATGGTATTATTTTGTTTTACCAGCTTTTTAGCACAATCAATAGTCAATTGAAACAGACAACAATGTGATAAGCTAAGGAGAGCATAAGGTAAGTTATTATCTAATATAAACATTTCTATATTTTTTGTAATATTACCAATTTGTAATTTAAAGTAACATTTTTCTCGAATTGTCAACATCCCCTGTGTTTGAATGACGTGTAATGGTGAGACCTTTTTTGTTTGAAGTTTAAATTTATGGACAAAATGTTGAGGAATAATGCTTAAGCTGCTGCCCGTATCGAAGATTAAAGGAATGGTAGAGTACAATTCTGGATGTTTAACACCTTGATTAGTTTGCTTGTTTTTTCTTTGGATATTCTTGTATATAATGCGACCGGTTGCTGCAAACTGTCAATAGGTGTTATTTGTTCCTTCTGTTGTATTATCTACCACTGTTGACTCTTCTGTGACATGAGTTGGATTTTCTTGTTTGAAAGGGCATTTACTATGCCAATGAAAGGCATTAGGGATGTTGAGTTTTGAACAATATTTACATGGGAGAGGAGGCAAAGTGCCTTGAATGTGAATGTGTGTATTTGGGTTTGAAAACTGGGGTCTAGGCCCTTTTAGATTGGTTCGAGTATTGTTTGTGAAATTTGGTCTGTTTTGATTAGGGTATCCCATATGTGGTCTCTGCAAATGAGGAAACCGGTAACTCCAGGGTTGTGGTCGGGGAGCATATTGAACCGGGTTTCTATTTTCCCTGTCTTGTGGATAGGTGAACCTTTGAAATTGACCTGGCAACTTGTTTGGAAGGGGATCAGCAGATTTTTCAGATATCTGCAGTTTATTTAATTTGTGGACAAGATCCCTCCATTCGTTTAATGTTTTTGGCGCATTAGCCATAACAAGTTGTCTTAAAGTCAGTGGCAATCCGTCTGTTAATCCTTCCATGAGAAACTTGGGCTCTAAGCCTAGTGCTCGCCCTACTTGGAGTTTTTTCTGATAATACTCCATGACATTTTCACCTGCCTTAAAGCAAATGCTCGAGAAATCTGTTAAAGATGTTTCACCTGGTGTCGTGAATTCCTCTGTAAAAATTTCAACCAATTCCTCCCAATGAAGCATGTTTAAGCTGTTGTTGATATATACTGTGAGGGCTTTACCCTTCAAAAATCTTTGTATATTACGGACTCGCCAAACCTCATCTTTTCCATTCTCCTCACACCAGGCTTGAAAATACATTAGCCAGGACGTCCGCATCATGCCGTTTTCAGGGCAAAAAGCAATGAAGACATTGTCCTCTGTTACAGTGGGAGATTTATTTATATTTAAAGATTTCTTTACATCATTTGCACTACTCATTGCCTTTACTAGTGTGTTTGGGGAGGGCTGTTTACTCACATTAAGTAGGTTATTTTCTAAATTGGTATCCACAAGTAAATTTTCCTCTGTTCCCTTAGGGGGTGTCAATAAACATGTTGAGGTGTCACTTTCGGACATGTTTAATTTTATCCACAATTCAAAATTTTGAAAAAAAAAAAAAAAGAAAACTTTTTTTTTTTTTTTTTTTGAAACAGGTAATTTATTTAATTTTGCTAACTAAATTCGGTATTTATTAATTATCACAGCTTTAACAAAGTATTCAATAAATTAAATATCACAATCAATATAAATAGTCTATTTTTTTTTTTTTTTAATATCACAGTTGTTATATCACCTAAATAAATCCAAATAATAAATAAATATAAATAATAAACAAATAAATCAACTTTATTGATGTTCAAAATAAATACTTCTGGCTGTTCTTTGTCTATAGTAATAAATAGCACACAACAAAATTCCTATTTCTCAAAACAAGGAATCAAATTTTTCAACAACAAAAAAATTTAATTTTTTATATAAATATTTATGAAAATTTTATTTTTAAATCTCTTAACATAAAATATAATAACCAATTAAGAATTTATTTTATTTCTTTATCTTCTTTTATTTTATTATTATTATTAATTAATTAATTAATTAATTTTTTTTAAATCAAATTTCATAAATTTTAGTTTTTTATATAAGTATTTATGAAAATCTCTAAATTTAACATATGAAATATAATACTTTTGCAAACTTAATAAAAATCTGGTATAATATTATTTTTTTAAATCTGACAACAAGTAATTAAGTTTAAAACATTTTCAATTCAAATCATAAAATATATCGCGAAAATAAACGATGTGAAACATTATCATAATTCATTTTTATTAACAAATTAAGATAAATATAAAGTCAATAAAAATCATCCTTCCTAAATATAAATGAAATGAAATCACTCACCCCTTTTGTTGATTTACACTGAGATGAAAACACAATAATAAATTAAAAAAAAAAAAAAAAAAAAAACCTATTTTTATTTCCTGTGGAGCAAGAGAATTTTATTCAAAACATCTGGCCTAACACATAAAAAAAAGCAGGTGTTTCTGGCAGGCTTGCGACACATCCCGAAGAGGCCATCTGTTTGTTATATCACAGCACTTAAAACACGGCACTTAAGAGAGCAATCGAAACAGCTTGGAACAAAACTGGCGTAAGTCACACGTTTTTCAGAACGTAATCGGAAACATTTGAAGCAAAGTGATGTAAGTTAAGTCTTTCCTTCTTTTTCCTAAAGGCACTGTCTGACATCTTTCACACAAAACTGGTGTAAGTCAGTATTTTTTCTTTCTAATAGCCTAAGTCCGGTCCGGTTTTGGAAAAAAATTCCCGGTTGGTTTGGAAAAAATTCCGGTCCCAGGAAAAATTCCGGTCCCCTTTGATACATTGAGTTGCCTTTAAAATGTACTCATGCAGTATATGTTTTGAGATAAGGCGAGGTATTTTCTTTATTTATTTCCTCAACCTAATTTCAATATATATAGTATAAATTATATAATTTCTTTTCTGTAATCTTTCAAATTTTAATTTTGAAATAATAATAATAATAATAAATTACAAAATTATTTCGATTTCAAATTTATATAAAACTGAAATATTAGTTTTATAACAAATGTTTCATCGAAGTTTCGTGTTTCTATGTTCATTTTTTGCTAAAATAAGAAAACCAGAAAAGATTGTGAACTATACTTTTATGAACCATTTCTTTTGAAAACAAGAAAACAAAAAAATTAATAAGCAGTCTTCATTTTACTTCTATTTTAATCATTTTAAAATCGTACATTTTTTTAATCAGCTGTGTTTAAAATGATTATTATTATTATTATTATTACTATTATTATTATTTTTTTTATACAAAAAATAGTCTTAAATTTTTCTTTTTAACATATAATAAAATTTAAATATTCTTCGTAATATAGATCCCAGAAATCATTTATTTTTCCACTTTAGCTCGAAACACAAGTCAAACACGTTTAGACAAAAAATTACTCAACATATTTTCCAGAAATACCTTTTAAATAAGATGTGCTTTATATTTCTAATTCGTGTACAATGTTTCATATTTTATAATTTGTGATTGTCTTTACAAGAGAAGTGGCAAAAGTGAGCATGTTATTTGGCAGTTCGGGAAAAGTACACTGTAAAAAACATGTGACACATGTCTACTTCCTTACATTTTATCAAATATTCAGTTTAATGTAATATCATACCTGCTTTCCTAATTTTAAAAATATTGTTATTATTATTATTATTATTTATGTTCCCAATCACACTATAGGTATGAGAAACTTAGGTAATCGTGAAAATTTTCGACTTCGGTTTTTTTACTTTTTTACACGTTTTCAGGTGTGAGGAATCCAAAAACGACAAAATTTGTATGGTATCCGTCTGTAGAGTGTCTGTTAGTCCGTTAGTGAGTTTGTTGGCCTTTGTACACGATGTCTCAAGAACAAATAGTCGCAGAGAAGTCAGATGAGTTTTAAAATATTACTTTCGACACTGGCAAGAACCCTATTCGTTTGCAACAGTCGAATTAAAAAACTTCGTAAGTTATTATAAATTTACGATTTTCTTAACATGGGAGAATTGGCAAAATTTCACTTAAATGTGCATTAAATGGAAAATTTACTTTAAAGATGTCAAGACAGTTTTAAAATATCAGTTTTGAATTCGGAATGAACATCATTAATTATAAAATTGCTACTTTGAAAGTTTCACAAGTTATTTTGAATTTACGAATTTCTTAACATGGCAGAATAGGGCAAAATTTTAAATAAACGTCAATTTTGAGGGATACTTTAATCGTAAAGATGTCAGCCCACTTTTTAAATATTATTTAGGATACTGGTATGAATATTTTTCACTATACATTTTCCAATATAAAATTTTCGTAAGTTATTGGAAATTTGCGAATTTCTTAACATGGCAGAATAGGACAAAATTTGACATAAACGTCAATCTTGAGGGATATTTTCATCGTAAATATGTCAAACCACTTTTGAAATGTTATTTAGGATACTGGAATAAATATCATAGACTATGATTTTTCCAATTTAAAAAAAAATCTTAATTTATTTGGAATTTACGATTTACTTAACTTGGCAGAATAGGGCAAAATTGGACATAAACGTCCATTTTGAGGATCAAAAATATATCAGACAACTTCAAAATAACATTTATGATACTTGTTTGAACATCATTGACTACAAATATTCTAATAGGAAATTTTCGTAAGTTATTCGTAATTTAAAATTTTATCAACATAGCGATATTGAAAATTGTTCTTATAAATAGGAATTTTGAGGATTATTGCATTGGAAATAGTAGCATGAAAACTAAAAAACGGAATTGACCCTAATAAAATAAGTTAATATATTAGAAAAAAATAAATATATCGAAGTGAACAGTGCATAGCATATTAGACGGGGATTTCATTCTGTCGCTGCGTCAAGCGTTTAGTCAAATTCATTTCTCTTAATATGATTACAATATGTCTCGTACTAAGAAATTTATGAGAACATAAATATGATGGGGAACTGAGCAGAGCCCACTTACGCATACTAGTTTACTTTTTACTGAAATGAATTGAGAAATCTTTTTAAACGCTTTTATTTTACTCAGAAAATATACTTTTTTTTCCTTTTTTTTCAATAGCTTGATTTAAAATCGAAAGAAGATTAATAAAAATACAAAGATTACTTTCTTAAATCTTCAAAGATGATACACTTAAAGGTTTTTAATGAATATTATCAATTCTATAAGTTCATTTTCTAATGCATATAACATTAATTATGAAATACATTTTTTGGGCGCTTACTAAACACAATCTTAAAAACTTAGTCTAAAAAATAAATTTTAAAATGCAGCTTTTGAATTTTCCAAAATCTGTACAATAAAAGAAAAAAAAAAAAAAATAAAGAAAATAAAAATAAAAAGTCTTTCTTTTCTATTCTTTTTTTCTTATGTCTGTTTCTTGCTTTTTTTTGTGCATTTTATTTCAATTACCGTCGATACCTGAGTAAAGCAAATCGAAGAATCTCTATTACAGTATCAGATGTTACTATAAACAACCAAATAAATAAATAAAAATTTTTTAGTTATTTTTACATCTTATAAATTATTTTTGCGAAGTCGATTCAACAATAGTCACGTTCTTAAAATTTTGAAAGAGAAACAACTATAACTATTTTTCGTAAATATAAGAAATCTGTATACAAGGTGTTCTTTAAATTAGTCTATAAATATGTAACGTCTGATTTATAGCAACCTTGTTGTTCTCTCCATTGTTACTTTCGAAAAATAGTCTAAGAATCAACCAGAAAAAATTGCACACATCCAAACTTATTAGAACTTTCAAATAAAGTCGGGTGAACTTTCCAGAATACATTTATCTCAATTTTACTTAATTATATTTTAGAGAAACTCTTAATATTAGACGGTTAAAAAAGAAAAAAAAAATCAATAGTAAAAAAAAAGTAAGTCGTTTGTGCATTCTAAACTTGATAGGCAGCAAAATAGCACTGATCTTTTTAGAGATTTTTTTTTCTTTTTGTAAATAGGTTCAATTTAAAACATCTAACCTGAAAATACCGACATGCAAGTACACTCTGAAACTTCACAATTTCCATTCGACATACCCTTATGTATTTTTCTATTTCATTTCCATTTCCATTCAAACATTTGTTAACCGCACAACATATTTTTGTATTCCGACGTCAGTGAAATCTGTTACATTTGAAGAAGCTTAATCCAAGGCTGCAGTTTTCATTTTTCCCTTATCGTTGAATGGTCGACTATCAAGGAAATATTTTAAGTAACGAAACGATTTAGTCTCTGTGTACAAAATCTGGAGTATAAGGTGAATAAACCAGTTGTCCCAGTTGTAATAAACCTTCATTCACATTAATCAACCCGACTCTAAACATTCTTACCAGCTCTTCAAACTTTATGGTCACATTAGCAAATTTAGCAAATCTGAAGTCAAATTTGTCCGGCTGCTAAACTTCTTGCTATCGAGAATCGAAATACGGATAGTATAACACAGCCATTGAACAACACAATTTTCTTAAATATTATATTAATTACATGAAACATTTTATTAATTAATTACATAATATTAATTAATTAATTATATTAATTATATTAAATATTATATTAGTGTTATACTTTTTTAAGCATTATATTATTTTCTTAACTTCTATAAATCAACGCCCAGACGCATGATACGGCTGGAAACAGTGCCTAGGCAAATGGCGGCAAAGCATAGTGGGAGCAAAAGCACAAGCGCACTGCACCTCCTTTCTACTGTTATATATATATATATATATATATATATATATATATATATGTAATACATCTCCTATTTTGTAGGATGATGAATTCCAGTCACTCCATATTAAGAGAGTTCACTCAAAGAAATACTCCACAATAGATGATGCAGTCGTTTATTGAAGACAGTCATATTACACTTTATTAACAGTCACATCATTTTGAGTACGCTGTACAGATCCGTAGCCGAGTCGGGCCGAAATAGTTCCAATAACGGCGGAACCGCGAATCAATCCCCCTCCTGGGACCGTTAACTTAAACTTGTTATTGTCGTGAACTATTTAATCAAAAGCTGCCATGGAAAAAGACCCCGATTTTCGGGTGCTCCCGTTTTTATATATGGATATTTCGGCGGGAACCCAAACTATTTTTATGAATGCTTATTGGATAATTAGGTCAGCTAAAATCCAGCCCACATTCTTTTATTGGCTGACCCGGATATCCAGGATTTCGTATTTCGCAATGCATTGCCACTAATTGCAACTATTGCATAATTTTGATTATGAAACTTCTTCTAATCGCGATTCCCGCGCTACGACGTGCTTTGCTGAAAAACTAACTTTACTGGGGCGCTAAAATAGAACTCTCACAAAGTTGTTCTTAAAATTAAGATTTATTCTGAGCTAATACTATTAAGATATCATTTAATATTAATTTAAATTTTAATTTAGAATCTTGCTTATTTTATCCTTTCATATATATACCGGATCCCCCCCCACAAATCTGTAAATATTTAAAGAAATGATAAAAAATATAGGATATGGTAGAATTGAGAGCAAATTGTTATTTTCATGGAGACATTTTTTTTTCTTTTAAATACAAAATAATAGTTAATTTTTTTTGTCGATATATCGATTTGCACGTGATCAAATCACACATTTTCATGAAAAACTACGTTTATTTGCATGAAAATATTTAGAAACATATAACTCCTATTCTATGTGTCCACTCTCACGATAAATTACAGTTTTTAAATTAATTATAACACTGCTAACTGCAGATTCAGTGGGCGAATTTGAGCTGAGGTGAAACATCTTCATCAATAACGCTTTATCTACCAAATGATAAACGCAATTAAAATTTCATGTATGCACAAATAGAAGGAAAAATAAGAAATGGGCTGCTAATTGTAGAATCATGCAATATATACGTCTCTGATTTGCATATTTCTTCCATCAATCTTTGAAAATTTCAATATTTTTTCCTTACGTAATAAATAAATAAGTAAATTTCATTAGAATAACTTTTCTCTAAACCGCGTTCCTACAATTTTTATGGAATTTTGAAATGCTTACAGACATATGTCAAGCCCAGTACATATGTATAGAGTTTAAATTGTAATCAAAATTATAAATATATTTGTATAAAATAGGTTCATAAAAGCAGATCAAAATCGTTATATAAATAGATAAATTTAATTTAATTAATGGTGAAATATTAAAAAGAACATCAAAATTGTATAACAGGAAAAAGTAAGAATATTGTTAATAGACAAGAAGTTAAAGTGTTAAATAAGCAAATGTTCAATAAATGCAATATCTATTTCATCAAGAGGGAGGAATAATAAAGTAAACCTAACAGGTTTCAGATATTATGTATAGCTAACATACTCTAGAGTGTATTCAAAAATATAAAAATGTTTGTATAAATTTGTACATTTACATGAAAAGCTATGTAATATGTATTAAAATTTATATATTTATTTTTTTAACTTACATGTATACATATTTTTCCATTCGTAAATAATAATAATTAAAAAAAAAATATTAAAGATTGACATTTTTTGAAAGAAAAATTATAGCATATTAAATTTTGTAATAATTTGCTTTAACGGACATCCGAACTAGAAATTACTCCCACCTGCAACAGTTTGAGAAAGCAGAAATAATTGCTTAGACACCTGCATGGAGGAAATATTAGCAAATGTTGACAAAAACCGTACCTGCCAACCTACTAATTACTATTACAGAAGATTGTTAGAATCCACCCCCTTTTCAACGCTACTTTGTTTTTAGAGAAATTTTCTTCAGATTGAGTTACGATTAAATAAGAAGAAAAATACTTTATGTGAAAAAAAGGGTGGATACTGACAATCTTCCGGATTATCATTTAGTAGGTTCGTAGATATGCAACAGGACTTGAAAATTCAAAAGCTTTAAGAAAGAATTCTCCCTCCATGTTCATGTCTGACCAAATTCTTTCCAAATCGTCAATACTGCATTAACATCGAGACATTATCAGCTGTCCATTTATATGGATTTGAATTTACAACTTTAAAGAGTTCGTCCAAGAGGACCGATATGCAACCTGAATAGCACAATCTTTATATTTTAACTACAAAATCTACATATATATTATAAGAAATCTATTTTTAAGAATTCATTGAACATGCAATTCAAAAACAAACTGCTGTAAGCAGATTTTTAATTCTAAATCCTTTTTAATTTATAAAAAAATCATATCCTTTGAACATTATTTCGCGTTAAACAAGAAAATCAAAAGTTTATTTAACGCAACAACTCCACAGCTTTTGCTAATAATAGTATCCAAAAGTATTATAAGCACATATATAAGGTATGAAATTTAATTTACGAAATTTTAGACGCAAAATTGTAATTTCCAAAAATGTTTATGCGAGTATCACAAATGATATTTAAATCTGTTCTTACTTCTTTACAATGAAAGATATCCTCAATTTGCACATTCGCGCTAAATTTTACCCACTATATTATTACTATAATTATTATTATTACAAAATAATAAACAAAATTTTCAAACACTTTTAAGATACATAGGGTTTGTCTAATATCTTAAATGTTATTTACCCCTCGTTTTCCCAAGATGCGGTCATTTTGACCCCATTTTGAAGTTAAAATTTAGTTAAGCCCGCCTCATTCAAAAAGTGCGCTAATTCGCCAGAGATAGCAAACGTAACCATTAGAATGTTGTAACTTCTAAACGGTACAAAAAGACGCGGTGATGGTGATTTTTGCACCTGAAAGCAATTTTTCTGCACTAACGCCTTGATCTTGAGAAAGCGAGGGTTTAAATAGATCATTTATTTTTTCTTTTTGATCCTCCATTTTTAAGACAAAATATACGCAGTATTTTAAAATGACATACCTAAAGTCAAACACCAAAGAAAATTTGTGATACTTTCAAATTCTGCATACTTCAAAAACATTTTTAATGCTTCAAAAACATTTCATAAATACAAGTAAAAGTTTAAGTATGAAATAACCATGCACATTGCAGAAGTAAGAACTAAAAAAAAGTATATATAATAATTTAAACAATGTTACATGATCACAATTCTCTTAAAAAACAAAACTGTATGTAAATATTTAATGTAACGCAAAGCAAAAATAGTTTTTTAATGAAAAAACTTTCTCATCAAATGAAAAGAAGTCTGTACATATAAAGCGAGCATGTTCAGAAATAGTTTTTAAGGTTCACAACTCCTATTTATTCTTTGACGCAAATTTACTTTTTTGATATCATTTCTTCTTTATAGTGATTTCTATTGTTTGGAAAAAGTCATTTATAACACATTCTCTCTTTACAAATACACTGTTTCATTTTATCAATGCAAATTTATTTGTTTCTCTTTTATTTTTCGATCTATTATACTTGTAAGGTTTTCAAGAAAATGATTTATGGGTAAAAAATATTTTTTTTTTAACATTAAATATTTATTTAAGTGTTTAGGATTGTGATTGTTTTAAAAATGTGTGCATGTAAACATTACGTTAATTTGATAGTTTATCGTTTTGTAATGAAAAATAAAAGTTTTGTTTAAAGCAATTTCGTTTCTTTTTTTAAGATAAGAACATTATTTCGGTTAGGGTTAATTTCATTTTTGAGAGGCTAGAATCAGACAGCTTCCTTGTCCAAATTTAAATATTAAATAATAATTTATTTTAATGTATTTTTGTGTGTTAATATATAACTATGTATTTCTTACAAATACTACAATAACTTTAATTTAAGAAAAATTGTTTATATTTAATAAGATTATATTTAATAAGGTAAGAGACATGAAAAAAAAAACGGGTATGATTTCAGTAACTCATAATTATCACTCAATTCTTCTAAATTGAGACACATTTGAAGTTGAGAAATTCTAAATTACACAAACAGGACATTCATTCAACATGTTATTTACAAAAGGTGTAAAGTATAAATAAGTAAATATTGTTCCGAGTTTGTAAGTAATAGTCGTTATTTTTATGTAATTTCCTTTAAAGAAAGTAGGTCAGGTTATAAAAGGTTGGTTTTCTGCATTTCTGAGTTAATTTGGATTTTAAATAGCCGATTTGTCCTTTAAAAAACAGTTTAAAAGTCTAACTGGGGCAGAAAATGGTTTTAGCGAATGGTCTCAGTCGAGTTTATTGCCTCTTTGCGACATTGGCGAGAAAAATCTTATCATCATATATATCGATTGTCTAAGCTCTAAATCGAATATTTCACGGAATACTGGAAAGTTCGGCAAACGTATGAGGCTATATAAGAGAATTGCATCTCGGACGTTAATAGCAAATTTACGTAAAGTCATTGCGTAAAGAGCTCTGCTTGTCCCGGCTTTTGCTACTAAGTTCAGCTTAAATGCTGTGTGTTATGCTGATGGTACAGTTTATGCTGTGCTTTCTATGTTGTCGGCTATTATTTAAGCTTTGTTTTCGGTGAAACTGAAGTTGGTACTTGGTTAACAAACATGTAATCTTCAAGCATATTGTATGAATAAACTTTTAAACCTCTGGAAGGACTGTATATCATTCACGGGCAATTGGCAAACGCTGAGAGCGCAACAATATATATATATATGGGAGGTTATATTTCTCAGTTATTACCATTACTTCCATTGTGTGACGTCACTGCTATGTAGTTATGACGATACTACTACGTCACTGTTTGTATCATCCTTTCAATGTATGCGCACGCACCGAGAAGCGCACCTGTTTTATTCAGATGATGTTTAATCGTTGTCGAGGGAAAGACGCTCCCGCTTGGATGTAAACCAAAGTTTAATTATTGAGTTGACGTGGAGCGGTTCTGTCAAACACACAGACGGTGTTTGCCGCTCGTAAAATGCAGCAATTTAAGTGTTTATGTAATGTCCCCTTTTTGTTTTAAATAAATGTTGTTATGTCACGATGGTCTGTAGCCGTTTCCCTATATATATATAAAATATTTAATATTGAAACATTTTATTATGTATTATTTAATATATTTCACTACAATGTATTTAAATTGTATTTCACTAAAATATGTGTTTCCGTTACACATGACTAAATAAACAAAATAAAGTCTTTGGATCTCTTTTCTATAACTACATCCCACAATATAGAAAAGTAATTCATCCTAGAAAATGTCGTTTATCAGCCATGAAAACGTATTAGAGATGTTGGAGTGAAAATGAAAATTAAACTTACGCTACAACATTTCTAATAATAAATCCTATATTACTTAAGGGGACCACTATTAGCAACTGGCTTTCAAAGGAAAAAAACACTCATTAGAAATTAACAATATTTAAATGAAAAAAATTCTATTATGCTTTAAGAACATCCTAAAATAAATAGTTTTCCTAGAATTAGAAATATTTTCTACAGAACAATGTACAATAATACGTTATATATTTTGTAATTGCTATGAATTTTACTTTTGCATTCATACATGTACAAATACACTAGCTTTTGCTTTCGATCATGCTCTTACTGAATGCATTTACCATATAATTACACAGTCACGCAGGCTATTTCAAGAACAACAAATCGACAGATAAAATTCATTTTGATGCAAAAAAGGGAACAAATTTTCTCAGAAAGATATATTGAAAATAGTATTTCTCAGAATGAAAGCCACATGCTCTGTACAAAGTCAATGTATTCTCAGATTAAAGACGTATCTCATTTAGTCCATGGAATCAGAAAACTCATTTATTGTGTCTGAAATGTTATTCCATAAGATTCATTATTCGTCGTTTATTATGTGTTTCATTTTACATGTTTAAGAATACTTCAGAAGGACATGAATTTCATGGGCTCGTAAGGCATGTATGTTTACTGATAATTAAATTAATACTTTATAGTAATATATAACATTCGAAATGGCCTTTCTGAAATGCAAGCTTGATATTTAGATTTTTTTTTTAATGGGCTTTAATAATAATAATAATAATAATAATAATAATAATAATATTTAGAATACTAGTAACAAAAATGATGGTAATGTTTGATTGATATTACTGTTTTGAAAATATTTTTACTGTTTTAACCTTAATTTGAATTTTTAATTAATGATAAATTTCTTTATAAAAGTCCGTATGTTTATTCGTATGTTTTTATATATTTTATCATGACATACATTTTTATATTTTAAGAAGTGGATTTAATGGATCTCTGTGAAAAAGATATATTAACTTATTAGATACGATATATCAATTTGCATATAAATAAAAGTAAATATGAATAGTGACAAACATTAAACTTTTCTTTAAAATAGTACCAAATACCTAAACACTACAAAAGAAAAAAAAAAAAAAAAAAAAAAAAAAAAAGAAGATTTCTTTATCAGGTGGAGTCTTATTCAAATTAAAAAGAAAAGATAAAAAAGGTTGAAAAAGAAGGTAATCAAACGAAATCCCAAAACACAGACATTCCTATTAATTTATTTTCGTATGTTATGTAGTTTTTGCATATTTTATTAATTTTACACTCATCCATTTAATATCTAGCATTTTCCCTTCCTTTTGTGCATTATAAAGCTAATGAATTAGTCATTAAAGAAATTGAGTAACGGAATCAATAAAGGAATTGAATAGAACCTGTCATTGGTTGTAACCTACAAACATTCATTTGTGAAATTCTGTACAAAAATAACTAATGCTATCTCTAGCATTTTTAAAAGAAACAGACATATTTACCCTAAATAACAAATATCAGTTTTATGGATTTGTTTCGACGAAAGAATGTCAAACAGACATTTCCTCTTTGTTGGAAACTATTCGTAACCAATATTTCAAGATTCCAAACAGCAGCTTATTCTTTTTCAATGAACTGTAACCGAATGCTCATTTGAATAGTACTAAATTAGAATAGCCTTAATTGCCGACGCTTCAAAGTAGTAGTCTAGTCAGTCTTACAACAATCCCATATATGTATGCTGTATCTTTATTTTTGAGTTATATACAAAATAGTTATTATCTAACACTCTAAACTGCCTGAATAAGTTAAAAGAAACAGTAAACTGTATTCTCTAGCAAATTTTGTTTTATTACTATTGGTATATAGCTTTTTATAATGCCTAAAGTATTTTATGAATTCTATAAACATTTAATGAAACGTTTAAATTAGCTTTCTCTCATTAAATGTTTGATGCCCTTTCCCTAATAAAAAGAGGATTTTCAATGAAAATAAATTTTTCTGTTAATGACTGTGCGCCAGAATTCTAAAATCTGTCATTTTCCATTAAATATTCTTATATATATATATATATATATTTGTCCAACGTTTTACAAGTACCAATACTGGTATTATAATCATTCAGATTTTTATTTTGAAGACTATGAAATCTAAAAATTAAACAAATTTTGAAAAGAATAAAGAAAAAGAAAGAAGTTTTTCCAACCAAAAGAAGTTTCTAAAATCAAATAATAAATGGATATAAATAGTTTATTTCTTATAGCACATGTTTGTAATCAGTTGATAATCAGATTTATTTATTTATTAAATTATTATTATTATTATTATATATATATATATATATTATATGAAATTAAGCATATTCCAAACGATTAATAAAAGCGCAATTTCTTTAATTTCTTTAATTAATTATTATTATTATTATTTGTTATATCGGAAAGAAATTGAAAAGTAATAAAAAGAATAATATACCCAGATCATTTTGCTTTAATCATAATTTATAAGTAACATTATGAAAAAAAGAACAGATATCAAAGTTTTGGCACATAACCAGTTACGTTCCGCGCCGAAAAGTTTTACTTTTGATTCCATCGTTATTCACATCTTAGTTCTTTGAAAAGGGCAATTAATTATCCCAAAACTAGAATATATATATTTTTTTTCAATACAATTCACATAATATTTATAGCAAATAAAATAATAATAACAATAATAAATAGTTTTAATTTAAAACTGGGGTATTATTTTTAAATTATTCTTTTTAAAATGCCATGTTGCATGAGGAATTAAAAACATAATAAAATTATTTTAAAACTTTCAAAAGTCGCTAAGTGTAACTGCAATTACATACGAAAACATCGTAAAAGAAGAGAAAGGTATGTCGATAATTACTATCCAGAATGTCTACTGTAGTCAAAAAATATTAAAATATAGTCATATTAAAAATTATAATATATTACTGAAAAATGTTAGTTTATTAGTTAAAAAACCACATAATTTTTCTGTTAATGTATTTTTAATTTTTAACTTATTAAATTAAAATTATGTAATTTGTAAAAAGTTCAATACCATTAAGAATGAAAAAAAAAAAAAAAAAAAAAAAAAAAAAAAAACATATACTAAAGTTGAATTTAAGTTATTTATAAAAAAAAAATTCAGCTGCTGTTTTCTTCATACAACTATTTGTATCTATATTTATCTCGCTGTCTGTCTATGCCTCTCTCTCTCTCTCTCTTTATATACAGTAGAACCTCGATTATCCGAAGTAATTGGGAGCGAACTTACTTCGGATAATCGAAATTTTCGGATAATCGAGAATTCATCAATAATCATCTAAAATATTTATCAGCACTCGTAGTTTGGAAAGGGTGGCTTGCATACAAAAGAATGTGGAAAAAAAAAAAAAAAAAACTTTAAAAATACATGTTTGTTAAGAGAAAATTTTGGATGATAATAGAAAGTGAATAAAAAAAGTGAAGAAGAAACAGACTTCGGTTAACGGAGAGTTTCGGTTAATGGAGGTGAGTTTCGGTTAACCGAGGTTCGGATAATCGAGGTTCTACTGTATATATTAGTAAAAAAAAAATAAAGAAGAAAAACAATATTACGCGTCCGAAATCTGTATTTGATGTAGCTACTACGTGCTGCAATGAGTGTTCTATACGGCGTAGTAAGGTCAAACACAGTTTGAATGTCTGAGGGGGGGTTTGGGGGGCATTCCATATTATTTGTAAGCGTATATAGGACAATGGTTACAAGCGAAACCTTGACCAACGAAATCCCGCACATGCTCAATAGAAGACATACCCGATAATAAGCAGAGAAATATAAAAGCTGTATGTATTCCTCTAAAAAGAAATTTGGAACATTGTTTGCAAAATAGAGGCAGCATTATCCTGTTGAAAGACCGCCCCAGGAATACCTAGAAGTAAAGGAACTTATGTTCGCCCTCTATGATATTCGATAGTGTACTCCGGATGGTAGCAATAATAGTGTCACAAATTAAAGCAAGTTTTTTCAAAAAATAAAATAATAATAATAATAAAAAATTTAAAAAATAAATAAAATAAACCATTCATTGCCAATTTTCGGGGTTATCTCTATGTTCACGATTGCAGCCACATGCGTCGATGTTTTTGCGTGAGGGGGATCCTGTATAAAAGAGCTCTTGTACGCTGTCCACGATGCAGCAGATGTCAATGAAATGACGAAATAGACATTGATACACGTGTAGCAGTGGGCCCAAACTTTGCGAACTGTCTACTTGAAGCTGTATGGTCCATCACAGCCATGTAGACCTGGTGTCTAGCGTCCCTTGTTAACTTTCGGGGTCTACTCCCACATTTTCGATTTGTACTGTTCTCGTAGTTCCACTGCTTGCATATTCGAATGATTGTGCTTCTGCTACACGATAGGAAGATCGTCCATCACAGAGATCGGAGATTATTCCTTGTCGAAACTACATAAAATGTCGTGTACTTTCTTCGAAAAGCCATAGTTACGTCTCTCCCAACTTTTACCGTTACCAGATAGCCACAAACTATTTTCAACTTCCCACTACAGCCCTCTATATATCGTTTAAGGAGTGGTTACGGGGGACACTGTTCAGCACACGCATCCGTGTGACTCTGATATTTTTATCATCTGCATAAAATATTACGATTTGCATTTGCTGAAACTTTCAGTTCAATCTCGTCATTTCTGCATGATGTTGTACTTTTTACAAACAGGAATATATATATATATATATATATATATATATATATATATATATATATATATGTATGTGTGTGTGTGTGTGTGTGTGTGTAGGTGGGTGGGTGTATAACTGGTGAAAGTGGTATCGATTGGTATTTACGTTAAAAGGTAGGATTTTAACTTTAAGGTATGTAATTCGACGAATTGAATTTCCTGCGTTAGCCTTATAGTATTAAAAATATTATGCTTACACAAATTAACAGAATAAAAACGATTTGCAAAGAGAAAATAGACTTGAATACAGCTCTTGAAAATCTTAAAATCTGTTTAAATGTTAACCGTCACCCAACATTCTTACTAAGAAACATTTCAATTTACCCGAATAAAATATGATGTAAGGTTTTTCCTACCAGTCGAAGAGGGTTTTCTCTTTTAGGGTTTTTTTTTTTTTTTTCATTATTCATTTTGCTTTTTATGAATTTATCTTTATATATTTTTAGATTCTTGTATTTTTATATTGTTGTAATAATCAGTATTAATATACTGTCGAGGAAGAAACAAAATGAAACACTCGAAGCAACTTCGTTGCTATTCGATGCGCAAAAATGTAATTGATATTATTCGGCTGGGAATTGTTAGTACTTTTCGAAAATGAAGTGAAATTTTGATTTGAGGGTCACCTACACGCTTTGATTTTTCCAATGGCATTACCCTAATTTTATTTTATATTTGAATTCCTGGGATCGCAACGATGTAAAAAATTATATTGGTTTTATATTTTACTTATTTCTTTTATAGAGTTACTAGCCGCCTTCGGCGACCAGCTGGTTCGCGATACTTGAAAAATCCGACTTTACGAAACTCCCGCTCGGTGGCGCCTGCGGCGCCTTTTTTCCGTTTCAGGTCTTACAACAGCTTAGTGACATATAGTGAAAATAGCTTAATTGAAAATTTTAATCTCAGTAAATTCCCGCTCGGTAATGCCTGCGGGTTTCAATATCGGGGCTCTTCCAGTTTCAATATCTGAAACAACCTGTTCGCTCACCATGTTATAATCTTTCAAATTTCTGACTTCAGCAAAGTCCCGCTGGGTGGCGCCTGCGGCGCCTTATCCCGGTTTTAGAACTGTTTAATTCGAAATCAACAAACTTTTCAAATGATGTATTATTTGTGAATTTATTTTAATTAATAGGTGAGATACCAAAGAAAACCTAATCAGGAAACCTCGAATCGTGTAAATCGGGTGAAATCTTGAATTCCACTTTCGATAATATAAAAGTACTTTAAAATAATTTTCGAATGATTTATTAAAAATAATTTAATCGTAATTAGAATTTCAAATACGCGTATTAGAATAAAATTTAATTTGCAATTAAAATGTAAATTTAAATGTAAATTTTTGTTTATTCTCCAAAATCGAGGAAATTTGAACTGAAACATTGTGTTGTGATGTTGAAGGTGTTTAGTAAGTTTTGCGCACGGTAGAGGAAAATTGAAGAATTTTGAAATTTGAAATTTTTTATCGCAGTCCAAAAACATGTGACAGTAAAAGATATTTCTCTTTCTTCCTACTTTCAAAATATCGTCTGCGAGGTTGCTATGGTAACAAAAAAACCCATTGTTGTTCGAACGACAAACGCATGAGTTTCAGAATCGTCGATTCAGAATTTCATCGAAAACTGCAGGGGTACTGAAAATTAAAAAAATTATAACGGATTTAGTTTTTGAAAAAATCTCTCAATCTTTTGAAATCTGGTTTGTGTAATCGAGATCTATATACAAAAAAAAAAAAAAAAAAAAAAAAAAAAAAGAAATGATTTATCTCTAAAAGATTTTGAGTTATAAAATGTTTTGTGAAAAAATCGATGTTTCGTAAAATCTAAAAATATGGTTTGCTAATCCGTATTTTGTTAAAATGTTTATATGGTTCGAAAGAGGGTTAAATCACCTTTCCAAATATACCACTTGTTAAGAAATGGAACATTTTAGCTTTCGTACAGGGCGTTTCAAAAAGGACGATCGAGAAAAATAGAAATTTTGGACCCGTTATAAAACTTTTTTTTTTAAATATAAAAAATCCGTATTTTTCAAAACAAAATTGTACCGTAAGAATCGGTAATAAATGCTCTTTCTTGTGGTATAGGTGTATTTTCAATATCTCCAAAAGTTCAGCAGCGATCGCTTTAGAAAACCCCGCGAATTTTCTCTCTCTGCTTCCTCTTTTGAGGAACACGCTGAATTCTACTTGAAGGGCGGAAATTACGATCCGCTCGCTTTTTAATTGGACATTGGTCGACGTTTTAATTAATATCTCCGGAACTATTTAAAAAATTTAAATTCTTTTTTCACTATGCACTCGGGCAGGCTTCTGAGCACCCGTATGTCAAATTTTGTAGTTCTGCGTTCAGTAGGGGCTGAACGTATAGATGCTCAGACAGACAGACAGAAAGATAGACATCTTCTTTTATTATTATAGATAAGCGTTCAAAGTTTAAAGGTGCTACTGTTACATGAGATAGCGAAACAAATCTTTAAAAATAACAGAGGAAACTAAACAACATATTTTATTTTTTATTTACGGGTCAAACTGTATAACAACAACGTCAAACGCAAAAAAATGAAAAAAAAACATTTTTGGACATTAATGTTAAAAAACGAATTCTTGTTTTGCTATGAAAAAAATCCCCGTCTTTCATTGTTCTTCTAAAACAAAAGAATATAGAAAAAAAAAAAAAAAAAGAAAAAGAAAAAGTGACTATAAACGTTAGTATTTAACCACTTATTTTACGATGGAAAAAATGTACACAAGTAGAACTTGCCTCTTCGATTACTGGTGATAAATTTTGAATCCTTTAAATGAACATTAGAAAGGTAAAAATAAACTAAATAGGCGAGGCTTACTGTTAAAATAGTGAAATAGGTGAAACGTAAAAATTTTCATAAAAAAGAATGGTATCGGAATGCAATGCAGGCTTGTTAAGTCTCTGCTTAACTACCTTCATGGTCAAAAGGATGACCATTTAGTTCATATATTGCTTTATTTTTTCTATTTATTTATTTTTTGAGGGGTGTGGGGGTTATTATTTTAAGGATAATTTAGTCTTTAAAAATTACTTTTATAAATATATTTTAGTTAAGAAACTATATTTTCCAAAAATTATAAAACAAATCGTTCAGTTTTAAAGCGTTAAACTGACTGAAACTGGTAAGTATGTTTAAAATTGTTTAATGTTAACTTCATGACAATTTACAATAAATTATCTTAGTGTTATTTTTATAGATTTACAGATAAATCCCTAACACATTTTTATTTATAAATCTATGAAATCATAGTTACCGCTCATTTCAATATGTAGATGACCCATAATTCAAACTTTGACACCATTTTCAAAAAGTGCACTTAATTTCCTGTTGAATGGTATCAACTAGATTTTTCTGCGTTAATTAATAACGAAATTGCAGGGAGTGTTCCATTTTCTTTTCCGACTGTACATCGATGGCTGTATATATTTTTGCTTTCATCTTTGAGAAGTTGGGAGCTGGGGATGTATATTTTGGCTTAAACCACACAACCTCTCAGAAACTTCTCATTTTTCCCCTGCATGTGTGTATATGTTGCGGGGGGGCTCGCCTGAAGAAGACCCTCATGTGTTTTAGTATTGCTTTTTATTTGTTGTCGTTTTATTATCTAGTTACTTTCATATTATAGTTCCTTTTGCTGCATTTTGGCTTTGGTTTATAAATGCTTAGTTTAAGGTCTTTATAAAAATATTGGGTTTTTCGTGATTGGTTTTCAGATTTTAATTTCATACATATATATATATATATATGTATTCCTGTCTTTGTAGATATCTCCAGCCTTAAAAATTGCTGAATAACCAATTTTAGGTTGATATCTTTAGAAATCGACCTATTTATTTGTTTAAATATATGCTATATATAATTAAGTTAATGAAATACATTAATATATGATGGGGGTTTCAAAGCCCTTAACCCCCCCCCCCTTCTGAATATTCTTCCCTTACTAAATATAGGAATAAATAATGCACATCCAGTTGTTATTCCTTTGAGGAGCAAAGTAAACTAATTTTATGCGTGCCATTTTTAAAAGAAAATTATACTTTGAAACATCTTAATTATTACTTCTGATATAATTTCATTTTTACTTTCTTCTATATTCAATAGAAGAAAGTATTGGATTCGTAAAAAAATGCGACTTTCGGTTTTCGATGGATTTACACGTTTTGAGAGATCTAGAACATTATTTGACCATTTTCAGAAAATGTTTGTCTGTCCGCCCGTCTGTCTGTCTGTGTGTATGTGACAAGAATTTTGAGGCAACTGTATATACTACTACTCAGGATTACATATAAATTTATATGTAGATGCACCTTGAACTAAATTAGTGCCTGCCAACTTTTGGTGTTAACCGCTCAATAGATGGCGCTGCTACCAGTGATTTCTGCAATTTCAGGGGAGGCTATATCTCAGGTTCTATTGCGTATAATGAAACAAAACTTGATATGTGAGAAGACCATTATGAGATATTACGCTGAATCAATTTGAATGCATAGCAGCTTAAAGGTGGAGCTGCTATACAGCGATTTCTGAAAATTAAAGAAATGCTATATCTCACGAACAACTGCATAGAATTGCATAAAATTTTATATGTAGATGCATCTTAACATTAGTTAGTACTTGTTAGCTTTTGGTATAAACCGCTTAACAGGTGGCGCTGCTACACAGCGATTTCCACAGTTTAAAAGAAGGCTATATCTCAGGTTCTATTGCGTATCATGAAATAAAACTTGATATGTAAAAAGGTCATTATGAGACATTATGCTGACTCAATTCGGATGCTTATCGGTCAATAGGTGGCGCTGCTATACTGCTAATTTCATCGATAACGGGATAGCTATATCTCAACTTCTATGGCATATAACTGTACGAAACTAGATGTGTAAGATAATCATTATAAAAATGCATTTTTTAAGCCGTTATTTATAGACAATAAAACTGTCTTTCTTGGGATACTTAGTGTTTGATTTTCCTAAGATGAAAATGATTAATCATTATGTTAAATAATTTTAAAAAATAATAATTTTAATAAAGTATTCGCACTTAGTGAATTTGTGCAGGAAATATAGAAGAAAGATTTGTGGTGGCCACAACATACTAGTTCGAAATGTTGTGCATCAATGTAATTTATATATTATATATACATGTATATATAAAATTTCTGTGTATATAATATAATGTAATACGAACTATAGATAAGTTACTTTTCGATAAAAATAAATATTTTTTTGCCTTTCTTCAAAAGTAAAGATATAAAAAAAAAGATTATCTGAGATTTCGTTCTTCATAATTAAAACTAATAATTGGATTTTAATTTATCATCGCTTTGGAAAGAATAATTTAATGTCAAATTAAAAATGAGTACGTACATTGAAAAATGTTTTATAATGTATGCTATTTACATGATCTTTTTTTCTTGTTTAATTAATTTTGTTTGCTTGGATAATTATTTATAAATATTGTTTCATTATTCATCAATTATGAAATATAGCTGGCCTTAACATACCGTTTACTAAAAATTAAAATTAATTGGAAGATATTACCGATACTGCGAACAAAGTAATAGTATTCGAATTTTGATGAATAACTTTAATTAAAATTTCTAGTTCTCTCATTAAAACTACCAAATCTTGTTCGACATAACTTTGTAGTCGTATCCTAAATCTATTCACATTCCCAGAGGAAGTCAATACTGTACGTAACTAATAATCTTTAGTTCATTATTTACGTTATCGTAAAGAATCTCATTACATTTTATATCATAAAATGTTAAATATTTTCCTCCAATGATACTCCGTAAATAAAATTGAAGTATAAATAATGATCCACAGGAAAATTATAATAATGAAGCTTACTTATTTTATAGTTTCTTAATTATAATTATTTTTATTGTATTTTAGATTTGTCTAAAATGACATTTTTTTTTTTTTTTTAAATCATTGGTATGTTTTTAGGTTACAATATTTTTTATGCAAAAAAAAAAAAAAAAAAAAAAAAAAAAAAGTCGATATTTGTCAGTTGTAGAGACGTCACACACAAATGCTATTGATTGTTTGTGTAAATTAGAAGTGTAAAAACCGGTTCTAGTATATTCAATCATTTAATGCTTACGCATGAATAATCGCATTATAATAAGTATCCAGACATATATCTTAAATATATACATATTTTTTTTTAACATACACACATTTTAATATATGTACACCTTTTTTAATAAATGAATACATCCATTCTCTTTTCATATAAGGTAAACCCCTTGGAATGTTTGGAAGCTGTAAAAATGTAAAATTTTGACATTATTATATTAGTAGAAAACCTTACTTGAGCTTCTTGATTTCACCATAGTACTTTCAAGATAAGCCGCTCTCTTCATCTGTCGTGCTATTACGGATATTATTAACAAAAAATCAAAAATCAATTTAAAAATAGTGAAATTGCCAATACCTTAATCACAGCCAGCAATCTAATTATAAATTATGTGAAATTCTACCGGTTTAACAACCGCTTTTACAAACAGTAAAAGGGATATTTTTTCAAAAGAGTTTTGCAACAAGCTAACAATAGAAACCTTCTCCTTTAAGAATTTCAAATTTGCCTCCAAGGTGAATGTTATTCCAATTTAAAGGCAATCGAAGTTCCCTTAAATATATTAAACACGTTTTTAATTTTTTATGCTCTTAAAGGTGTTCTCTATTAAATAAAATAGCGAAATTAAAGAAATGGGGTTGGGGTTACTTCGTAGTAGTCTGATGCTATAAATAATTTTCAACCTTCTGGTACACAGGTCAGGTGGTCCGGAGAAATGCGATTTCCATTTTGGTCTTCCACGGAGAAGATGACTTTCCCGATTCTTTGACCACATGAGGTACGATTTGGATGGAAACATGGGTTACATTGCGCACACGAGGGAATTTAGGGGCACTGTCCACCATTAATGTACACGACGGTCTTCTGCTTCTCGAATATCGAATATACAATCTTTAAATTACGACCTTGACATTCTACCGACAAGGCTAATGAGATCTTAGTTAAATTGAAAATATTAAAAGATTCATTTGGGTAATTGAGTTGAGTAACCTACATAAACTAAAATGAATATCGCCAACTGGGATTTTGCACGGTAAAAGCCGATGAATTACATGATAAAATACTCTATTTAGGGAAAAATTTTAAACAACTTAAGAATTTTAAGAAATACATTAAACAATATTATTTAAATTGAAAATTCGTGCATCATGGGAAAATAAGTTTAAAAACGCGTCATGTGTTTCTATTATGATTACAAATATACATTATTTTAAAAAGTGAAAATCTTCCAAGCTTTGTGTTTCTGTACGCGAAAATTTAAAACTCTATTAAAATCTGAAAGTGTGTAATTGGGATTTTAAAGGGTCCGTTTGTGTAAAATTGACAACGAAATATTCCTAGTCAAAACAAAAGCAAGAGATCAAGTATCTCACATTCGTTGGAATATAACATTTATCATAATATTCCTATCACGAAATTTTAGCAAAAATTGAAACGCAGCAACGGCTATTTTTTTAATCCTTAAGAATATTTGAGCTGTACGATTTGAAAAAAACTTGGTGATTTTATTTACGCCGACATCTGACCATTACTTAGTCCTGAAGGAACTTCATTTTCTCAAAACTATTCGCAACGTACAAAATTTTTGCCTACGCAAAAATACAATTGAACATAAGATATTTTTAGTTACCTCATTTGCACTCACCAAAGCTTTTAATATGTTGCTTTAAAAATCGCTGAACGAAACTATGTACGTAACCGGTTTCAGTGTCCAGTTCTAGTGTCAGGAGAAAGAGATAGGGGAGAGTGGGGATGAATGGAACATTTTTCATGTTTTTATTAATAACGTTCACTATATGTAATTCAGAATTTTATAACATTGCTCATAAGTATACTTCAGTAATCAGCTACATATAAACATACTAAATTTAATAAAAGTTAGCATTTTTAATTAATAATATATATATATATATATATATATACAGTGCGTTGCATGAATATAAACGCACATTAGCTTTAAGAATTAGAATGGTATAGAAGTGTAATAAAAAATATAAATAGGTGACACTTGATGCAAACTGCATGTGTATGATTCAAGAAATTAAAATACGAGTCAAAACAATGAAAGACCAATATGATTTTTTAGAAAATAATTTTATTGAATTTACGACAAAAATACATGTTGCATGAATTTAAACGCACATATAAAAAAAAAATAACTGAGTAACAAATACTGTATCTAATACTTTGTAAAGTCACCATGGGCTTCTAGAACAGCCAGTAAACGCTTTGGCATTGATTGATATAGTGGCATGAGGTCATCCAAGCTGATTGTCTTCAGAGCTAATAGAATGACCGATTTTAGTTCATATTTCGTGTTAAACTGCCTTCTGTTTATGTAAACACAGCGAACCAGAATACCTCATACGTTCTCCATTATGTTAAAACCGGGGCGTTTTGAGGGCCAATCCAGAACTTTAATTTTATAGTGACGGAACCATGTTTTCACGATATGTGCTGTATGTACAGATGCACAACGTTGCTGAAAAATATAATTTCTGCCAGCTTTCTTTGCTGCTTGACGGCGGAGATTCCTTGTGAGCATCTGGACATAATCTACAGAGTTCATAGTGTTCTGCACGAACTCCAATTCGAAAGTCCCTTTAAAACATGGCTGCCCACACCATGACATACCCACCTCCAGATTGACGTTTTGAACAGTACATTTCTTCGTTTCTCAAATCGTGCCAGTAGCTATAAAAACCGTCCGGGTCATCGAGAATAAACTCTTTTTCATCTGAGAAGATGACCTTTTAACAATTTAGTCGATTTAGAATCCATTTTCTTGTCCATTCCAATCGCATATCTTTGTGCTTTTAAGTGAGGGGTGGTTTCGTCTTCATTTTCTCAAATTTAATGAATGTTGCAGCTTTGACAGTTCTCCATATGGTTGTCCGATGAACACCTAGCTTGTATTGAGCCTTTATCTTCGCACAGGAAATATTTTTATTCTTTGCAGCGTTACATTTTCAACGTTTGTCGTAACTGGTGAGTTTTCCTGTTCGCTTCTTATACGTTTTCCCCCATAATTTGCTCCTTTTTTTTATATAATTTAGCATAACACTCTCTTTTCTTCCGATTCGGCGCCCAATTTCATGATTGCTAAAGCCTTTACCACGCATAAAGTCGTTTTTTACCCTCTCGTCTACTGCCAAAGTTCTCCCTCTTGCCATCCTGAACAAACTCCGTAAATTTTGCACTCAAGCATCAAAACGGTTTTTAGAGAACTTTAGCAACACGACTATCTGTGTTTTAATTTAATTCCGGTCGCTCTGTTAAATTTTAAACGCAAAATACAGAGTGCGTTTAATTTCGCGCAACAAACGATAAACAGTGAAAAATAAGAAAATGCTTAAACACTCATTTACATAAGCTTGCATGAGCCTAAACATACGTGCTCAAAGCAACTTATTAGCTGTTAGTCATATGCAATAAATGTAAGTCACATTCCTTCTTTTAAAAATTAAAAAATTCTGTTTCTGGTTATTGAAAAAGGTGCGTTTATATTCATGCAACGCACTGTATATATATATGTATATATATATATTACGTGCATGTACATTGACCCATTCATCCCCACCTATGGGGATGAATGGGAAAATTCTTGAGTTAACAAAGAATAAAAACGAAATGGAAAGTAAATAAATTTTTAAAGTTAAATTGGTTTATGTGATTTTATTACACACTAAGAAATTACTGAAATTAACATAAACTGATGTATTGACACAAATTTACACCAAAGGGCAAAAGTCCTTTGGTTCGCACAGTTTCTAGTGCTCTATGCTTTGGTAATTTAATCTAATAAGATCTAATCTAAAAATAAATAAATACATAAGACACTAGAAAGATATGAATCATTAAAATAGAGTACAAATTATCCAGATGAATTTTTGTTTCCGACTGATCGGGAAGTGTATTACATTAATAATAACCAGGATTTATTTAATTAGCTTGATTGAAATTGTGATTTTAATCCAATTACTATGAGTTTATTTATTTATTTATTTTTTAGTTATTGATATTATTGATTTAAGTTGCGTTGAATATTCTAACTTATAATTTTTTAATCATAATTATTATAAACAAAAATCAGAACAATTAATTTCAATCTATTTTTCTCTAAATCCATGCAACTTTTATAATTCCATATTATAACTATTGAGCTACAGGTTATAAAAATATTGAAAATCAATTTACGATTTGTTTTAATTTAATTCTTGTGTACAATTTTAAATTAGCACATAGTGGGGAATGTCTCATTCATCCCCATTCAAACTGTCCCATTTACCCCCACCACATGATCATATAAAACATGAAATAGGCCTAAGGAACAATTGTCAATATTCTTCTTGAATAACATAAACACAATAAAAAATTATGCTTTTTCAGCATATATGAGTTATGTTAACTTTAAGCAAATAGTCAAATTTTAACTACTATCTAATTGAATCAGTAAACACTTACTTTCACAGCTGAAAACGACATTTTTTTTTTTTTTTTTTATGCCCTTCAATAGACAGCACAATTTTGAAACTACACTTGATGGATGACCTCAGTACTGCCATATATCAGAAAAATTGTCAAGTTTCTAGTGCTTGCAAAACATAAAACGTTTGCTCTTGTCCCATTCATCCTGCGTCCAATTCATCCCCACTCTCCCCTATTTAATACACAGTTACACAAAGCTTAGTTATCCATGAAGAAGAAATTTTGATAGAAACACTTTATGTCTTCTAGAACGTGAGCCACGTGTTAAATTACGAAAGCAATTGTTAATAGAAGCAAAATAAAATAACATTTTAATACTTCTCTTAAAGCAGGATGAGAATTGGACCTTAAGCGATATATTTTGTAAAAAGAACATACGTAAATTTTATCTTTTCTGTAAATTAATCTATTACGAAAATTTTGATGAATCACAAACCAAAGAAATTGTACCGTATTATCAAAATGCATAGATGAAAAAATATTTTACCATCTTTTTATAAAACTTCGATTCTTGTTTGTTTATTTTGTTTGTTTGTCCAGTACAAATCTTGCAATCGATTTTTTACTAACTTCCCTGCTAGATAGACATTTGAAACTTTCAGAGTAGCTCAGAACTCGATGCCAACACAAAACTTTGAAACGTGATTTTCGAATTTTTTATTAGTTTTCTTCTAATTAATTAAAATAAGAAAACAATAACCTCCTAATAGTTTTAAAAAAAGCCATTCAAATATTAGCTATAATTAATTTTTTTTCGACATAAAAATAGGTACATTTATTTAAACGTGAATGTTAAAAAAATGTAAAAAGTTAAATTATGCATCTCACAAAAATTGGCATCATTATCACTTTAAAAATTTTATGAGCATCGATAAAGTGCTAATGTAGTTCTATAGGTACCTCCCTAAAAATTATCTTTAAATAAACTTAAAAAAAAAATCTACAGAACATTTTATGTTATTTGGCCCACTTCTTAAGCCGATATATTTTGCAGATTTTCTTTATATGGATTTCTGAAGAAAATTTACAGAATATAATTTTTTTCAAAATATATAGGCTTAAAATTGTAATATATAGGCAAAATATATAGGCTGTATGTTGTAAACAAAACATTTTTTATTTTTAGCTGGTCACATCTTTGAACTTAGTTGTAATTCTTTAAACTTCAATGAATTTCATTGCAGCAGATTGAAGCAAAATATATGGTCGTTGTTTTATAGTCATCTAAATTTTAATAAAAGCAAAGAAAGGGATTATCTTACTTCACACACATACACCATCCACCATCCACAAACACGTACTAAAAGCTGTTTAGGATTCGAAATGCCCAAAAAAAATTCTACAAATATTTTGCAGATTTAATCTTAACTTTTTGTTCAATTTAAAATAATAAAAGTGTCCGTGTTTTATCTTCAAAAAATCTGAAGTTATTTTATACTACAAAATTTTTATAATGCTCATAAAAAGTCGTAAAAAAAATCTGTAGTTATTTTGGTGATAAATCAAAATTTGACAAATTTTTTCAGATATTTTTAATATTTCTCTAGAAAGTAGATATTTTTTAAGATTATCTCAAGATGATATTTAGTGGGGTTTGATTCAACTGAAAATTTAAAAACATTTTATATAAAAAGTATTTTATCTTATAATTATTTCCATGTTTTTTTTTTTTTTTTTTTTTTTTTTTTTTTTCAGAGATATTAATCATAATGTGAGTGTTCTTTTTAGCAATAAATTTAAGAAATTAATAAAAGTTTTATTATTATTATTATTATTTACTGAATTTAACTATAATAGAATATAAGATTTTCTTATCATATATGAATATTAAGTAAGTTTTGGCATATGACGCCTAACAGGTGGCGATGACATGCTGATATTTTCCCTATTTACGAAAATACTGTATCTCAACCTCTATAGTGCCTAAAAGTACGAAACTAACTTGACAGAGGCATTATGAGAAAATATATTGATTTAATTTAAGAGCATATTGGCCATTTGTTGCCGCAATGATGCAATTTTCGAAATTTGAGGGAAGGTTATCTTTCATATTTTACTGTGCATAAATGTAAGAAGCTTTACATATAAGATAACTAATAAAAAATACAATGAATATTCAGTATGAGCACATACCGGACGACAAGTAGCGCTGGTATGGTGGAATGCTTTCCGTGTTACGGAAAGGCTATATCTTATCAATGGCATATAAATGTACCAAACTTGGTATGTGAGACAGAAATTATGAAATATTACGCTGCTTCAATTTAAGTGTGCCTCGGAAAAAATGCAGATTTGATCATATTCACTTTCTAAGATTTTAAATTGGTTATACCTCAGCATTTACTGGTTACAATTTCATAAAATTGCATATGAAAAATTTTTATTATGAAAATTTATATTGATTAAACTTCTGTGTTTGTTTATCGGTAATTGAATTTATTGTATAAAATGATATAAAAGAAAGTTTGTGATGGCCACATGAAAGTAATCTTTTTTTAAGGCTAAAAAAGTAATTTCTAAAAATACACTAGAAATCGTGATAGGGGGCAAGTAATCTTTTGAAGAATTTCGCCTATACACATACTTTGCTTAAAATATAGAGTTAATATAATTTTCTTCTTTTTCAATAATAATGGTGATAAGATATTAGTTAAAAAGAATTTGGAAAAAGAAATACTTATAATGTTTTATCTAAAAATCCATAGGGAATTTTACATGCCAAACAATGAATAATTAACTGCATAAAAACATTAATTGTTTCAGAAGCTTAAATATCTAGGGATTAAATGCCACGTCATTAATTATAAATTGAAATTCGTTTACATGTGCATTGTATTCTTTTTTTGGTGTTAAATAACAAGTTTTTTTGTTTCTAACGTTCGTGCTACTTGATACGAACACAACTAATTAAATATTACAGGACAAAAATCATTTTCAATTAAAAATGGTGAAAAGTTGTGCTTAAGTTTTTGAAAAGGTGATTTTTTTTTTCGGGGGGGGGGGGGATACTGTAATTAGTTTGCAGAAAGTGATTCTTTAAAGGTGTATAAATTTATTTATTAAAATTTTAGGCATATTTATTAGAATAAATTTAGAATAAATTTTAATTTTTGAATACTTCAATTTGGTGCTTTAAATAATTAGCTAGATTTCGCTCTTTCGTTTATTTTATAAACACAATTTTAATGTATTCAAATTCCCTATATAATTTTATTATTATCAAAGATAGTTTACTTTTCGATTTCCAAACTTATAACATTAACATGAGATATTAACATACTATATATATTTTATTATAGTCTGAAATCATTTTTGCTATTTTTAAGGTAATGCATGTATGTGCCTATGTATGTATATGTGTGTGTATGTATGTCTGGGAATGAACACGATGCATATAAATGAATGTTTGCATTTAGCGCCAAATTAGTAGGTATGTTATAGGTTACACTCACTTGAAATTTGTAGATTTTCATGAGTGTATGAATAACACTTGTCTTACAGACATAATGAAAAATTCTTAGTGAAAATGGCTTACAATTTGAAGCATGTTTTTTGAAGAGAAGAATATTATTTGAGAAGATCTAATGTGTAAAACTCACATTATATTAGTAAACAACTGAGTTAGAATATTACATTTATAGACACGATGTTGTGTTTAAGGATGGTCCGTAGACATGACATTACCATTTTGATCGTCCACGGAGTGGACGACTCCCCCGCTTCGGTGACCCCCAGAGTGATAATTCGGATGGGAACATGGAGGACATTCCGGCCACGACAGATTTCACGTGCACCAGTCTCCATTAATCGTAATAGAGGGAAAATACTCTTACACCCAAATATTTCTTTTTTTAACTCTGCAAATTTGCGAACATATTCAAAATTTTCAAATTGGTTAATCATTTATTAATTTTTAAATAAATCAAAAATTTGAATTGGTCCACTTGAGATTTCATTTTCACTGATTTTCATTGGTATATTTGTTGTGGATACATGACTGTTTGGCCCCGCCGTTTTGGTCCCACTGTTTTGGTCCTACCGTTTTGTTCCCGCCATTTTGGTCCCACTGTTTTGGTTTCGGTATCAGGTATTATAAAAGCACTACAGAAAAAAAAAAAAAAAAAAAAAAAAAAAAAAGAAAGAAAATTCTTCTTTCATATTTTGAATTCTTGTCAATTAAATTATTAATATTATTATTATTATTAATGTGTAACAGAAAGTTTTGGTAAGGAATAGACTAAAAAATATTAAAAATTTGGAGATTTAGATTTTTCTTTCTACGATGAAAGGAAATGAGCATCAAATACATGTCAAAACTTCGGGCAAAAGAGATTTCAGACGAATATTTACTATTGGAGAACTAAATATGTAAAATATTTGTTGAAAATGATGTAACTACTAAGGGACACATGGAACCAATAATTCATTATATTGGTTCGAATTTTGAATTAGTTATCAACAACGATCTAAACATTGTTAACCTATCTATGTCCCCTAAATTTCAGTTTAAATATAGTAGAAGGTTTTCAATATAAAGCATTGTAATGCGGCTCTTAATTATTTCATTCAAATTTAGAGCGTTTGAACACAAAATTTGCAAGAAATCGAAGCTTTATCCAAGCATATTCTAAAAGTTAGAGTTTAATAATAAAAGAAGATACTAAGAACCTAAATCATGATCTCGGGATTTAATTTGTTTAGATCTGCTAATCTTGAGTGGGTAAATATGTCATTTGAACTTACTAATATATTTCCCGTTTTCACTAAGTTCTGAATTTTAGTGCAAAAAATTTATCAAGTTCTACAAATTAAATGAAAAAAAAACGAGTATTAGTCATGCTTAGAACGATTTCTGCCTTGTTAATTCTATACAGCCATTTATGTCAATTTTTATCTCTTTTATTAAATCCGATGACATGTTAACAATGCAGTTTTTTTAAATCATTTTAAATATTTACTGATTACAGTTCACCTAATACTGTTTCATTAAATAAAAAATTGTCGAGTCATGATCTTAGACCTATGCTGTTTATAAAAATGTAAGTTGATGTAAAAATTAGCGATCAAACTAAACAAAATATGTGAAAAGTTGGGATGTGTGCTTCAATAATTTTGCTACAGACTGTATCTGTATCTCGGAGGCAAAGGGCACTATGCACCAAAAATTAATTTTTTAAGGAATGATACTGTAATGAAATTAATTAATGACTTATGTCATGAATAAAGAAAATGATCATGGTGTTATATTGTACTATTCTATCTCCTTTGTAACAACTCAGCATAATGTTCAATTCCTCTATATTAAGCAAAAAATGCGCAACAAGAATATTATTGCGTACTTGGGGGTTTCGTAAAAGAATGAAAGGTTAATCTTGTAGAGGCTGGAAACTTTATTTACAGAAAATTCGAGAAGCTTGTAAAGACGCTGTCTTGTCTCCCAACGTCATACTTAATGAAGTAGTGAGAGACAGTAATCAACAGAAACAAATGTAAAACTGAATATTATATTTAATTAAATCTCAATTCAAGGGAGCATGGGACTACACCATTAAACGACCTTTTGAAATACAATTATTTGCGCAAACTTCCTCGTAAAATTATAGATACTAAATACTTTTACTAGCTAGCAAGAATATAACTCAACTATCATAACATAAATCAACAAACGATACTATATTACCACTCTTGAAAGAAACTTGACTGCTAGCTCGATGATCTCTTGAACAGCTAGATATCCTAGGCGTACTCGCGGCCAGACTTATGCTTCCAGGCAGAAGCCACTTCACACCTAAACCACCTCCATCCCTCATCTCCCAGAGCACGATACTTTCATTCTCTTTATACGTTTAGCTAATTTGCATCTTTCCCTTTAACCGCGCTTGCAGCAAAACTCCCTTTGCAAATCTCGTAAAATACGCAAGTTCTTTTTAAATCCTAACTCCTTATTAGAATACTTTAGTAGGGAAAGTAAAACCCTGAAAACAGTTTCGCGACTCGTACTTTGCGAAACTGCCTCCTACCTTACACGCTTACGGGTCTACAAATCAAATATCAACTTCACTTTACATTATTCAACTTCACATATCGTAAACACAGCTTAAATAACAGCTGTCAACAGCAAATTCACAGTACAAACTGTATCAGAGCATTAAAATACGGCAATCGACACCAATCTAAAAAGATTGACAGCTCTTTCAATACCCGCGTAGGAAACTGTAGAAAATTCCAGAATTTTCCCAGTTAATCAAGTTTTAGCTTCCATATTTGGTATATCGATAATAAATATTTTCTCCCCAAGGTCGCCAAAAAATCGCCAAAGAGTATAAAAGTCGCCAAATTTGGCTCTAAAACCGTTACCTGCCTTAATGAGGCTTTTTAACGTGTTTTTTACGGAAAATGAGCTATTTTAATGAGAAGACAAACTAGAATTTAACATTTTATATCCTGACTAAACCTGTTTGAGTGAATTTACATAAAAAATAGCTACAATTATTTTCGAATTCGTAACACTATGGGGCTATCTTTTTTCACAAAATGGACATGAGTCTTTTACCTCTTGGGTTCAGATGTATATGTGTCTTTGTTCCACTGTGATATATAAGAACAAAATTACTTCAAATGTTTATCCAATTTTAATGCACTACTTTGATAGAAATTTAACCTATCAGTAAACTAGTATATTGTGAGATGCTTAAAATTCTGACAATATATTAACTTGTTTCAACAAAGAAAAGTATTATAAAATAAAAAAGCAAATAATTCATTTAAGCAAATATTTCATTGTGTTTAAGGATGGTCCGTAGACATGACATTACCATTTTGATCGTCCACGGAGTGGACGACTCCCCCGCTTCGGTGACCCCCAGAGTGATAATTCGGATGGGAACATGGAGGACATTCCGGCCACGACAGATTTCACGTGCACCAGTCTCCATTAATCGTAATAGAGGGAAAATACTCTTACACCCAAATATTTCTTTTTTTAACTCTGCAAATTTGCGAACATATTCAAAATTTTCAAATTGGTTAATCATTTATTAATTTTTAAATAAATCAAAAATTTGAATTGGTCCACTTGAGATTTCATTTTCACTGATTTTCATTGGTATATTTGTTGTGGATACATGACTGTTTGGCCCCGCCGTTTTGGTCCCACTGTTTTGGTCCTACCGTTTTGTTCCCGCCATTTTGGTCCCACTGTTTTGGTTTCGGTATCAGGTATTATAAAAGCACTACAGAAAAAAAAAAAAAAAAAAAAAAAAAAAAAAAAAAGAAAGAAAATTCTTCTTTCATATTTTGAATTCTTGTCAATTAAATTATTAATATTATTATTATTATTAATGTGTAACAGAAAGTTTTGGTAAGGAATAGACTAAAAAATATTAAAAATTTGGAGATTTAGATTTTTCTTTCTACGATGAAAGGAAATGAGCATCAAATACATGTCAAAACTTCGGGCAAAAGAGATTTCAGACGAATATTTACTATTGGAGAACTAAATATGTAAAATATTTGTTGAAAATGATGTAACTACTAAGGGACACATGGAACCAATAATTCATTATATTGGTTCGAATTTTGAATTAGTTATCAACAACGATCTAAACATTGTTAACCTATCTATGTCCCCTAAATTTCAGTTTAAATATAGTAGAAGGTTTTCAATATAAAGCATTGTAATGCGGCTCTTAATTATTTCATTCAAATTTAGAGCGTTTGAACACAAAATTTGCAAGAAATCGAAGCTTTATCCAAGCATATTCTAAAAGTTAGAGTTTAATAATAAAAGAAGATACTAAGAACCTAAATCATGATCTCGGGATTTAATTTGTTTAGATCTGCTAATCTTGAGTGGGTAAATATGTCATTTGAACTTACTAATATATTTCCCGTTTTCACTAAGTTCTGAATTTTAGTGCAAAAAATTTATCAAGTTCTACAAATTAAATGAAAAAAAAACGAGTATTAGTCATGCTTAGAACGATTTCTGCCTTGTTAATTCTATACAGCCATTTATGTCAATTTTTATCTCTTTTATTAAATCCGATGACATGTTAACAATGCAGTTTTTTTAAATCATTTTAAATATTTACTGATTACAGTTCACCTAATACTGTTTCATTAAATAAAAAATTGTCGAGTCATGATCTTAGACCTATGCTGTTTATAAAAATGTAAGTTGATGTAAAAATTAGCGATCAAACTAAACAAAATATGTGAAAAGTTGGGATGTGTGCTTCAATAATTTTGCTACAGACTGTATCTGTATCTCGGAGGCAAAGGGCACTATGCACCAAAAATTAATTTTTTAAGGAATGATACTGTAATGAAATTAATTAATGACTTATGTCATGAATAAAGAAAATGATCATGGTGTTATATTGTACTATTCTATCTCCTTTGTAACAACTCAGCATAATGTTCAATTCCTCTATATTAAGCAAAAAATGCGCAACAAGAATATTATTGCGTACTTGGGGGTTTCGTAAAAGAATGAAAGGTTAATCTTGTAGAGGCTGGAAACTTTATTTACAGAAAATTCGAGAAGCTTGTAAAGACGCTGTCTTGTCTCCCAACGTCATACTTAATGAAGTAGTGAGAGACAGTAATCAACAGAAACAAATGTAAAACTGAATATTATATTTAATTAAATCTCAATTCAAGGGAGCATGGGACTACACCATTAAACGACCTTTTGAAATACAATTATTTGCGCAAACTTCCTCGTAAAATTATAGATACTAAATACTTTTACTAGCTAGCAAGAATATAACTCAACTATCATAACATAAATCAACAAACGATACTATATTACCACTCTTGAAAGAAACTTGACTGCTAGCTCGATGATCTCTTGAACAGCTAGATATCCTAGGCGTACTCGCGGCCAGACTTATGCTTCCAGGCAGAAGCCACTTCACACCTAAACCACCTCCATCCCTCATCTCCCAGAGCACGATACTTTCATTCTCTTTATACGTTTAGCTAATTTGCATCTTTCCCTTTAACCGCGCTTGCAGCAAAACTCCCTTTGCAAATCTCGTAAAATACGCAAGTTCTTTTTAAATCCTAACTCCTTATTAGAATACTTTAGTAGGGAAAGTAAAACCCTGAAAACAGTTTCGCGACTCGTACTTTGCGAAACTGCCTCCTACCTTACACGCTTACGGGTCTACAAATCAAATATCAACTTCACTTTACATTATTCAACTTCACATATCGTAAACACAGCTTAAATAACAGCTGTCAACAGCAAATTCACAGTACAAACTGTATCAGAGCATTAAAATACGGCAATCGACACCAATCTAAAAAGATTGACAGCTCTTTCAATACCCGCGTAGGAAACTGTAGAAAATTCCAGAATTTTCCCAGTTAATCAAGTTTTAGCTTCCATATTTGGTATATCGATAATAAATATTTTCTCCCCAAGGTCGCCAAAAAATCGCCAAAGAGTATAAAAGTCGCCAAATTTGGCTCTAAAACCGTTACCTGCCTTAATGAGGCTTTTTAACGTGTTTTTTACGGAAAATGAGCTATTTTAATGAGAAGACAAACTAGAATTTAACATTTTATATCCTGACTAAACCTGTTTGAGTGAATTTACATAAAAAATAGCTACAATTATTTTCGAATTCGTAACACTATGGGGCTATCTTTTTTCACAAAATGGACATGAGTCTTTTACCTCTTGGGTTCAGATGTATATGTGTCTTTGTTCCACTGTGATATATAAGAACAAAATTACTTCAAATGTTTATCCAATTTTAATGCACTACTTTGATAGAAATTTAACCTATCAGTAAACTAGTATATTGTGAGATGCTTAAAATTCTGACAATATATTAACTTGTTTCAACAAAGAAAAGTATTATAAAATAAAAAAGCAAGAGCTATGGTACACAAAATTAAAGTCAATTGTAAACGTGGCGGGGATATTTCACTGTACTTAATGGGCTCTTTCCACCTGACGTCAGAGATCACATGATAGAGGAAAAAGAAATAGCAGACGAAGTCTTGTTTATCTATAGCGATTGCTGAAATAACGTATTTTCTATTCTTAATTTTAACCAATCGTATTTAATCTGTTTTTTTTTTTTTTTTTTTTTTTTTTTTTTTGTAAATACAGCATCATTTTTAATCCATTTTATATCATTAGTCATCATCTTTTGTTCGCTCTATACATTTACAGTCATCATTTAGTTTATATTTGTTACTGATGTTCATGAAGAACATATTAAATGCTCTAATTATTTGGTACTTAAATCAGTGACAGTGCAATATCGTACTGCGTAAATCCATTCAGACCAGTAACTAAGTTAATTAACTTGATGTAACACCTTTATGCAATTAAATTAAATGAAATATTTTAAAATTTAAAATTATAATCCATAAACATTCCACAATAACAAGCTATATTTATTGCTAGATCACATAATGTAACAGTTACACTGGAACATACAAAAATCGATTCTTACAGTTGAAAACAAATAAACACATAAAATGTGTTTAAAAAATTATTAAATTTACAAATACAACTATTCTACTGTTTACAAATGAACAATACTACTTTTATTTTATTTTATATTAAATATTAACATTTTTTTCCTTAATAACAATATTTAATTGAATTCGATTTAACAGGGAGCAGCCCCCGCTCATCACTCTTGGAGCGATGTAGAGCGCTTCTAAGGGGACTACTCGCAGTTTATTGAAAAACTCAAAAAAAAAAAAAAAAGAAAAATACAAATTTCGCCAGGCGCAATCCGGCCTAAGCCGACAGTGGGCGATTATTCAGGTGCTAAGTTTCCGGGCTATGCCCCACGCGACAGGTGGCATGAAGTATACGAAAGTTCTTGATTGAAAAGTCTATATGAGTAAAGTCTCTGGGAAATGAAACAGATTGCTAAATACTGGTACTCCTGCAAGTTGCCAGGATAAGATCCCATCGCGACAACGGGCAAGAGCAGATGGTGGAAATTATTGCCAGGAAATTATTATCCTTTCGCGACAAGGGGCAATACTTGTGTAATGAAGAAGACTCTGTTAAATAGCCACGGAGCAGGCAACCAAGTGCTATTGATATTAATTAATCAGTTGAGTTAACTAAATCCATAAGAAAAGAAAATATTTTATTTAACTTATTTATGAGTAATTTGCGCGATATTATATTTTCCAACCAATTATTTGGTCGTGGGGAAAGATTTCTTAAGTGAAAATTTTTGGTCAGGGGACAATGAAAATAATAATGGCTGGGAGTACCCTCTTCGCCACAAGGACACAAGGGAGAACGCCAACGATGAAACCTGTGGAGATAAGAAGGAAAAGGACCATGACCGGTTAAAAAGCAGTAATGGGTGGGGTAAGGGTCCAAGAGTTAGGGCTGGCCTGTGGCAAAAGATTAAAAGTATATCTGCCCTTTTCAGACACACTCCATAGGTCTTGCCATTTTAAATTCAAAATTTCCTTTATTCGAAGTTTAACATAAGAGGGAGGGGCGGGGAGGGAGAAATTTACATTTTGGAACTCTGTGGCTTCTTTTGCCAAAGAGTCCGCAAGTTCATTGCCGGTTACTCCCCTGTGGGCAGAAACGTGTGCCAGGGATATTTTTAATTTTAAGTTAGATAGGAGATTTTTTATTTCTATAATCTGAGGATTTCTGCTCCTGTGGCTAGCAATAGCAAGCAGACCCGAGAGGCTGTCACTAAAAATGCTTATTTCTTGGTAATTATGATTATTTGTTGCCCAATCTAGGGCTTGTTTAATTGCAAAAATTTCAGCTTGAAAAATTGTATTATAGTTCTCGAGCCTGCCCGCCCACCGATGGACAGTCTCACCAAACGCAATAACACAGAATGCCGCAGCGATACCCTGATCGGTCTTGGATCCATCGGTAAAGATCGCCACCGAAGCAGAGGGAGAAAAGCTATTTTTAGAACAATTGGTTAACAGGGAAGCAACGTCCTTACCAGGGTGAATATTCCAGCTGCAGGTTGTAGTTTGGATGGGGATATTGGGAAAGACTATTGTAGCTAGTTCAGTATCATTAAGTTGTAATATTTTGGTTTTAATATATGTCTGGGAAACCTGCAGGTGGGCATGAGGAATTCCAGTGATGACGGTGAGGGCATCAGTCGAGATAGTTTTATAACCTCTTGCAATTTGCAAGAGGAAGGGCCTTTGAGCAGAATTTAGTAGAGCTATTGCGTCAGTTCTAAGATGACCACCCCAGATGCCGGCACCGTATGTTAATATTTTTTCTATTATAGTAGTGTACCATGTTTTAAGGAAAGAGGTGGAGATACCCCACCTCTTCCCCACCATCTTCATTGAATTGTGGTAAAAAGTTAAGGTTTTTAATTTGAGATATTTGACGTGTGCCAGCCAGTTGAGTCGATCATCAAAAAAAATGCCTAGTAATTTTAGTTGTTTTACATGATGAACACTGATGCCATCGATCCTCATCTTGGGACTCCTCTGCAAGGCTTTAGGAAAGGCTAGGGTTAAAGCGTTAGTTTTTGAAGGGGATAATTGGAGGAGGAGTTTACTAAAAAGGGTGAGAGCTTCCTGGGCTTGTTCCTCCAGGTCTTTCCTTCTAGGCCCCGAGAGAATCAAGGAGAAGTCATCCGCATAGGCGAAGGTGGTAAAGCCCCCAGAGGCCATGCCGCACAGGATTTTATTGGCTATAATTGTCCATAAAACTGGACCTAGACATGAGCCCTGAGGACAACCTTTCGTTTGAGGAAATTCAGACATACCCTCGCCCCAATTGACGAGGATTTTCCTTGCTGAAAGATAACTACGGATGACCCGCGCAAGATTACCCGGGCAGTTAAGTTCTTGTAGTGCTTGGAATATGTGTGGCCACTCCACATTATCAAATGCTCCTTTGATATCCAGAGAGATGATAGTGGTGTAGTTCTTTGCATTAGAGCTGAAGGCGCAGGAACTTTTAATTGCATCTAAAGCCTGTTCACAGGATCTGCCCTCTCTGAACCCGTACTGATTTTGGTGGAGGAGTTGGTTTGTTTCAAGATGATAGTTTAATCTGGTTACTATGAGTTTTTCGAGCAATTTTCCTAAGGTGGGAAGTAGGCAGATCGGTCTATAGGAAGTGGGTTCAGAGGGAAGTTTCCCTTGCTTTAGGAAATACACCACTTCACCTCTTCGGAGGGATTCGGGAAAAAATTTGAGATCTAAGCATTTGTTGGTCCAACCCACGAGAATCCGTGGCATTGTGTAAAAAATGTTTCTTAAAATTTTGAAATCGATATTGTCAGGACCAGGGGCCTTGTTTATATTAAAACTATGTAGAGTGGCTTTAACCTCGGTCTCCGTGAAAGGAACATCCAAGGGAGCCGAGAAAGAAGGTTCTGGAAAATGTGGGTAGATTGTTTTTGGGAAAAGTATTTCAGTTAAGTGTTTTAGGTTATTTTTCTTAGAGGAAAGAGCTGGAGGACGTTCAAGTTTCAGCTCAGTTGGTGTAAAGAATTTATTACTAAAGAATTTCTGTGCTGTGCCAAAAACATTTGTTTGAAATGAACAAAATTTTTTCCATGCGATATGTTTTGCCAAGTTAACTTGTTTTTTAAATAAGGCCGCATGACGTTTAATTTTCAAATTGTGTTGCTGTGTAAGTGAAGGGTCTAGGTATATGAGCTGTCTTTTTAGTGCTGTAAGATGATTTCGCATGGAACGAAGCTGGGGAGACCAGAAGGTATATGTGAATTGCCGGCCCGACTTCTTAAGTCTCAAAGATGAAGCAGCAGCGGATTGAATAGTTTTAACAAGAGTTAGGGTGAAATTTTCTAATTGAGTTGTATCTGTTATTGAATTTAGGTTATCATTAAGGGAGGAGATGTGTTTAGAAAGAAGATTATTAAATTTCTTGAAATTGCCATGTTTTGTTGCAAATCTTTTTGAGTAAGTTAGGGACGGAGTTGAATTTAAGGTATAAGTTATATAATTATGATCTGAGTTATTTGCGATATCAAGGACTGACCAGTCATTAATTCTTGCAAAAGTCTTAGGATTACACAGAGTAAAATCTGGAATTGAATTCGATTCTCAGAATTCAATTATTCATTTCCCTCTATCACACATAGATATAGTAATAAGACATAGATTGACCAGTGAGAGAGAAAAAGTGAGGCCTTTTTTTTTTGGGGGGGGGGGGGGAAGTCACTCTAACACACGGATAATTTAGTAAATAAAATTTACGAAAAATTTATTTACTAAAGGTGAATGAAAAACTCCAGGTACAGTTTCAAATTCATTTTCCTTTTTATTCTTTTTTTCAATACTCTCTAATGGCTGATTTTAAAACTTTTGTTCGGCATCAAATTTTTTTGCTCGATAGCATGGGGATGATACATCTATATATATTACTATTACTATGCTATCACATGATTGAGCAGACGAAACTTGGAAGAGTCCTTTGACAAATCATAAATTGTATAATAATTAATGAATGACAATTAATAATGCAGAAAAAAAAAATGTTAAAATAATCTTAGTGAAATAGTATAAGCAATTGAAATACCAAAATAACGATATATATCCTGCATATTTTGCTACTACTAAAAAAGGACTGAAATTTTACCTGTTTGGAAAGTAGTTTAAAATGGTAATTAAAATAAATTCTTCCATTACAATTTCCTCGAATTGTTTCTATAATTTCTCGCATGCGTGCCCACATTGATGTCTCATTGGCAAAAATAAATAAATCATAATAATAATAAAAATTTATTTGTAGGTTTCTGAGAAATATGTAAGCTCCATGTTCAGCCTCAAAAATGTTTTTAAAAAGCTGTACCACCGTCTACGCGCGTGCTTTAATTTGTCACGTGCTTTCGACATGTTAGGAACATTAAACCAATTGAAATTCGCATGCATATTTATAAAGTTTACGCACAAAACGCGATGGTCAGGAAGTGGATGCGAACTTTCAATGAAGAACGAGAAAATGTCCACAGTGCAAAACTAAGTGGTCGACCGTTTCTTTTTCATGAAGCTTTGCTTACAGAAGATGAAAAGAAGGTTAGGGTAAACCAATGATTCACCAATACGATGTTGTCAATGCAATTTTCTCAAATTTCCTATTCATATCTTCATGAATATGAAATTGATGGTGGAATCTTATCGCGCTCCGCTTATCGCGCTCCGCTGTGATAAATAATTCAAAATAAGTAAAAAATTGTAACAACTATGTTGAAGTTAGTATTACACTTTATTATGCAATATAAGTAATATAAGTGTTTTCTAATAATAATTTTCTTTTGTTCAATTGTTGAACGAAACTTATTTCTAGGATTTCTCTCCTATATCGCAATTGACTATGAAGTAATGTGGGAAAGAGTTTCAAAATTTATCAGTGACGTATGATTTTACTTTCTGTTTTTTACACTTTCCAACAAAGTTGAAAAGTGTTTTTAATTTAAATTTGTTTGTCTGTCAGCCGTTTTATTTATTTATTTATTTATTTTGTCTGTCCGACTGTCTGCGCTCTATTTCTCGTAAATATCTATGAAATTTTGTGAAACGGATATAATTTAAACATGTTTACAATGCCATGTTCCATATTTAAACATATATAAATAGAGCAACTGGTTTCTGTACAGGGACATCCAAAAATGTGGTAATGCATTTTATTTTAGCAGAAACATTCTCATCACACAAACCATAATGAAACCAAAATCAATTATTATTTATATGTTTTCTGTAGAATGTGGTATGTTTAGCCTAAATTTTCCAAGGAAACACTAAAGTGTTTATATACCTCATGCGTTGCAATAAAAAATTTCAGGAATCGCATTTTCGTTTGTGTTAAGCATTTTTAATACTTTACAAGAAGGTTTGTGAGTGATTATGATTTCAGTTAGTTTATCTACTTGTGCTTATGTCTTTCCGTTTAGTGATTAAGTACTCGAACTACATTGAAAGTTAAATGATGTAATGAGTACATATAGTTGGAAAGTTATGATAATCTATGTGAACAGCCTGATTTTTCGTTCTTTTTTAAATTATATATGCTTAATCCTTCTCTGACTCACACTCATTGTTACTATAATTATATTCCTTAAATATAAGAAAGCATATCATAATTTAGAAGGGATGAATAATTTTATTTTCTTGTTCTTACTATACTACGGATCTTTCTTATATACGTGCATATAGGGTGTAAATATACGTAGTTACATTAATTCTTTTCTTTTTCCCCGAGTTAAAAACTTTTCCGCAACTTTCTTTTTTTCTAAACTCTACTTTATAAGATATTAAACCTCGATTTAATAAGCTTTTTAATGATACTGTAAAGTACCGTCGGTAGATAATGGGTTGGTTGGTTGGTTGGTGGCCTTTTAATGGCGCAAGGTCCACAATGGGACATACTGCGCCAAACAAATGTATAAAATTAAAGTGTAGCTTCTGGATGGGTTTACCCATCCAGATGGTCACAAAAAAAAAAATCTAAACTTAAAACAAGAATTGGTAAAAAGTTAAAAAATAATGAAGTCAAATAATCAAAAATAAAAGAAAACATGGCAAACAGTGTATAAGATGAAATGATGTAAAAGTAATGAGCAGTGTATACAATAAAACTAGAAGTAAAAAATGATTAATAGAGTATATAAAATAAAAACACAACTAAAAAATTATAAACAGTATAAAAAATAAAATCAGATATCGTATTCAAATTTCATGGTAAAAAACCTGCTTCGATTAAAAAACTAATGAGTCTAGAATGAGGATTTTTGCACAAAAGGTTCGTCAGATTTGGTGAAGATGAATTGAAATAAAATCTGTATAAATGGCGTAAGCAGGGACAGTCAGTCAAAATATGGCGAATGGTAAGTGTGAAGAAATGACATTTTGTTCATAATGGTTCCTGTTCCCCAAGGAAAAGATGCTTGTGTGTAATCCTAGAGTGCCCAGTTCTAAGTCTAGTAAGAATTACATCGAGTTTGCGTGGAGCAAGTGTTGGCCAAAGTGAAATATAAGGTTTAATTTCCCATAATTTATTGCTAGGTTGGAAATCCCACTCTCTCTGCCAATTGCCTCTTCGATAATATTTTAGAGAATGTTTAAGATCTTCATATGGAACAGGACAATTAAGAGGATTTAAAGCTTCCTTGGCTGCTCTATCAGCAGCCTCATTGCCCTTGATGCCTACACGCCCTGGAACCCAACAAAATTTAATATCAAATCCCTTTTTTAAAAGTTCGTTATAGGTTTTTAACACTGAAATGAAAGAGGTTGTACAAAAATTATATGAAAGTGAATCAAGAACGCTCTTGGAGTCTGTATAGATAATAAATTTTCGGTTAGGAAGTGAAGAAATTAAATTAAAAGTAAGCTCAATGGCAAAAAACTCAGCAGAGAAGATGGTAAAAGAGCCTGGGAGAGTATAGCTAAGGGTGGTGTTATCAGTAATAACACCGCAGCCAACTTTATCACGACACTTGGAACCATCTGTAAAAATTTTAATGTAGTCCTTATAAGCACAATAACAAGAAGCAAAGAGGGTCCTAAAAACAGCAGCCTCTGTATTGGATTTTTCAAAACCAAGGAAGGGATGAAGGCATGAAATAACCTTGTAGTTTCGAGGGGTCATATTTAAAAGTGTCCGAGAACGAACTTGAACATCGAGATGAGGCGTGTCAGCAAGTATATTTTTTATTCTCAAGCTAAAGTGTGGAATGGACCTGGGACGATTCTAAAATAAATTAAAATCCTTATTGTCAAAATGAGGATGAAATGGATGACGCGGATGAGATAGAATGCGGAAATACAACTCTAATGAAAGTTGTTGTCTAATTACAGTGAGAGAGGGTTCTACACAGTCAGCATATAAGCTTAAAACGGGTGAAGTGGGAAAGACTCCAGAGCAAATTCTGAGGGCAGAGTGGTGCACTGTGTCTAGTTTTTTGAGGTAAGAAATACAGGTTGAGCCATATATCTGACAAGCGTAGTCCATTTTAGAACGGATAACTGCACGGTAGGTTTTAAGGAGAGAAATGCGATCAGCACCCCAAGAAGTATTTGAAAGGACTTTGAGAATATTTAATTTTTTAAAACAGTTTGTCTTTAAACTAAGAATATGTGGAATGAATGTAAGTTTCTTGTCAAAAATAACACCCAAGAAACGGGCAGTGTTTACAACTGAAATTGGTCTGTTATTAATTAAAATATCTGGATCAGGATGAAGCCCACGTTTACGACAAAAGTGCACACATTGTGTCTTATCAGCAGAAAAGTTAAAACCATTTTCATTAGTCCATTTAGTAATATGCTTGATGGCAAGTTGTAACTGATGTTCAATAAAACGCATGTCGTTACCTTGGCAAGATATATGCAGGTCGTCAACATAAAGACTGCCATGAACATTAGGTGGCAGTTGTCCCAGTATACCATTGATTTTAATAGAGAAAAGTGTGACATTCAGAACACTACCCTGAGGAACAGCTTCCTCTTGAAAATAAAAATCTGAGTAAACTGTTCCGATGCGTACTTGAAAGCGTCTAATACTTAAGAAATTTTTAATAAAAATGGGAAGGTTACCACGCAAGTCCAAATTAAAAAGGTCTCTAAGGATGCCATACCACCATGTCTTATCATAAGCTTTTTCAATGTCGAAGAACATTGATACCAAATGGTTACGTCTAATAAAAAGCTTTTCGTATGTTAGTCTCCAACATAAGAATATTGTCAATTGTAGAACGACCACGCCGAAAACCACTTTGCCAGGAAGATATTAAACTGTTTTTTTTCTAGAATGAAAACCAGCCGGGAGTTGACCATTTTTTCGAGTAGTTTACAAAGGCAACTTGTGAGAGCAATATACCTGTAATTTTTTGGGTTACTAGTATCTTTACCAGGTTTTGGAAAAGGAATAACAATAGCATCGTGCCAAGCCATAGGGAAATTATGTTCAGTCCAGATTCTATTCTAAAGTTAAAGCGGGTTATTAAGACAGTGTTTTGATAAGTGTTTAATTATAAAGTAAGTAATACCATCAGGACCAGGAGAAGAGTTATGACACTGCTTTAAACCTTTTTTCAATTTGTTTAACGTAAAAGGACTATTGTAATCTTGAGAAGAACGGGAACTAAAATTGATGTTTGAGCGTTCACACCTATGCTTATATGACAAAAAAGGTTCGTTGTAGGAGTTTGAACTTGAAATATAGGACATAGTTTTACCTATGGTAAGCCAATGTTTACCTATGGTAAGCCAATAAGCCAATGTTTTTAGTGGAAGTAATAGTTTGGCCATTGTCGTTTAGGAAAGAGATATTGTGATTAGTGTAAATACCTATAGCAGCTCTTTTGGCATGATGCCAGAGTTCTTTGCTGCTTGTATTTGCTGTAATGCTGGAGACATAATTCATCCATGAATCTTTTTGAGCTTTTCTGCGTATTTTCCGTGCATTTGCTTTAGCTTGTTTGAATAATATGTAATTACTTATCGTTGAATATCTGCGGAAAATTCCCCGCGCTTTCTGTTGCTTCCTTTTCGCTAATGTACAATCATCATTCCACCAAGGTTTTGGATATTTAATTGAATACTCAGAAGATTTCGGAATGGATTTGTTAGCGGAATTTATAAAACACTGGCTGACTTGAGTTACGGCATTATTGATATCACCCTGAATCATATTGGAAGTGATGGATGAATTTATGGTAAAAGTAACCCAATCAGCCCTGTTAAATAAAAAATGGGATCTGTTGGGATGAGCCTGGTCATATTTATAAAATGATAAAAATAATGGAAAATGATCACTATTATATAGATCGTCACCAATAAAAAAAACTAAAATATGAATAGAGAGTAGGAGAGCAAATAGCAAGATTTGTTGCGTGGAATATGTCCTGGTTGGTTCATGGAAGTAAGTATTGTTGCCGTTAATTAAAAGACATAATGATTTATCTGTTATAAAATTTTCGATGATAATTCCACGAGAGTTGGCATCAGGGCTTCATCACAGCGGATTATGCCCATTAAAATCGCCAAGGATTAAAAACGGAAAGGGGGTTGGGAAATGAGGCCATTGAGATCGTACAGGTTTACAGGCATATTGGGTGGTAAATAGACAGAGCAAACTGTGATTAAAATATGGATATGCAGTTGGATTGCAACTGCTTGGATGTTGGTATTTAAAGGAATATTAGTATGTGGAATACTATTTGAAATTAAAAGAGCGACACCACCTGTAGCCCTGTCAGTTTGGGTAAAGTCTTTCTTATAACATTGATAGCCACGAATTTTAACATTATCGTTTGGTTTAAGGTAAGTTTCCTGGAAAACAAAACAAACGGGCTTATGATTAAAAATAATGTCTTTGATGTCGTCAAGTTTATGATTAAAACCACAGCAATTCCAGCAAATGAAATTGGTCATAAATTTATTATTATTTTAGATAAAGGTATCCACGTTATTTTCTTCAGAGGCAGTCGACATATTATCTTCTGCATCTGAGGGATGGATAACAAGACAGCCATCCTGTTTAATGGAGTTTGGTTTGGCTGTTTTTTTAATAGTAGAATTCACAATTTTTTTCATTTTAGATAAGGTGCGGTTTGATGGCGAGTTTGTGTGCTTTTGCGTGGTGGATTTAAATTTTTTCCCTGGCATTTATATTTTGTGAGGATTTTTCCGTATAGGCAGGTTTAGAGGAAGAGGACTGGGAAGCGGAAGAAGTCTGATTACATGTATTTTGAACTTTATCAGAGATATCTTTAATATTTTCATCAGATGTGTTGCTTTTGAGATCTGTCTGAGTCGCAATTGTTTGATAAGTTTTTTTAGGTTTGGTTGAAGCAGCGGCTGCAAAAGACTTTCCTATTGTTGGAGTTCTTTAATCAACTAGTTTTTAAATCACCATCACCAAAATCTTTGCCCATTAGCCAGCGCCGCACCAACACCAGAGTTTACTTGGTTAATAGATTAATGGTTGATTTTTTGTTGCATTTTATAATTTTATATATTTACATATATATATATATATATATATATATTTTTACAATTTATTTTTAATAACAGCCAACATAGAAAAAAACAAGGTGAGTCAGAACATAACAAATATTAGTAAAATGAGGTGAGTGGTATCCTTCTTTTATGCTTTACAAAAACTTAATTTTTTTTTAACAGTTTTTTGGTTTAAAGAACAAAAAACAATGGACCAAAAACTTATTGGTACCAGAAAAAGTAAAACAAAAACCAAGAGTAAAAGAACAAGAAAAGACCAAGTTCTGATTGGCAAAAAAACGTAAAATAAAAAACAAAAGATCAAGGGAAGATCAATAACTTTAGCAGCAAAAAAAATAAATAAATAAATAATAAATAAATAAAAAGAAAAAAAAAGAAAAGAAAGAAAGAAAGAAAGAAAGAAAAAGAAAGAAAGAAAAGTTGAAAAGAAAAGGAAGGGGAAAAGAAAATATCACTCAGGCCCGGGGTTCGTGACACCCCCAGAATACCTAAAGGAGGTATTCCCCTTGAGGAAAAAAAGAAAAAAAAAGAAAAAAGAGAGCAAAGAAAAGATCCCTCGGGCCCGGGGTACGTGACACCCCCTGAATACCTAAAGAAGGTAGCCCCCTGGGGGCGGTAGATAATGGGTTAAAAAGAAAAGTGCAATAGGTTGTTTACGTGTAGCCTGTATATATGGTCACCAACTTTAGTTAACCGTACGTCATCTGGAACAGTTTTCTTGCTGTTCAGGAAACTTACAGGCCGTCCTTTGCGTTTAAGAATTGAAAATCTAGAAATCAGTTGTCGTGCTAGCCGAAGTAGAAAATTTAATTGGCCTCTAGGTCCCGAATCTCTTCTACTTTTTTTTTAGAGAGGGAAGGCATTCATGAGAAGGAAGGCCAGACCAATTAGGAAGTATAAGATTCGACATTTTAAAATTAATAAAGTTGGTGGGGAGTATGCTTCCAACGGCCTTATAAAGGGTTAACACATTTCAGAATGCACTTCAAACGACTTTTCAATAATACCACATAATATATATGTATATATTTTTGGGGCCCTCAATAACACTTTTTAATTTCTCTTACCCATAAGGTAGAGAAAGTATTGTTTTAGGGTCAAATTTTCGAACGAGAGTTTTTGTTATATTTACACGTTTTGAGGTCCCCTGAATCTGAAAATCATTTTTTTATCGAATGATCTGTGTGTGTGTCTGCGTGTCTTTGTGTCTCTGTGTGTGTCTGTTATGAGCATATCTCAAGAACAAATTGTAGCATGAAGTCCAAACTTCGTATTCTAAATGTGTATGATATAGGGATGCTACACTAAGCTTTTCGTTGAGCTGAAGAAAATGGTTCGTGTGCAGGGACACCCAAGAGAATTAAAATACATTACATCTATATGGGAAATTGCGGGTAAGTAGAGTTTAACATCTATAGACTGCACTAAACCAAATGAAATTAATATATATATTTTTATATGCGTAAAAACGTGTCTCATGTAGAATATGGTAGAGAAATCATCCACTGTTCATTTACAGGGCTGCACAAAAGAACTAGATTTTAGTTCGAAAATAGCTGAAAATTAATAGAAGTTTATTTCAGGTTATGCCGTGTATTATTACTATAGGATTATATTTAGGTGCACCATGTGGTCTGTACATAATCTTCAAATGATATACAGGGCTGCAAATGTTTAAGCGATAACCTTCTTTTTTACTGTTAGTGGAAGTGCTGTATTATAATATTTTACCATTTCCAGGAAAGCTGATCGGGAATTGAAATGAGTTTCTCATAGATATATGGTAAATAATGTATGTTTTTAAGCTAAATAGTCATCTCTGGTTTTTTGCATATTTACACGCTTTGAGTCTTTTTGGTTCCCAAAGTCAAGTTTTTTAACGTTTGATGTTTGTATGTATCTCTTAGAGTAACTTAAAACGAATAATTTAAGAGAACCAAAAGATGTATTTTCAAGTCAATATAAGTTTGTTGCTGGAAAAGCTTGATCAAATCTGATAAGTTTCAAGGAATGTTGCATGTGAAAGTTCTCTGTATAGTTTTAAGCGAACTTTTAGTTTTAATGACAGATTTAAATTCTATATAAATATAGGTGCAGTAATAAAACGGGAGCCCTCTCACACAGACCTAGTTATCATATAAAACTCGTTCGAAGCCTAATTTGAATTGTTTAGCATAGGTTTACATAACAGTATGCGTTATCTTACTTCTTAATCTCCAACCTGTATATTTAGTATTAAATTTCAGGGTAAGGGAAATTCGTGTGAGTGACACACCAGATTATTTTATTATTCCTCCAAATTACGACTGTCCGAAATCCCAAAGGTCTGAGTTATATGTAAAGTGGTTATAAATAATAATGGGTACCATTATCCACACGTTTCGAAACAAACATTAACTTTCTCACTCTTAGAGCACAGTCAGAGATAAAGGATCTGACAAACTGAAATTGAAGGTAAATCAAAACTAATTGGCATAGGTGGAATCTGCTCAGTTCCCCATCATTTTTTTGTTCTCATAAATTTCTAGTGCGAGACATATTCTAATCATGTTAAAAAAATGTATTTAAACAATGCTTGATACAGTGACAGAAAAAAATCCCCGCCTAATAGGCTATCCACCGTTCACTTCGATATAAATTACCATATTCTAATCTGTTAATTTATTTTGTAAGGGTCAATTTCCGTTGTTTAGTTTTCATGCTACTATTTCGAATGCAATAATCCTCAAAATTCATAGTTATATGAAAAATTTACAATTTCGCTAGGTTGATAAAATCGTAAATTACGAATAATTTGCGAAATTTTCCTATTAGAATATTTGTATTCAATCATGTTCAAACAAATATCATAAATGTAATTTTGAAGTTGTCTAATGTATTTATGATCTTCAAAATGGAAGTTTATGCTCAATTTTGCCTTATTCTGACACGTTAGGTAAATCGTAAATTCCAAATAATTTACGAATTTTTTTAATTGGAAAAATCATAGTCTATGATATTCATGCCAGTATCCTAAATAATATTTCGAAAGTGGTTTGACATTTTTACGATAAAAATATCCCTCAAGATTGACGTTTATGTGAAATTTTGCTCTATTCTGCCATGTTAAGAAATTCGCAAATTTCCAATAACTTACGAAAGTTTTGTATTGGGAAATTCATAGTCATTAATATTCATGCCAGGCCTAAATAATATTTCAAAAGTAGTCTGACATCTTTACGATGAAAATATCTCTCAAAATTGTCGTTTATGTGAAATTTTGCCCTACACTGCCATGTTAAGAAATTCGTTAATTTCCAATAACTTGCGAAATTTTCAAAGTAGCATATTTATAGGTACTTATGTTCATTCCGGCATCAAAACTGATATTTTAAAACTGGTCTGATTTTTTTACAATAAATATTTTCCATTTAATGCACGTTTAAGTGAATTTTTGTCCTATTCTCCCATGTTAAGAAAATCGTAAATTTCTAATAACTTACGAAGTTTTTTAATTCGAATGTTGCAAATGAATAGGGTACTTGCCAGTATCGAAAGTATAATTTTAAAACTGATCTGACCTCTCTGCAATCAATTGTTCGTGAGATATCGTGTAAACAGTCTAACAAACTAACGGACTAACACACTAACGGACAAACGCACTAACGGACTGACTCACTAACAGACACCTTACAGACAGACACCATACAAATTTTGTCATTTTTCGGATTTCTCACACCTGAAAACGTATAAAAAAGTCAAAAAACCAAAGTCGAAATTTTTCACGATTACCTAAGTTCCTCATACCTATTGTATGATGGGGAACTAATAAATTTCAGCTGAAAAAACTCAGATCACACTGAATTTAACAGTATAGTTCGTAGGTGGAGGGACTATATGAAAAAGCTTTTGAAACGGACGGATGAAGTTCATCAATGCTGACTAGAACCATATTAAATGATATTAAATATATATATATATATATATATATATTAAAATTAATTATTTGAGGAAAAAGTGTATTTAAGAATAAAGTTTTGTTACTATTCTTTAATAAAGAATTTATTTGACTTTTGTGTACCTGCACTTCTGCATAAAAATCTGAAACATAATAGAAACCAGCATCGTGTAAAATACTTTAAAGTTTTTAATCATTTAGCTTAAATTTTTCTGTTTGCATAAAATTGGTTCACGCAAATAGGTGGAACCAAAAAACGATTAATGATTAAACGTAATGCACCCTTTCGTAGGAATGGACCTTGTACGAGGGTTGCCTTTTATGTTTTTACAGACGACCAATTTAAGGCATTACTGAAATTCGTCTTCAGGATATATGTAAAATTCACATTTTTTTTTATATTGGAATCAGGGGCATCTTAGAAATCGTCTGCGTATTTTGTTTACAGTGAGTGTTTAAAAGATGCAAGTGAGTGAAAAAAATGGAAGTAACTCGTGAAAGTTTCCGTTGGATGATTTTTTATGATTTTAAGATAGGCCTCACTCGACAAGAATGCATAGTATCGCTTTGTGAAACTTTTGGTAATGGAGCACCATCAGAAAAGACTGCTTACAATTGGTTTTCAGAAATTCGTCGTGGTCGTGCGTCCGACAGTGATGAATCTAGTGAAGGACGACCAAAATGGGCAGTGATTCCAAACAACACCTATGCTGTGCGCAAGATGATTGAGGAAGATCGGCATGTCACGTATCGTGAGACAGAAGCATCCCTTGGCATATCACAGACTGCAATACATTCGATTGTGCACGAACATTTAAGCTGTTAAAAATATTTGCTCCAGATGGATTCCACACAATTTGACAGAAGCTCAAAAAGAGGATCGTGTAGATTGGTCTAAAGAAATGCTAAACAAATTGAAATTGGGAACAGGAAATCCGTCTACAACATCGTTACAGGTGACATAACTTGGATATACTCGTATGAGCCGCAAACTAAACAACAATCCACTGTTTGTGTGTTTCCGGATGAACCGAATCCTACGAAAGTTTTTCGATCACGAAGCACTTTCATAAGAATGATTGCTTGTTTCCTCGGCAGGACGTATCGCAACCATTCCTTGATCGACAAACTGTTAAAGCTAAACGGTATGCAGAAATATATTTGCTATCAGTCATCAACGACATCAGGAAAAACAACAAAAGTCACCACATCATTCTTCATCACGACAACGCCAGCTCCCACACAGCACGTGAATCAATTGATTATTTGAAGGATATCGATTTAATGTATGTTTGCCCATATTCTCATGTTTTGTCGCCTAACGACTTTTTCTTGTCCCCTTATGTCAAAAAAAAAAAAAAAAAAAAAGTGTCGGTAGCGATTTTTATTACCTCAAGAAGCTGTTGATGACTTCCAAAACCAAGTTTCTGAGATATCAACTTCAGAGTGGAAAAACGGTGTCAAGAATCGGTTTGAACGGATGGAAAAGTATATAAATCGTAAAGGCGAATATTTTGAAACGGAATTAAACAGTTTGTTCCCAAAAAATTCTTTTTCTTTCTACTTGTTTTAGAAACTTAAAAGGCAACCCTTGTAATTATTTATCAAGTTTCGAAAATTACCGTCATTTTCACAGACTTTTAAAATTAAATTATTCGAAATGTTTATAAATTTCAGTTCTCGATCCCTGTTTGATCAAGTAATATTATAATATATTTGATATCGAATGTCTATTTTGAGAAATGGATTTCAGATAAACACAGCTCAATAAATTGGTTAAAACACCATTTAAAATATTTAGGATTGTATCTAGAAATTTGTGTTTAAATTGTATGTTGCAATAATTTTTTATATAAGTAAAAGTCTTTTTCCTCTGAACTATTGCCTTCTGTTAAGCGAAAATTTAAAATAAGAAAATTTCTAATTATTAAAAAGTGAAGAAAATGCTCCCACTAAAAAACATTGGAAAGGCGCTGGGAGAATATTCAGTGTGCTCTATATGGTCTCCATGGGCACTACATTACAAATCATTTCCCATAGAATATAGAATATATATTTTAGTGTATCTGAATTATGTATGTTAACTTCGTTATGTGTTATGGAATATAATGATGTTAAGCTATGTAAGAAATATTCCCTGTATATAGATCTTGGTTTGTCAAAATTAATTACGAGTTCCTATATACAAATAAATGGTGTCATCTTCAGCAGTAAACCTGCTAAAAATATATGAATAACGTTCACAAATCACAAAGACTTTAAAAATGTTTAAAACTTTTTAAATTGTGAAAAACTATTTTACTGATTTCAAATGTTTAATTAGAGGTAGCACAGAGTGATGAACGAAAATCATGAAACACTTTTCAAGTTTATCGAAATATATTACATTAATTCGATACTTTTTATAATATTGGAAGCAGAAATACATCAATCTATATAATTATGACGATCGACAATAAAATCATAAAAATAAACAGACACAAATATAAGCGCACAGCTTAAACCATCTGGTAAATGTTTAACTATAAATATCAGGTTTAAAAACATCGTTCTAGTAATTTACTGTTATGGGAAAAAATATATATGCTCAAATGGGACTCGTTGCTGCATATACTTGCATGTAAATGGTCTACTATCTGCAGAATTCTGCATTTTTCAACAGAACACGTGCTTGGAATAAAAGGCATTAATACTTATTCTCATTTAATAGCAAAAAAACATTTTTATGTTTAAAGAAAATTTAAATTTTATATCATAAAATTTAATCATCATATTTAATCATCATATATTTATAAATCTATTCAGTTATTAATTAATGGCATTTAAATAAAGCAAATTTTATTACTTAACAAAAAATGTTTTATTTACCCAAAAAAACTTTTTAACATATAAAACATAAAAGAAAAAATATCTCTACAATCTTTGTGCGATATGGTTTGATGTGCAAATCATGAAGATATTTTACAGCTTCTGTGCACCTAAAGTATTTTTGTAACTTATTATTTTTGGATAATAATGTCGTTTTTCAGAAAAATAAAAAGGTTATTTTGCCATAAAATGTGTGTTTTGTAATGAAAACCATAAGGGATAAAAAAGAGTAATTTAGTGTATAAGAGTTATTCAAAATTAAAAGTTTTTGGTAGCATTGTTAAAGGTGAGGCTAACCGACTTCAATAGGTTCCTCGGCATGGGAAAATACCTCCGTCGGTGTCTTTCTAAGCGTATCCTACTCCATATTTAGGCAAGTTTCTGAGAAAAAAAAATAGAATACGGTAGACAGCTAGACCGAAGGAGCAACCTGGGATCGAACCCGATCCTTCACGTCTGCCAGCTTCGCGAGTAGAACTTCGCGGCCGCTGATGAAACGAAGAATCAAATAAAAATTTAAGTAAAAAAGCATTTTTTAACAGTAGAAGCTTTTTATTGTGGAGTCCTGAAAAGCATAAAATAAAAATTTATTCTTGCAAAGACATGCTATAAATAAATAAAAGTTTCAACACTAAAAAAATTTTAGAAAAAAATATAGAAATTTCTCATTTGCCAGAGATAAAAATTTTTAAATATTCAAAATATTTTAAAAAGTTATCGAGACCGAAATTCTTAGTCATTAGTTTCTACATAAGTATTTGTTAAGCAATAAATTTCACACACACACACACACACACACACACACGAATACATATATATATATATACAAGGTGGTTATAATTAAACTTCCCCTATAAACAGCGTCCTACAGCGCAAACGGGTCAACGGAAGGCAACTAAATTTGGTTTATAGACTATACACGAAATGCGCTCACGGACTTTCGAAAAAAAAACTAATTTCCAAAATGTCCAACAGAGGGTGCCTTTTCCGGGGAAAAAAAAAAACATTAAATTTAACACAATAAACGACCAAAACGGAATACAGAAACGATATTAACATTTATTGACTAGTTCCTGATCACATTGTGATCGAACCACATTAAGTAAAGCTAAGGGAAAAATAATAGTACGCTGTCTGAGATAAAAAAAAAAGTTCAGTTTACAGAAACAACTCGTCTTCGCAAGCAGGCAAATCTCAACATTTTTTTCCTAGGTTTTTACATTTTATTACTCATAATTCTTGTTCTGGATTGTTAATATTGTTTTTGTTTATCCGTTTTGGTCGTTTATTGTGTTAAATTTTATGTTTTTTCCGAAAAGGCGTCCTGGTGGACATTTTGGAACAATTTTATTTTTTGAAATTCTCTGAGCGCATCTCGTGTATCGCCTATATACCAAATTTCGTTGCATTCTGTTCACCCATTAGCGCTGTAGGAGGGGAAGTTTAACTATACCACCACGTGTATATATATATATATATATATATAACACCACGATGTAACACTTGAATTAATCAATAAACAATTACATATAAAAGTGAAGCTTTATAGGAAACAAAATATATTGAAATAGCGAATAGTTATAGAAAAATAATGTATATATATATATATATATATGTAAATATTTACAAATATGCCGATATTCAGTTATAATTCCATACACTGATTCAGTATGTGTCCGAAATGAAGTGTCAATTTTTGTTATATTTTAGATTGTTTTGGGTGATTTTGTTTGTCATTTCTTCCTAAATGAGACATACTTTTTATTGTGCACTATAATAGGGGTTTTTTTACCACTTTTTGTAATGTGTTTTAAGCGGTTTTAAAATATATATATCAGAACTTGCCGGCGGTATTGTTTACAATGGTATGTTGTCCTATCAAATGGATTACGGTTGCAGGCATTCTACTGACTACTTTTCGACAGTAGTGCTTGCTCATTGCCAATAGTAAACCGACATTGCCGACTGCGGACCGACTATATGCCGAAAAGTTTGTTTTTCTTGGATACCTCTACTGGTTTGTATGCAGGAACACCTGAAAGTATTCCAAAGAATTGCGTTCTATGAGAGGTATTTCTATGAACCAGATATTAATAACTTTACTTTGTACAAATCTTAATGATATTGAAATATGTTATTCATATATACAAATGAATGATTTCTATGAGATATAGAAAGCTTAGCATTAGATATACAGGGCTACACAAAAATATTCAGTTTCATTAAGTGCTATTATAGGAAATTTGCTGGAATATCTCTTTCCTTTATATTAAACGTTTTTAACACATTATTACAATTTTTAATTCTAAATGTAACTTTCATTTGTCTATAAGTCTGTCGAACTGTCCATTTGCCCGCCTCCAGTGTCGGTAAATACTTCCATAATATTTGAAAAACTTTATATGTTATTCAAGTTCACTGTGGAATGTTTCCTTTTTAAAATGGTGTGAATAGGCCCTATACTCCTCGTTTCTGCACAGGGGCATCCAAAATGCATTTCAATTCATTGCATTTTGGGACAAACAATTTTATAAGTTACATTTAAAAAACTTGCTACAGTAAAAATCATAAGGAATGTCATTTATTGTTAATGTACTAAAATAATGTTTTGTATTCAATATCCTTTTCACTTTCTCTTACCCATAAGGTAGAGAAAGTATCATTTAGGGGTCAATGTTTCGAACGCGAGATTTTGTTATATTTACACGTTTTGAGGTCCCCTGAATACGAAAATCATGGTTTTAGAAAATGGTTTGTGTGTATGTCTGTGAGTATGTCTGTGTGTCTGTGAGTCTGTGTGTCTGTGTGTGTGTCTGTCTGTTATCAGCATATCTCAAGAACAAATAGTAGCAGACATTCCAAACTAGGTATTCTAAATGTGTATCATATATAGATGCTACAGTAAGCTTTTCGTTAAGATCAAGCAAATGATTCGTGTACAGGGACAATCAAGAGAATTCTAATATATTACGTCTATGGGGGAAATTGAAGGTAAGTAGAGTTTAACGTCTATAGACTGCACTAAACCAAATGAAACGAATATATATTTTTTGTAATAGAGATAATCAACTGGGAAAAAATTCTGTGTATGTAGGAGCCTCGCCTCCGCCCGTGGGGGGAAGTCCCCCCTCGAAGGGAGTAAATTTTCATGATGGGTATCTTTCAAAAGAGCACGCCAATACCTTTAAAACGAATGGTTGAACCATCGATCTGCGATAAATTAAAACAAAGTTATCGATTTTTTTTTTTTTTTTTTACTTTTAACGAAAAAAAATCTTATTTTTTTTTCTTTTTTTTAAATATTGAGAATAAAATGGACTTTTTTGATATTTAGTGTTATACTACTTCTCTAATATGGAAATCGTCTGCATTATCATAAAAGATATATTTTTAAAATAATAATTTTAATAAATTATTTTTTTAAAAACAGAATTATTTTTTAATAACCGAATTAAATTTTATATAAATCTAGGTGCATTAATGAAACGGGGGGTTGAGGGGGGCGGTAGCCCCCCTCAAACGGAATTTATTATCATATAAAACTCTTCCGAAGACTAATTTGAATTGTTTAATATAGGTTTACGTAACATCGTTATCTTACCTCTTAATCTCCAACCTGTATTTATAGCATTGAATTTCAGGGTAAGAGAAAGTCGTGTGAGTGACACACCAGATTATTTTCTAATGGCGCGTCGCACATGCCACAAGCACTGTCTGGGGAGATCGCCGAATTGACGACCATTTGTGAAAGGCACCCAATGGGCGGTCATCGCTACCCCTAACAGGGAAAACACATCCATGCCTACTCCGGGATTCGAACCCAGGCCCAACCGTGTAGGAGTCAAGGACTCTAACCACTACACCGTCTTGTATACAATATAATATAGTTAACTTTCAAATTCACAGGTCTACTGTTAATATTCAGATACACTTAAGGCTGCAATTAGAATCTCAGGGCTTCTTCTTCTTTTTTTTTTTTTTTTTTTTTTTTCGTTAAGCATTTTTACCAGTTTCCATAAATGTTTGAGAGTGATTATGAATACAATTAGTCTATTTGCATGGATTCCAGTAATTCTGTCTGCCCGTTGTGTGATAACTTAGGCAAAGAACATTGAAAGTTATAAGATACAACAAGTACGTACAGTTGGACAGTGTTAATAATCAAACATTTTTCGTTCTTGTTTAATATTATCTTCCCTCGTGATGCATTTTAGCTTGGAAAATTTCTTTTATCACTACTTAATGTTTGTAGCCTACAACAACATCTTAATAAAATTAAAGTAATTAAAATATTTTTCTTGTTCGAACAATTAAATTACTAAGCAGTCTCTAAAATAAATAATTTTAAAACCAAGTAAAAAGGAAAGTTGATTTTCTGTTTTTTTTTTTTTTTTCATTAAAAGAAAAAGAAGAGTGTAATCATCGTCTTTGTGGCAAGTGTCAGGAGATTTAATTATTTATGAGGCAATTTTATAGACCATTCTCTATAACATTTGCAGTATTTTACTTAAAGATATTGCGAAATGCTCTTAAAAATAGAAATTATTAAATATTTACGTATTTTATTTTTTCTTAACATTATAACTTGCGTAACGATGACTTTTTCTGTTTATATAGAGAAATATTTCCAAACTTATATATATATATATATATATTTAATAACCTATAAAAATGCTGTTAGAATTTATCCAAGAATCTAAAAATAATTCCAATAAAATGACAGCCATAAAATAAATAAAGCGACATGCATTTGTGTCTCTTGTATGAAAATGTAAATCATTTTCTATAGATAAATTAGTTGGACTTCTTGGAGAGTTTTAAAAATTCACATACTTTAAACGATAACTTATGCGAGATACAAAACCCGTTTCCCAAATCATGACTACAATACTTTCCTAATTATGTTCTGAAAGTAAAAAAAAAACAGATTTTTCCATTTATATACTTTAAAAAAAATTGAATATAAAGGCATCGCTAGTAATTGAAATTAGAAACATTGGCTGTATTGTAGATTAGAACTCAGTATGTGTAGTTTCCAAATGAGCGCCGCACAGTGGATCGAAGTATAGGCAGTGGCGAACATAGGAAGGTTATGGTATTATTATTATCTATGTATGATGTTTTTTGTCACATTTCGATTTAAATATGTATATATGTATGATACTAAAAGCGATTCTATGATTTTTTTAACCCTTTATAAGGCCACAGGAATATTTTCCCCACCAAATTTGTCATCATTTTATTCAACTGGCACCATTTTTTTAAAAAATAATGATTCCTGTGTATCTTTTCTGTAGAAAAATATCAGTATAAATATTATTTTTATAATATTGGTGCGAAAAAAAAAAAAAATAGTCATTTGTGGCAATTCTGCTTATGCTAATACAATGGGTTATGAGAAGTTTGCGATTAACTAAGAGAATAATGTGTCAAAATTAAAATTAATTATTTCTAATAAGCTAAATGAATTTTTTTCTTTACACCAATTTTTATTCGTGAAATGAATTTAATGTAACATTTGAGGAAAATTTGGCATTATAAAGGGGTTAAACGGTATCATATTTTTTTGCTACAAACAAGAATTTAGAAACATACCTGATAAAGAAACAAATGTTGCAAAAAAGAAGAGAATAAAAGGAAATAAATAAAAATTTCGTGAAGAAAATCTATATTTATAACACAATTACCGTAATTTTTGATAGATAAGCCACAGGTAAGATGTGTCATTTTTCCACCAGAAATTTTATTTAATAGAGAAATCTATACTTTTTCGCAGGAAGAGCTCGTACAAATATAAATTTATTTATCAATTGAAATTTCTGGTGCAAAACTGGATTATATAACCTGCGGGGTATCTATCAGAAATTACGTTAAATTAGCACACAATTTTAAATATATCATCACATTACTGCTTCTTTTTTCTTTCTTTTTTTATGTAGTATTTCAATAGAAAACTCATGCAAGCATTTACTGACAAACTCTATGAAAAACTCACATTTGTCTTTATTTTTATTGCACAGAAACTTTTTCTTTAAATCGTAATATGGGATTATAATATTTAATTTTAACATTTTATGACATATCACAGCATCCATTTATATTTCACCACTTTTTTGGGTCCAACGGTACTCTTCAGTAGCTTTAAAGTAAAATTAATTATTTTATTAAATATTTAAAAAAAATAAGAAATAACTTCTGATTCAGTAAATCTATTTTAATCGTCTAATTTCTATAATATTTTCACTAAAAAAATTTTAATATATTTTCTGTCATTAATGAATACATTTATTCCGATAAATTTCTCGATTGATAATTTGGCGGTAAACAGAATAAAAATTTATTTTTCTCCAAAAGTGGCGATTTGTGGCGAAAATCCTTTTCACAGATTAAAATGTATACTTTTGGGAGTAGTAAAATGTGTTTGAAATTTTGGACAATTTTGGACAAAAAAAGTTGCACAACTTATAAATTTAATTTTGTTGTTAATTTTATATTCACATTTCATGCGCGAATCACAACATAAAAAAACAACAAAATGTTGGCAGAAGTACCTTAAACTTTTATTAGGACATTATTAAAGGGATTTTTATTTCATATTTTTTCATAGTTATCTTAAGTGCCACTTGATGACAATTTAAATAAAGTCACTGAAATTCATCGACAAATCTTATTTCTGAAAGTTTTCATTTTAAACTTATTTATATATAATAAAACTTCGTGTAATTGAAGAAATAACCATATATTTGTATTTTTTAGACACTCTATTAAATTGTTTCACTGCAAAATATCAGTTATTTAGAGATTGATTTTTGGGCCTATGTTCGTATTTTAACATTGTTCGATCCACTGTGCGCCGCAGCAAAAATAATTTAATTATTTTAATTAACTGTATGTTATTAATTTCGATTTAAAAATTGTTTTCTTCCATATATTGACTTGCAGTTAAACGTAAGACAGCAAATTTTCTGGTATTCATGTTCACATTTTTTTTTTTTTTTTTTAATATTAGTTTAAAGAAAGATATCGTTGTCCAAAAATAACGAAGGCTAGATAAGGATAGTTTTTCACATATTTGATGTGCATTTTTTTTTTTTAATTCTAAACCACTAGATATGAAATTTATTATAATAATGTATATTAACTGTTAGATACTATATTATCAATAGTTTTATAGCAAAAAATACGGATTATAACATAAAACTTCCTGTGTTTCGCTAATACTAGCATACATATGATTAAAAAAAGGATATCCGTTGTGTTATTTGCTTGTGTGATTGGTCGGGTACCTGACGTTAGCTGCGCTGCCCAATGCATGGCTTCGTATTCCACGGCTAATATGAGTTCGATTCCCGTGCTGCGTAAAAGGCAATTTTCTTTTAAAAATAATTCGTATATATATATATATATTAATGCTCTGAAAAATTCTAAAATATTTTTTAAACAAAGAAACAGAATCGCAGGCCACCTTTATTTATTTATTTATTTAATTTCTATAAAATAGCGGTGCTTTTAAGCCTAACATGGCGGTGTTTTTAGGCCTAAAAACATGGCGGTATTTTAAAACATTTGCAATGTCTTAATTGTAGTTGCAAAAATGTGTCTTAAAAGGTAAGACTTTCTTTTTCGCTTAAAAAATGACCATTCGTGTAACACAAAATATAATATATGGCCGTTAATTTTATCATGTTTTATTCATTTAAATATGTTAAAATATCCGTTAAAAAATATTTCTCATATACTATGACTAATTTAAATTAAATTGAAATTGTGTTAGTTTTCATTTTAAGGACATTTGTCTACACCAGGGACCTGGACGTAAGGGGAGGATACGTAACGTAGGTTTTTTGTTATAAAACCTAACCTGTATTTACGCGAGTTTCGGAGAAAACCACGAACAATTCCAAACGTCTAGGTCGACATATGAAAACTGGAATCGAGACCGCCACTTCCTATCTACAAGTTTCGAGCGCAGTATTTGGTATTCGCAGTACTTGGTATTTTATTTGGTAGTCCTTGGATGAAGTCCAATATTGCCATTCACGCTATTTTTAAATGTGTTTACGCTTAACGATCAACGGTATTTTTTGCACAGTACGGCTCATTGGACTAAAATTGACGCTTACATAGAATTCCGAAACACTACGAGTATTAATGCCTGAACCGGGAATAGAACATCGCAGCTTGAAACTAACGTCCCCAGCGCAAGCCTTTCTCTTACAAAATACGCCTAATTTAATGAAACATGTCAAAGTGAGGTTACAAAACTCATTTTGTGTACTTATGACTAATATAAAATTTTAATCTGAATTAGCATCACTAATAAATTAATAAGAAAATTCAAAATAAAATTTGGTTGTTAAAAAACACTAGAAACAATAAAAATTATATAAATTAACAGACTAATATTTTTGTTAAATATTATATTAAAAAGGACCACTGTATTAATATTCATCAATTACTAAATACAATTAAGTTATCTTTTATAGAGTAATAAAGTTCCGAGTTTATTGCTTCTTTGCACTAATTTTATTAACAAGATATTTATGAGCGTTAGTTAAACATAACGACTTCTAAAGCCCTATGTACATTATAGTAATTCATTTTTATTAAAAGCATAGAAAAAGTTTAGTAATTACATTAAGCTTCGAACCATGAAATATCGACAAGCTATTAATATCAGTTAATCACCTGCATTAAATCTAATAAATTTAAAAGATATTTGACAGTGTCAAGCAAGTATAACAGACGGGTTTGATTGCATTAATAATACGGCTATCTTGTAAAATTCCCTAATGAAGAAAAATATTCTTTGACGAGGCGTTAATTTTACGCTATATTAAATGAAGAAAAAATGAGAATTGGCATAAGTAAAATATTTGAAGGTTATTTTATAAATTATTTTCTTACTACATATAATAAATGTCACGTTAGTATTATGAAAAGTTGTAAGTCGAAAACTAAAAGGATACTTCATAACAATAAATTAACTTATACACTTTTTCAACTTTGTTAAAAACAATTTATAAAATTTTATTTCCTCTAAAAAACAAAATAAATAAATAAATAAAAAAAAAAAAAAAAAAAAAAAAAACGTTAATCGCGAATACATTTTCGAATTAGCTTTTAAATAATTGATAATTTGAAATTTTTAATAGATTTAAATGTGAAATAATTTACTGAAATTTTGGCATTTCGTGGAATATTTCCCAAAGATATGGAAAGTGTTTCTCAGTTTATTTGTGGGAGAACTAATGCTGATCAACAAAGTTAAAAATAATATGCCACGTTTCATAAAAAAATAGTTCCAATTTATCTTCAACACATATTTTGGTGATATGTTTTTATGTATCATTCTTTCACTCTTTTGCTTACTCCTAAAATTACACTACTAAAATGGTGAAACGTGGCGCCAAGATATTTTCCACAGCTAAACTGGAACCATTTTTATGACGAAACATATAATTTTATTTGTCACTGCATAATCAACCAGGATATTTCTAAATTTTTCTGAGCACACAACTAATACGTCCAAAATTTCTTAAAAAAAAAAAAAAAAGCAGTTTTTGCAGCACATGTGAAAATTAGCATGCTCTCATTACTACAAAACATTATTTATATTCTCATATAGAAATTCATGAAGTGTATATTATTTATTAAAATTATTATTTATCATAATTGTTTCGATTTTTATTTTTATTTTATTCTGTATCACGAAACTAGGATGAAAAAATGTATCTTTACTTTTGACGAAATTCGTGTGTTGAAACAAGTGACGAAAGTAATTTTCTCAATTTGACGAAATATTCGCTCGGAGTATTTCCCTGGAAACGGTTTCGTGAAAATAAAAGAAAATTTCGTGAAATTTGAGTATCAATTTTTTAGTATCCATTTCTGAGAGTGTGTTACTATTATGATTATTTTTCACATTAGAAATTAAAAAAAAAAATATATATATATATATATATATATATCCGATGCTGTAGGTAAATGCGGCATTTTGTCCTATTCTGATGCATTAAACATTATGAAAAAATGGGATAAGAATATGATAACTACACCGTAAAAAATATGTCCTATTTGCTGCCAGATATTCTCTGTAATTTGAGAAAATACGCGTAATTTACGAAAAAATTACGTTGTCAGAAAATATTTTCTCAAATTATAGAGAATTTATGGCAGCAAATAGGACATATTTTTTACAGTATACTGAGCGATTATACCCCAAATAAAATTAGCACCAACATTAAGCAAAAGCCAACTAAATGTCAAGTTTGATTAAATTTCGTTCATTAGTTCTTGAGATATAGCGTCTCCCCAAAATATATGTGACACACAGAGACATGCAGACGTATATTTTGTATAAAATGGTCAAGTCATGTTAAGGACGTCTGAAAACGTGAAAATCCATCGAAAACAAGAGTTTGAAAATTTTCATTAATTTAACAATTTCTTCATATGCATACAAAAGAATGTAAAACGCATTAGAGCCACCTCTGCGATGCCAAATTTTTATCCTGTTTCCCACTTTTAGCGTCCAATTTAAGGCATTTTTCAGCATAACTTGGCAAACTCATCTGTAATCTAAATCAGTCTTAATTATAAATATAGATTTCTTAATCCTTTTTCGTTCCGTTTTGGATGCATGGGTCAGAAGATTTTTCTTACACACATATACATTCAGAGAAACATTTTATCGATCCAACAAAATTTGACTGCCACAACGAAAGTTTTTTTTATTAAATGCGTTCTAATAGCATATTTCTTTCTATTAACGAAATACTTTTAACGATTTATTTTCCAATATTTTCTTAAAACAGAAAAATTGTAAATATACATTTTTGTGAAGTTGTAACAGTATGTTTTATTTACATTAAGCAAGAGTTAGGTTTAACCCTTTCGAGGTCCATTTATTTCTTTTTTGAATTTCTACCAGATTTTTATATTTTATTAACAATTAAATAGTAACATTTAAGGAAATACATTTTATTTTGCCGAATTTGAATTATTGTTTATTCTGATATTATCATTTTTGAATTATTATTTATTATTCAAATTAGATTAGTTATTGGCATAAAATGTAAAGAAATATACGAAATAAGAAAGTGTTATTACAATAAAAAGAGTGTTTTACTCATATTTGCAGTAGAGTCGTTAAGCAGTACAAATGTCATCTCAAAACAGGTGTCATAGCAGAACAAATCTCACTCAGGCTTTCAATCTTTCAAAACAAATGTTCTAATTGTATTCAGTCGATTGAACAACAATAAATGGCAGAGCAGCACTTAAGCGGGGATTAGTGTTCCAATCGTTGTAATTGCAAAACCAATATATTACAATGGGAACTGCGCTTCCCATAGATGTATTTTGTAAGATCATGTAGGTGGGAAGTAATCTTCCCACTACCCATGAAAGGGTTAAAACAACTAAAATCCTCTGAATAAAGAAAAGTTTGTATTTTTAGTTAAAGTAATTATTTAGATAGATACGCACTGACATATTTTAATAATAATAATAATAGTAATGAAACACTTTTTTGTATTTTAGCGACCTCAAAACATGCAAATCAGATGAAAATTTTGGTCGAATACAATACTTCCACTCCCTACGATATTTTTATAATGGAAGAAAAAAATGAGAATATATCTGTTAAATATTGTAGAAATTTTACTTTTGAAAAATATAACATGAACGCAATAACATTACAAACTAAAATCTGGCATCATGCATATGTAATGAGAGTTTTGAACTAAAGAGAGACAATGAAAGAATGTCAATTAACTAGCGACTGTTTACATTAATTTTGTTTACAAGAGTTAAACTTAATAAAGTCTATAAGAGACAGTGTTAGATTTTTTAAAAACAGAATAGCTTTTGTTACGGTTTTATTGCAAGTGTAATATCTAAAATAATCCCAGTGTATATTCAGTTTAGTGATGTTTCCTGGGACTGGAAAAGTATCTCCTCACATTTTCGTTTATGCGGTGTCTAAATTGTCCCAAAAGAACTCTTCTCGGAAATCTTTGCCCACAAATTGCTGAAGTTTAATTTTAGATGGTGTAGAAAGTAATCAAACAAAGAGCACTGCTAAGTTTCTCCAAAGGAAGAAAAGTAAAAAAAAAAAAAAAAAAAAAAGGAGTAAGTAAAATGTTAAGAAAACAATTGACAAGATCAATTTTTATTTTAATCAAAAATGTTTTTGAATGTTAATATATATATATATATATAATAAAATTGGATGTTGTTTACTATATATTTTTACTTTCTCTTAAACATACATATGATAGAGAAAGTATTGCATTCGGGACAAATTTTTGAAATAGTGATTTTGTTATATTTACACGTTTGAGGTCTCCTGAATCCGAAAATCATATTTTTGCTATCGGTCTGTGTTTGTGTCTGTCTATGTGTCTGTTATCATCATATCTTAAGAACAAATTGTAGCTGAAAGTCCAAACGCGGTATACAAAATATGTTTCATATATGGATGGATACACCCAAGAATATTCAAGAGCATTACGTCTATGGGAGAAATTGCAGTTAAGTGCAGTTTAACATCTATGCACTCTCAGAAATGGATACTGAAATTTCACGAAATTTTCTTTAATTTTGACGTAACCGTTTCCAAGGAAATACTCCGAGCTAATATTTCGTGAAATTGAGAAAATTACTTTCGTCACTTGTTTGAACATACGAATTTCGTCAAAAGTAAAGATGCATTTTTTCATCCTAGTTTCAAGATACAGAATAAAATATAAATTACAGAATTATAAAATTACTTGCAAGTTCGTTGCTTTAGGCATTAAATCCTAATTATATTTAAGGAAAATATAAATAAAACAGAGCAAACAAAGAAAAATCATTTGGACATTTATTTGACAGCTTTGAGACCTATAGTAACAATGATTTTTGTCACAATTGATCCATATTTTTACAGAAATTCACAGAGAAACAAGCGCATACAATATTTTGTAGACATAGGACATCGCAAACATCCATGCCCGCACTGCGATTCGATCCCGGGACGGGGGAATCCAGAAGGCAGTGCCCTACCGACCAAACCACCAGTCCGGCAAATAAAAGTTATTGTAACGTAAAGTCGAAACAACACAGGAAAAAAAATCAATATGGCGGTAATGAAAGTTAGCACATGCTATTGTGAGTAAACAGTTTCGTCAAATATTTGAGAGTTCACGTTTCCTCAAAAATCACGTGATCACTTAACGAAATGGTTGTCAAAAACAACGAAATTAAGCCCGAGGATATCTGAATCGTCAAAATTGATTATATTATTTCTGATAGTGTAAGATGCACTAAAGCAAACGAAATAAATATATCTGTTTTATTTGCGTAAAAGCATGTATTGTGCAGATTGTGTTATGGAAATCATTCATCATATGTTTGCAGGACTACCCAAAGTATAAGATTGCTATACGTGGAAATTACTGGAATTGTAATTCATTTTGGGTGGGATGTTTTTCAAGTAAGAATAAATTAAGTACACAACATTGTTTATAGTGCATACTGTTTACAGACAATATACAGGGCTACACAAAACTAAGCTAAACGTTCTTTTCTATTGAATGCAATTGCTGGAAGTAATTTGCTGCATTCACTATGTTGACAAACAATGTTCAGAAACGAAAATTATTTTACCATATCCATGCTATAAATAAAATATTACTTGAAGTCCTACTTTCATATCTGTTTTTTTTTTTTTTTTTTTTTGCGTAATATCACGTTTTAAAGTTCCCTGAATACGAAAGTGTAATATTTTGCGATATGTATATCTGTTATCAGCATAACGTAATAGCAAATAACTGTAGAAAATTCAAATTTGGTATTTTGAAGGTTACCACTTAAAAATTTCATCAAGATTGGCAAGTTTGAAAGTATATTTTGAATTTTCTTTTAAAATAAATGTAGGCAATAAAATTAAACGGGAGGTTGAGGAGGTGCGGTAGCTCCCCTCACACAGAATATTATGTAAAATCTGTTTCTAAACCTGTTTCAGATTATTTTAAAAGTACATTGATCATTATTATCTTACCGTATTAATCTTCCCACACACCCACTTACATCCATAAGACATCTATAAAAGTTAAAAAATGATACATTTAATTTCTATAAAAATCCTACAGAGATCAATTAGCACAGCAAATGTCACACTTTTTTACATCTATTAGATTTCTGTTAAATATCCTTAAATGCCACAATAAATGAGGAAGAATTTGAAATGCTGAATTCTTGAGATACCAGATTTGTCTTTACAATTCATCTTCGTATGTCCGAATTTGAAACACATTTTTCAATAAAGTTTATTTCTTGCCAGATGTATTCCTGGATAATGTTCTTTTTCATTTTGTTCTCTAAGTAATAATAGTTTTCCTACTGCCAGCAATTGATTGAATGTATTTTCATATGCAAAGCTGCTTTCCATACGCCTCATGATTGTTCTAACTAGACTAATATCGTATTCACGGGGTAAGTAACGTAACAACTGAAAACACTTGTAGACTTCATGTAACGGTTGATTGATGCCTTTCAACTGTTCGATTATACAACAAATTCTGACGTAAGGAAAAAAAAAATTAAAACTATACTTTAACAAACAAGCCACAACGGCTTCAACATTCTTCTTCTATCAGCGTGAAAAAAACATTAGAGAAAGCGAAAATTGAGTTTGATTGTCAATTTAAATGCCTCTGGTCGTATGCAAAGTTTTGACAACAGACGCTGGTGAATGTGAACATCTGAGAATAAAGGATGATTCTTCACTGAACTTGACACGTGAAGCAAAAAGACGGCCGTCACGAAAGATGGTCGAAAACGGAGAATTGAAAACTTTAGTTACCGGCGTTTTTCAATCAACTTGATGACGTAAAAGTTTGAAATTAAAATAAAGCTTTTAAATAAAGATAATTATTAGACAACTAAAAATAAGCATTATTTAAACTATAATTGCCTGGAAAGGCGGGTTGTGATTTCAAGACAAAATTTATCGAAAAATCCAACCGAAGTAAAAAATACTTTTAAAAAATCCTTAAAAGTGATAAAATATAAATGAGAGAGAAAGTAAAAAAATATTGAGCTAAAGATTCTTTGTAAATTAATGTATGCTTAAGTGACATTTTCATAGGTACGATCTTATAATAAACACACATTTTATAATAAACCTATATGTAATTATGATTCATTTCTTTATATGATTGCAGAGACTAGCATGTAACTGTGTAATTTGACAGCATACAACAAATCCGACAAAGGCATTAACAAAATGGAGAGTACATTAGCAAAGTTTTTGCAGCAAGAAATATTCCCTTTAGGAATCTATGTATGTGCAAGCATTATCAACGGCTGCCCTGATAAAAAGGAAAAGTTTAACATTATCTCTTACATTTTTTCTGCCAGGGAATTCCATAATTTGAACAGATATGAGTTTTTTTTTTCAGGATAACAAACATAAATTTTATTATGTTTTATACTCTACTAAGTTATCAAATTAAGCTTTTACTGTTTTACCTTTTGGCGGTTTTTCTCGAATTTATTTTACTGACTCACAAAATAAATAATAGGAATAGTATTAAAAATCATTACTAAATGCTGCAGATATTTATTAATCTTATCATTCAATAAAAAAATACGTATATATATATGTATATATATACGTATATATATGTGTGTGTGTGTGTGTGCACCGTAGAATACCGCAAATGCAACATATCACTCGATTAAACGCCCCCTTTGCGTTTGTTCTTAAAATACCTTTTATGTATACATACTTTTATGACATACTTGTTACGACATACTTTTATGTTATTATTATTATTATTTATTTATTTATTTATTTATTTTTACATTCTCTTTAGTGTAGATAAACATGGATTTATATTATGTTAAATCGGGCTCCGATTTTTTGGAAATAAAAATCATGAGCTTCCTAAAATATTTTTAAACAATTTATTGGAAAAGGGAATAAAAGAGTTTTCCGATTTTTTACGGTTAGTTTAATGACAGTTAACCAAGAATTATAGATTAATAATCAAGAGGGAATAATAACCAAGAGGTTGCTATATTTAATTTTTCTTGAATTACTACAACTTAAACAAATATATGTTTTGTTTTAAAATTATTTTTATAACGGTTAATTTTAGTAGGGGTATGCATATCAAATTCTACATTTTTCTGTATTTTTACCATTTATCCGCTCCGTCCCCAAATATATCACGATTTTCTTTGAAGATTGATGAAACACGCGAGCAGTATTTTACAGTATACATATATGTAAATATATCATATATTTAAGTTGCATGTCTTGCATGTCGAGTAATTTAGAGCATATCGCTTAAAGTATAATGGCATATGTTTTATACACCGTCATTCATTTAAATTATTTTGTTAATCCCAGCATTGGTATTTATACTACTTACAATGGGAAATATATTTTATTGAATTTTAAAAACATATGCTTGTTTCAAAGAATTTAAAAATTATTTGCGATAATTATAGATCATGAAGAAACAAACAAGTGAACAAATGCCATATATATTTTATAAATTTGTTGAAAATTTCTTTTTAATTTTCTATAATTTCCCGTATTTTACATATTTGCTGAAAAATTATGTTACGAAGTTTTTTTTTTTTTTTTTTTTTTTTTTTTTCGTGAACTATTACATGTTTATATTAACGCTCTTAGAACTTATCGTATGATAAACAGGTTGCAGACGAAAAATAAAAATGTAGTAGTTTAGAACGACATTAAAAGCAATTATAAAATATAGTGTAGGGTTTCAAGCTTTTATATGATAATAATAATCCATTCTCAATTCATTCCTAAACTGAAAATAAATATCTTTCAAAACGAAAGAATAAATACGAAGCATAAACTACTTAACATGTGATTAGTCTAACATCTTCGTTGAGTCGCCATTTTCTTTTCCGGTTGGCTTCACTTATTTTAAAATTTAAGTTGACTTTTAAAGTTTTAATAAGTCGACGTACTTCTCTAAACAACTGTCGTTCGCTGTTAAAAGCCAGAAGCCTTTAAGTAAGTGCAATTAATTTTGAAAGAGCTTTTAATTTAAAATTTTCCTTCTCAGATTAACATTAGTTAGATTATGAGAAACCGTAACAGCATTTTCTATGGCTCATTTACTTCTCATGAAAGAGCTTAAACTAAAATGTTTTCATTTATAATATATACATTTTTTCTTTTTTAGAATCAAGTATTTAAACTAAACCGTAAAATTTACTATTCTAAAAATTTTATAGACAACAGATTTTTTAAACATACTGTCCTGGACAAAGTATAAGGCTGTTTGAAATGACGTGACTAAAATAATAGAGATTGAGAAAAAAATATATTTTTTTTTTCATTGTGAAGAATACTGTAAATGCAATCTCCAGTTACCACATCAATAATGAAAGTAATTGCATGAGCTAATGCTCTGTATTTTGAAAGAGCTTCATTTAAATTGTTTCATATACAATATTTTTTATTTATTACTTTGGATTAGGTAATTCATACTGAAACATAAAACTTACATATTTAGTACTTAAATAAACAACTGACTTTAGCATAGATTTCTCTTTTGAAAAAAAGTGGGTGATTAAACCTTGCACAAGCAAAGGGAAAAATTATATTACTGATACAATAACAAAATTAAAAACAAGTCCTTCCGGCTCATTCGGAAGGGTAGGTTGATTTCTTATTTCTTATCAAGAAGCCGCCTTTTTGAAACAAAATGGCGTCTAAAAATTAGTAAAGGACTTGATAGAAGTATTGATGTGGGTTATGGACATATGGACAATAATAATCGGATGGACATATATGGGATAGAATAACATATGGAATTTAATCAAATCGGTACTTAAAAACCTTTTTATGTGAATTTGAAATTTTCAAATGGCAGCACTTTGAAACACGATGGCAGACCAAGCTGGCAAACAAAAGTTCACTATCCAACTTTTGTTTGAATCAGTTTAGTATTTTAAAAGTTATCGCAATGGCACATTTTTAAGTCGCAGCTGCATTTCAAGTGGCCGCTACTTCGAAAGACAATGCCGTAACAAGTTGCCCAGTAAACTCATTCAAGATATTTACATGATAAGTTCACTGTCCAACTTTGATTCGCATTGAATCAGAATTTAAAAAGTTATCATGATTATAATTTTTCAAGCGGTATATATATAGAGAGATATGTGTGTGTGTGTGTGTGTGTAGTTTCAGAAAGAACTCTCCATCTTTGAAATGACTGCCAGAAAGGTGAAACAAGTGATTTAAGTGGTTTGAGGGAAAGACAGTTATGAAATTTTCTATGTGGATAAACTATGGATTGATTTCTTGTCTGACTTTTATTTAATATTAAACTTTCTAGAAAACTTTGCCTAGTCATTGTCGGACATCGATTTAATCGATGTTATTCTAGTACCATAAAAATACGTAGCTCCAAGAAATACGGCACGATAATCTTCAATTTCCTATAATTTCTATATCGATACAACTCTCTAACACGTATGAGTAAGGAAACATACTGATGAATGGAACTTCTGTACTTCTGCGTTCTGTTTAAAGCTGCTGATTGCGTTTGTGGCGCTATCTATTAGCCAATCTTGGTAATATTTCTACAAACATGTGTATAACTATTTCCAGACTTGTTCATTTAATATACCACTGCTTTCTCCTTTTTTTTTTTCGACTGTTACGTAGTTGTCTCGTTTCAACTTTGAGGAGTTTATAATGCTAATTTATACATATATATATACTAATTTGTGTATTACTATTTTATATAATACTAATTTATATATATATACAAATTCAATTTTTAGTTTAATTTTATTATTCACGTGTAAGTATTTTTTAAAGGTTTTGTTGCATCAATAAACTTCATGTTGAACATCAAATGATTTTACCAAAGATTCAGATGAAAACATTCTAAGAAAATAAATGCATAAATAAATAAAAAATTCCTTAAGATTTTATTTCTGTGATTAGTGTCTAAACACGTTCTTAAAAAAATTCTTTCTGACCTAATGGGTTTATTCAGTGTTACACTACTGTCGATTTCAGATTTTTTGTCAAATATTTAGAAAACTAAAATAGGAATATTTCTGGAATTCGGTTTTGCAAAGAGCCTTTTCATAAGTGACCGAACACTTTTAATTTCAGACGTTCCGTCAAATACTCTGAGAAAATTTCTATAACTAAATCTATAATCTAAATTGTGGCTCTGGTTAAATTAGTACCATGTCATCCTTATAAATTCTAATCCCCACTGAAAGTGAAATCTAGGATCCCCTATTAGAATTCTAGAGCGTTTGTCTCTATTATTGAGGTCAAACTTATTTAAAGATCTGTACAAGTAAATGCGAATACAAGAGATGAGTTTTAGCAACTATAATCTTGGCTTATGACCCAATTCTAGAAAATCAAGAGATGATTTCTTACAATACGAAGGATTCAGAATATTCAGAATATTCAGATTGTTTTTTCACCATCTAGAAATGTATAGACTAAATATTCTAGATCATAGATACATCCACAACGTTTTGAAGCATTACTTTTTTACCGGGAAATCCAAACATTGTGTTTTCTTTAATTGTTTACTGGTTACGTTTTGCTTTCAGGGTAAAACTTTCGCTGAAATATAAGGGGCACAACGTGTACCTCACACTACGGAAGTCTCAAGAAAATTCGGCTGGAACGTTTCGTGATAAAACGTATGGAATGGAAAATGTCCGTTCATTTATAAAAAGGCAATGTATAGTTAATGCAATGTTTAATTAATATATATTTCACGAAGATTCAGAAAATAATTGCTATTTTTTATTGTTTTTATTACTTTGCTATTAACTGTCATTCAGAACTGGTACTTCTTTTTTATTAGTTTCATAGAAATTTTTAGATTATTATATTCCTTAGATTATTTCTCGTATTTTGGTACTTTTGGTTCCTTTCTGCGTGTAGCAATTCGAGAGCAGTAAACTGGTATAATATTTTTTATTCTTTGATTTTTTTTTTGAATACTAGTATTCAAATGATAAATTAATCAGCCTTTTAACTTGATATAATAACAGAATATTTTGCTGTATGAACATCTATATGTCAAAATGAACTAATATATGTCAAAATATTTTGAATTATTATTATTCTTTAAATTATTATCATTATGTTCACTTTCTTCTATAAAGAAGTATTAGATTCGTAAAACTACCGGTTTTTGATGATTTTATACGTTTTGAAATGGCTGAATTATCAAGTGATGAATTATGAAGTAAAAATCATCACTGAATATGATTTGATCGTTTAAAAATGCTTGTCTCTCTATCTATGTGTAACCAATATTTTCTGGGCGCTGTACCTTTCAAAAGCCAATGGATGGAAACCAATACACTTTTTTGTTTATTTGGACTAAGTTTGGATTAAGTTGGTGCTTATAAGCGTTTGGTGGAAAACGCCAAACAAGTGTCTTTAACGTCCATATTTTTCATAAGTTTCATTATGATTGTAAAGGACGACAAATCGTATAAATGTAAAGAATGTGATTTTTTTTTAATTATTACGAAAATAAAAAAGTTTTTTTTATAATAGTAATAGTGAACCAGTGACAGAAGAAAAAACGTACATGTAGGAGCATTTCCTACTCCCTATAGGAAATTACTGAATAGTATTTTTTTTTTTTTTTTTTTTTTTAATACGATTAAAAAAAAAAACTCATCTGTATTTTTAAAACGAATTGTTAAAGAATAGAACTGTAATAAAGTAAAACAATTTCTTTCGTTTATTTATTTATATTTTCTATATTATTTCTTCCTGTCTTTGTTTCTTTTTTTTTTTTTTTTTAATTCGTTTTCAGGAATGAAAATTGATATTTTTTTCATTATTCTTCTGTGAGATGAAAATCACTTGTATTTATTACGGACAATAAATTTAATGCATAAAAATGTTACTAAAATATTTTTTAAAAATCACATAATATTTACATAATAATTTTTTTAAATAATAATTTTAATAACATGTACCACTTGAATGTGTGAATTTGTATATGGAAACACAAAAATAAGTCTTGTATTGGCCAAAAGATACTATTATTATTATTATTATTATTATTATTAGGACTGAGTAATATTAGTCTCAATCTGGGATTTTTGCGGTGTCAGTTTTCGATAGTTGGACATTTATCGAAATCTAAAATTTATCGAAAATATAATTGAATAATTTGAAAGCGATGTTATAATTTGAAAAAAAAAAAAAAAAAAAAAAAAAACTAATAGTCCTCCGTTCTAAACTAAATTCTGCTTTTGCCAGAATTTCATGAAAATCATTTTTTTTTTTTTTTTTTTTTTTTCTTTTTGGAAGAAATGGAAAAGAAAATTTATAATAATCAGTATCAAAACAAAAACTATCGAAAAAGTTTTAATAAATTTGAATTACGAAATAAAAAGTGCGCGTGCAAAATGAAATAAAAATACGTAAAAAAATGAATTTCATGATTTAATTTTTATATAAAACATGATCGCGTGCTATCTTAAAAAGTAGATGTCAAAGTTTATGTGGTGTGTGTGGCATCTTTAAAAATTGTTTTAAGAAATAGAATAAAGAAAGCAACGATGTTGGTTGCATTTTGTTATATAGTTTGAATTTTTTTTTTTTTTTTTTTTTTTTTTAAGAAAAGAAAATTAATAATAATGAGTATCGAAAAAGTTGAAGAAGCCCTTTTTTAGGCAAAAATACATAATTTATTATTGTTATTATTTGCGTTAATGATATTACCAGTATGAATCACTCTTATTCGATTTATTAAATTGTTTATCAGAACTGTGCAATTTACGTTTTTATTTACAGCTTGATTTCTTTATCAAATCGTACTATTGTAATTACTTAATCTCTCTCTCTCTCTCTCTGTATATATATATATATATATATATTAAAAATTTGTAATCACGATAACTTCCAAAATCTTGATCCAAATCGAATCAAAGTTGGACAGTAGTACATATCTTTCAAATGTCTCAGTTCGTTAAATAAAATACTACGGCATTTTGAAAATCACAGATTCGTATTATGAAAGGAATATTTAAGACCGAATTTACATATTTTTTATGTATGTATAAACATAATGTATATGTATGTATGTATAAACTAGCAGGCTTTTTCCGCTTCGCTGGGCACTATTTAAATGAATTGTCAAAATCCCATATCATTATTAAGAACCTAAGTTAAAGTTCCCGCTGTGGTAAAGGTTCTTCCCATTCGCAACCAGAGGAGTCCAGCACCCACTGTCTTCGACAACAACTTATCACATTTTTACTTCTTCTTCTACAGCGGGTAATTTCGATGTTTTGTGAAATCCCGCAGATCCCATAGATTTCCCAAAAATTATTTAGCGCTAGAAGGGGGTCTCGAATTTGCTCCTACGTATTCCACCATTATGTTTCCAAGTGGCTGCATCTTGAATTCAGTGTACCAATTGAAAACTCTTATCATGATAATTTTTGAAGCACTGGATTGCTTCGAACCAATGTTGGGCAATGGTCTTATTTTATAAATTTCCTGGATGAAATTGATGGAAGACTTGTTGCGTCATTTTCTTTTCAAATGGAAGGCACTTTAAAATTTCCAATCACGTTATGTTTCGAAATACTCAAATAACTGAACCAAAGTTCGACAGAGGATTTATCTACCACATATCTTAAATAAATTCCCTGAGCAATGTGCTTTCGTATTTTGTTTCCAAGAGGTGGTCGCATGAAATTTATCATACCGATAACTTTCGAAATTCTAAATTAATCCGAACCAAATTTAAATAGTGAACTCATTTACCAAATATCTTGGATGAGGTTGCTGGGCAATTTGCTCCACCATTTGGTTCCAAATGGAGGCCATTTGAAATCGGACTGTTGTTTGAAATTTTCTAATCACGTTTATTACCGAAGTACTGAACTAATCCGAACGAAAGTTGGTCAAAGGCCTTAACTTATAAATATTTTGGATGAAATCGTTAAACAACTTGTTCCACCATTCTGTTTTTATGCGGCGTCTTCTTGAAAAACGAATGTACGCTTTATTGACAAAATGTGACCGCGTCGCTGCAAAAGAAATCAAATGATTTTTACTTTATTCTAGATTCACGAGAAACTAGTATGTTGTGGCCACCACAAGACTTTCTTCTATATTTTTTCTATACAAATTCCCTCAGTAACAATATATATATATATATATATATAAAGATAACTTTGGTTTAAATTATCACAGCTTTATAGTTCAACCATTCGTTTTAAAGGTATTGACGAGATCTTTCGAAAAATACGAATCGTGAAAATTTGCCCCCGGGAAGGTACTTCCCCCCTAGTGGTAACTGATGCCCCCACATGCACAAAATTTTTTTACTAGTTAACTACTACTATTATCAATAATTCATATTAATTTTACAATCGCAAGTTTAAAATAAATCTCATTATGCACATTTATACGAAATTTTGTCTAATAATGCCATGTTAAAAGTTTATAAAAAATGCGATCACAGAGCAACCTGTTGATCGATTGATCCCCAAATCTAATCAGCACCAGTTTATGTCAGGGTGCAACTAAATACCAAGTTTGGTTAAATTTCATTCATTGGTTCGTGAGATACAGTGGACACAAAATTCGTGATACACACAGTCAGACAGACATTTTCTAAAAACTATCAATTCGTGTTCAGGACATCCCAAAACGTCCATCAAAAAACGGACGTTAAAAATTTTCACGAATCCAATACTTTCTCTAAATTACATATAAAAGAAAGTAAAAAAAAAAGATGAATTTTATACATTTTTGACGCTTATATATATATTAAGAGTTCCTGAAAGCCTTTTCACCATTCTTTTAATTATGTTAGTCTGCATGTCTCTGGATGTGACATTTTTTTCCCGCAATAACTAAAGTGTTGAATCCAAAAAGTAATTCTATATACATCATAATAACTAATGAACTAAAGCAGCGAACTATTTTAATTAGTGCTTTTTTTTTCCAAACGAGTTCATTAACCATATATCTCTGATAATTTAAAACCTGTTATTGATTAAAATAATCTGGTGTGTCACTCACACGACTTTCTCTTACCCTGAATTTTAATACTATAAATACAGATTGTACATTAAGGAGCAAGATAACGAGTACAGTTATAAAAATTTATGAAAAACAATTCAAATTAGGCATTCGAACGGCTTTACTTGACAAATATTTTTGTGCGAGTTGGGCTACCGCCCCCTCAACCCCCCCCCCTCCCGTTTTATTACTATACCTACATTTATAGAGAATTCATATGCTTTATTAACTTCAAATGTTCATTTGAAATTATCGAGACAACTTTCACACGAAGCATTTCTTGCAACTTATCAATCTTGACCAAACTTTTCACTTAACAAATTTCAAAATACAACATTTGAAATGCCTGAAATTATTTGTTTATAATTTACTTTAAGAGATTTAAGAGAGAAACATCAAATGTTAGAAATTTAACTTCGGTATTCAGGAAGCCTCAAAACGTGTAAATATACAAAAAAGCGATGAATATTTCATTTAAAAACTACATTATTTACCATATGGCTATAAGGAATTAATTTCAATTCCTGAGCAGCTTTCCTGGACATGGTAAAATATTATAGTAAAGCACTTTCACTAATAATAATAAAGGTTGCTATGGCTTAAATATTGGCAACGATCTTCTCAAGATTATGTACACGCCACATTGTACACTTAAATATAATTCTATATTAATAACACACAGCACAACCTGAAATAAACTTCCATCAATTTTCAAGCATTGTTGCATAATAATCTAGTTCTTTTGTGTAGCCCTGTAATCGAACAATGATAGATTTCCATACCATATTCTACATGAAACATGTTTTTAAGCATAAAAAAAAATTATACTCTTTTCATTTAGTTTAGAGGAGTCTATAGATGTTAAACTCTATTTACCTGCAATTTCTCCCATACACGTAATGTATTGGAATTCTCTTGGGTGTCCCTGTACATGACCTATTTGCTTGTTTTCAACGAAACGTTCAGTGTAGCACCCCTATATGATATACATTTAGAATACCGAGTTTGGAATTTTTGCTACTTTTTGTTCTTGAGATATGCTGATAACAGACAGACACACATACAGACACACATACACACACACACACATACACACTCTCTCTCACACACACACACACACACACATACAGACCAACCGTTAAAAACATGATTTTAGTATTTAGAGGGGCCTCAAAGCCTGTAAATATTTTCAGAAAACATTCTACAAAAATTCAATTTCAAAAATTTGACCCAAACACAATACTTTCTCTAACTTATGGGTAATAGAAAGTAAAAAGTAAAAATGTGTTTTATAAAATATCGTTTTTAAGGCTCACAATGACTTACTTTTGAAACTTAGGCGTATAATTTCATGAAACGTAAATTAACAGCAGTCACGATTTATTTATTTATTTATTTATTTATTTGTGATATGCAATAAGATGTCCTTATCTTAAAATTTCTTTCGTTTTCTTTCTATATTTCTTTCTTTCTTTTTTCTTTCTTTTCTCTTCTTTTTTCTTTTTCTTTTATTTGTTTCACTATTTACGAAATTTAATGTTTTGTAATAGATTAAAATAGTGAAATTCTCTTTGGATTAGTGTAATTCTCTTTAGAAAGGATAGAAAAAAAGTTTAGAAAAATAGTTTAGAAAAATAGTGTAATTCTCTTTAGTATAGTAAATGCGTAACAATGAATAACTGTGTTTTTACGTAAATTATGTGAAATTGTGTCGTAAAATATATACGAAAGTTTTATGATAGCGACAACATATTAGTTTTCTTCATATTTCTTCTTAAAAGTTTTTAGTAAATACGCAGATATATATATACATATATATATATATATATATATATATATATATATATATATATATATATATATATATATATATTGAGGGAGGGGGGGGTGGAGGTAAATGCTATCTTTCTCACTCTGTATGTTTGCAAAAAAAAAAAAAAAATCATTTATATACATTAATACTTGAATGAAAAGATAAAATTGCCTTATATATATAAATATATATATTTAACTTTTTTTTTAAACGTGAAGTCCCAGTAAAACATTTTAAAGCATAAAATACAAATATAAAACAAGAAAAAACGATGTTATTATGTTCCAGCAAAAAGTAAATATGGCAATGCATTAACTCTTCAGTAAGGTTAATACATCTTCTTATGGTATTTGGATAAAAAAGAAATTTGTTCAGTAAGACGCATCAAAAAGTATGGAACAGTATCAGTTTCTAAAGAAGAATAAGTTTCCTTTTCATTCCATCTACTTGTTAAAACCTTGCATTTTCCTTTCAAAAACTTCCATCAAAATAAATCCCTATCCCATGAGATTTTAATACAAACACATTTATGTTATAGTAATGAAAGTTTTTCCTTTTAAAATGAACCTTACTCGAAAAACATAATGTATACATTTTCCATTTTATTCATGACTCTACATTTACTTGTTTCTTGAGGATTTAATTAAAAAATAACATTTTTTTCCTTTTATTTATATTAATGAAATGTTTACCTCATTTATAATTAGAAATTTCTGTGAGTTTTCCCTATGTTTTCATGAACTTTCACAAATAAATAAATAAATAAATAAATAAATAAATAAACTAATATTTCTATTTAAACTTTGCCACCACTTTAGAAAATTATTAATAAGAATTCAGCATCAGATTACATTGTTATTTAACTGAAAATTATTATATTAATTACGTTTTAAATTGAATGCTTCATACATTTTTTAACATGAAAACTTTATTTAGTTGTTATTATCATTTAACCAATGCTAAACTTTTAAATAATGAATTTTTTTAAATTTTTAAGGATCTTATTTCTACAAATGGTTTTCTGTCATGGTTCATACAATTTAGTTAAGTAAATAATCATTTCTACTGTATAAAATAAATTAATCTCGAATAAAATAATACCTAAAACAAATCGGTTGTAAGTTTACTTGACTTTCCTAACATTTAATAATAAATCAGAAATTTAAAGATTTTAAATCACTTAATACTTTAGTATAAAAATATACTGAAAACTACTTTGATAAGTATAATATGGAATTTAAGTTATTCCCCCTTTGAACAATGATCTGAACAAATCGAATTTAGTTTGTGCGCCCTGTAAAAAAACTATCAATGGTAAGCATGCCGTTTACAGTAACGGCCATGTTATGGTGAAATTTTAAAACATACTTCAAGTTTATTCTTTTTTAAATCGTTAAATGTACTTCAGATAAGTCATCCTTATTTCACGTAACTGAAACACTATGAGCTCTAAAATATCTATAAATAACAGTTACATAATTTTAAATGTTAATTGTACTTTGACAAAACATTGTAAGGAATTACTATTAAAAAAATAATTATTATTAAAAATTTTCTTTCAAAAATGTATAACACTACCACTCCATAAAATCTGAATATATTACATAGTATTATTTAGACAATAGTAAAATGATTCAAAAAACTTCATATTCATACTCAAATATATCTTGCATATAAACATATTTCCAGAAATTTAATATTTTCACGGTTACAAAAATCAAAATATATATGATATAAATCATTTTTCCCCTACATCCGTCATCATTTATGGCTTTTTAAAATAGAAATTCACAAAGTCAAAAACTGTGAAAGAAGATTAATGGATATGGACACGAGTTTTATAAAAATAATTTTCAAAGGTGTTACCCGCAATTTTATATGAATAATAAATTCTAAATCTATTTCACTGATCGTTTTTGAGGTCTTTTATTAAATGTTTTTCAGGAAATTTATGGGTACGAGGTTAAAATGTTTTCGGTTGCAGTTAAAAAGAACTAGTGCATTATGTGTGTTAGGGTGGTAGTATGAGATATTTATTAATAATTATATTTCGTTTTAAAGTTAAATTCTAATTTTTTTCTTTAATTAACATAATTTTAAGATATAGAATGTAATATATTATTTTTTTTTTAATATTTAAAGATGTAATTTGGATAAAAAATACATAATCAATTTACAATATTTAATTTTTATTGCCGATCTCGATACATAAATTCGAAATAGTAAATTGGCAGTAAATATGCGATCGAAATTTCATATTTATATGTTTGTATAACTAATAAACGAAAAACAAGAACGAAATATATTATTTAAAAAACTTCAAAATAAGAAAATGTTTTCACCAGCTTTTATTTTCATTTATATTAATCATTTAAAAGTCGTATTATTTCACTGGATTCAGCTCTATTTAGTTATTTATTGATTGATTTTATTTTGTTTTATTTTTTATGTATAGAGTCTCAAGTTTCGTCTGTTAAAATTGATAATATTTGTTCACTTAAAACCAATGTAACATTTACAATGAGATAAAAAATGCAAAAATTTAAAACTTTAAAAATACATTTTAATTAAAAACATTAAAACACAAGACAGACGTTTCGACTAGAACATTAGGCCTCCTCACTGTCAAACATACAAGCACAAACAATATTTACAAAAATTCATAATACATCATAGCAAGATTAAATACTCAGGAGGTATAGCTTTAGCCTCGTTAGGCAGAATGTTGCATTTTAGTAAAAGCGCCCCCTTGCTATGATGTATTATGAATTTTTGAAAATGTTGTTTGTGCTTGTATGTTTGACACTGAGGAGGACTAGTGTTCTAGCCGAAACGTCTGTCTTGTGTTTTAATGTTTTTAATTAAAATGTATTTTTAAAGTTTTAAATTTTTGTATTTTTTATCTCATTGTAAATGTTACATTGGTTTTAATATATTAATGAGACGCATAAATTATGTTTAATTTTATTAAAATTTTTCACTTGTTTTCCACACTTTTCACTTGAAATACGAAACACGTTCGAATAAACCTTTCTCTACACATTGGATTTACCTTATAAATGTATTTACATTTTAAAAGTCACATTTTTATGCAAATATTTTCTTTTTGTTAACTTATGATTTGCTTTAAATTACTAAGTTTATTTGGTAAAACGGAAAGCATAATTTTGCAATTTGGGTCACATATGCTAAAAAAGTACACTTGTCTACATTGTCATTTTTTTTTTCAATATTTAGCTAAACTCAGATTGCAGCTGCATTTTCCCGAGAGTAATGTAATATATATACATACATATATATATATATATAGCATAAGTTTTTTTATTTTTACTCTGAAGTTTATTATTTAAATGTTACTTTTTTTAAAAACAATTCTATTTAAAAGTAAAGAAATTTTATTTACCTTAAGATTTAGTTTTTTGAAAGCTAATAAATTTTTAATGTTTTCAAAGGTTTTTTATTTTTACTAATATTAGTTCTTCTAAACATTTTAATTGCAATACTACATAACTTTAGCAAACACAGTCTTCAGATTACTTTTTAAAAATGTAATTGTTTCATCATAACATTTCTATACAAATATTTTCTCTTTTATAAATTGTGATTTTTTTTATATTATTAATAATAACTGAATAAAATATAAAGGATCAAAATATACAAAACAGTTCGTTACGTTATACGATGTTAATCTAAATAAATAAATGAATAAAAATAAAATTTAATTAGATTCTCACATTTTATGAGTTGTTTATTGCTAAGTCAAATCCACAACTTCCTCCTCTTTAATTTTTAAAAACTGAAACAATTATTTTGCTCATATAATATAAGAAACGTGTTCTTATACTTTTCATTAAGTTTGCAATTAAGCATTTAAAAATAGTTTTAGAAAACAGCTCTACTTTAAAACAACTGTTTCAATTTTAATGATATAATAAACTTTTAAACCTTTCCATTTATTGATTCTAAAGACATTTTTCTACTCTTTTAACTTGGAATAGAAAACAATATTTTTAAATAATACAGAAAAATTCTTAGAAATAACTTTTTAAAATGTAACTTTAAATTTTTCACATTCTATTTAAGTATTTTTTTTTCCAGACGAATCAATTAAAACTTTTATTTTAAATTTCTAATGGAATAATTAAAACGTTAAATCATTGCATACATTTAACTTTTCTCCGAATTATTTTTAAAGGATTACTTTTTTTTTTATTAAAAAAAGAATTTTTTTAATAATTGGTAATTAAAAACATTTAGAAAAAAAAGTTTCAAAATTTAATGCATATTTTTAATGCTTGTGTTGCTTGTTCTGACATTTTATTTATTCATTTATTTATTCATTTTTTCTGATAAACTGTAGTAATATTTTTTGAAAGATTGACAGTTAATGCTACATTTTTCTAACGTACTTTCTGGCCCATCAGCGAAAGCGTGGTTCTGCGTTCGAAACTGGTAAATGGAAAATGCCAAATTCAATTCCAGATCGCGCTCATAGACGTAGCAGTTCATTGTTTTCCGTGGTTTTCTCTGCAACTCGCGTAAATACGGGCTAGGACCCCCTGAGAAAGACCCCCATGGAGGACAACTCCACTAGTAGTTCTACGACCCTAGCGTAGTCAATCGGTCTTAAATCTTACAATCAACCAACTTACTTTATCATTTTTTAAGCATACTTTCAAGCATACTTTTAAGCACGAAATATCTTTTCCATGAAATATTCATTTTTATGATATAACAAGTAATAAAACAGGAGATGTCTGAGTATCTTCTATACTCTGAAGGAATCAAAACGATAATTTAGACATATTTTACCTGTTTTAACTTACGCTTCAGAAAATTGGACATTAACGTGTAATACTATACAAAATCTTCAAACTACTTAGAGAAGCATGGAAAAGTGCATGTGAGGATTCCCCCGAAGAGACAAAACGCTAAGCATTTGGATTAGAGAGCAAACCAATGTGATTTATGTTATTTCGGGAGTTAAGAAGTTAAAATGAAGATGGGCTAGACAATTTGACAGAAAAAATTATGATAGATGTACCACCAGAGTCCTATTTTCGATATTGAGCTATAAGAAAAGACAAAGGGAAAAATCACTCTGTCATTGGAAAGATGAAATCGTGAGTTTGGAAGAGCACAATGGTAAAGAATTGAAGAAAACAGGGCAGATTTGAAACACGTAGAAGAGGTCGTCATCCTGAAGTGGTTTGGTAAATGCTGAAATTCATGATGATGATGATAATGAATCATCTAAATGATATCATGAATGCATGATAAAACATCCTACATACGTACATGATAAAATGAATGCTTGATATCTAAAATCAAGCATTCATATTTTTATTATATGTTTTCTTCAATTTTTTGTTTTTAATTACGTGTTAAATTTTATTGAAAATAGTGTCAATCCTGAAATCAATCTTTGATACTGAATTAGAGAAATACCTATACTATGATGTACATTATTTAACACTTCGGCTCTTTCCAGAAATTCATTAAAATGCATTCACAGACAAAATCCTGCCTATATATTTCGTAGTACACTCTATACGCAAAAATATCGACGCGTTTTTTAATAGTATCATTAGGGGCTCTATCATTAAATTTTGTTGAAATCTCTATGACGTTAAATCGCCTACAATAGCCAACCATTTTGTATTTTAATCATTATGGATATAATTTTTATTAGTACCTGCAAAACGAAATGAAAGACTAAAAAAGAAGGTACAGTTATATGTTATTGTAAAATTACGTAGGAATTTTCAACGTTCATCATCCATCTGTTTACGACTTATTTTAGGTACATAAATACATATATGTACATGCAGATGTCAAAATCGTAGATGTCTCTAAAGCACGCGTTAAAAGCATGTGTTAAAATGGCGTACAACTAGATGCCACAGAAGTTACAAATATGAATTTAGAACATTTTATGGTCTATTTTATTTCTTTTTTTAGCTATGCGATACAAAATTCATGTCGCAAACCGGTTTCACAAAACTTCTTCTTTTATATAGATTTAAAAAACAAGATTTTTTTTTTTTTTTTTTTTTTTTTGTTTATTGCAATTTTATGAAATTCCGCTGTGCTGTTCTCTGTGTTAAAGAGATGGTTAAATAAATAAGAAATAAAGGAACAGACTACTGGCTTTAATTTTCGCTTATGAATTTTTTACTAAATTTAATACTTCAGAAAGCAATCCAGTGTGATACTCACAGAACTTTCTCTAAAATTCGGATTTTAAAAGAAATAATTTTAAGATTAAAAAAATAAAACTTTTTTACACTACGTTTTAAATTTTCTCATGAAACACAGAGCTCCTATAGATGTGCATAAAAATTTTAAGGTGATAATAACGTCAATTTTTGTGAGATGCGTAATTTAACTTTTTATAATTTTTTAACGTTCACGTTTAATTAAGTGTATTTGTTTTTAGGTCGAAAGAAAATGAATTCGTAAATTTTTTGGCAACAATTAAATTATAGCTAATATTTTAATAGCTATTTTAACTCTATTAGGATGTTATTATTTTCATATTTTAATTAATTATAAGAATACTAATCAAAAATTCGAAAATCGGACTTTCAAGTATTGTGTTGTCACAGGGTTCTGAGCTACTGTGAAGGTTTTAAATGTCTATCTAGTAGGGAAGTTAGTTAAAATTCGATTGCAAGATTTGTACCAGACAGACAAACAAACAAGCATACAAACATACGAACAAGAATAGAAGTTAATAAAACCATGGTAAAATTAACAACCACTTAATTCAAATTTAAATATTGCCTTGTAGATGAAACACTTTGCATTTTTAATTATTACGGACGTGGTGTCTATTCTTTACATACAATGAAGTAGAATATATTTCATTAGGTTTGGATACAGGGTACTTTGTTCACGGAACACTTAATGTACTGAAACTTTGTGCGGTTAAAAAAAAAAAAAAAAAAAAAGAAAGAAAAAAAGATTTACGAAATTTGATATACACATCTAGTCATTTCCAACTACAGCCTCTAATATAGCTGAATTATTTTCTGTGGTTCTGTAAATGGATGATGAATGCTCTTTATATTTTTCCTATGGGAAACATTCTTCACTGCCTAAAAAATATTACGATATTTTTATTGCATTCAGTGCTTTCTCAAGATGATAAAATACATGTTTTATGAATAGTTTTTGCCAAATGCATTTATATATTTTAGATACATTTTATGTATCTGTATACGAATCATCTGACCGATCTATATTAAACATTTCAAACGATATTATCTTAAAAGAGAGATTTTAAATTTGTTAATATCTATTTTGTCAGTGAGACAGATACCAGAGGCACTGCTAAAAATCTGATTTTCTAATGGAGGTTACCTTCAAACACGCAATTATACAAAAATAAATAAATAAATAAAAATAAAAACTAAACACTAAAAGTAATGCTTGCTTTACGATGTATATGTATAAGCAAATAAAAATAGGGCTCGTTTAAGAAAAAAAGCCTTGTTAGTTTGTGTTTTTAAACTTTTTAATCAACTTAAAAATTCTAAAAGTAACTGCGCAGATTTTCTAGAACAGTTTCTTGCATTTTAATTTGCAGATATTTTAACAGAAAAGCGAGAATTTTCGTCAAGTTCTAAGAAATTTTTTTCTATTTTGTATACATTCTTTACAGACTGTACTAAGAGAAACGTTTATTAATTTTAAAAATTTTGTATAAGCATTTCCTATTCCAATGAATTAAAATTAACACTACCTTTTTTAAACCTATATTCTCAATTCACTATTGACTTTAAAATAGATTGAGAAAAGTCGCCGTAGTTTTTATTGAATATTTCTGTAGAATGCCCTATCTAGGTATATTTGATATTATTTCATTTCTGTGAAAATGTATATTTGTGAGAGCATATTAAAAAATTATTTAACTTCAAAAATACTTAAAAAGCTTAGAAAAAAATGTTTTTCGAAACGGTTTCGATTCGGCATCTTATCCCAATTTTGTGGTAAAATGGTTGTTTATTTTGAGAGAAGATGCAATATGCGATTTCGATGTAAAATACATATTTTTTATGAAAATTCATATATTTATTTAAAATACATGATTGTCACATATAAAACTAAAACAAAATACTTACCTAATTACCTATGTTATTTAGTTTTTTTCTAAAAGGAATGCCCTCATGTAACTTAAAACATTAAAAAAAGACAACGAGGTATATTTACTCAATGTAAAACAACCAGTGTCTTACCTGCAAAAACAATTTCACTATCGTAATACAAAATAATGAAAAAAGAGTAAATTTGCTTTACAGGTTTGGCTGGAAGGTCGAACACTGTGCTTTAAAATTATATCCATTTTCTCGTCATTTCAAACAACAGTTAACATGATTAAATAAACAAGAGACAATATAGTTTTTTACTTTTATTATAAAACTTACCAGGTGAAGAGAGATGGATTATCTATTCCTAATCTAAGAATTTCCTAAAAAAAAAAAAAAAACAGAATAAAGTTTTATACGTCTAGTTTCTGATGTGTGTCTCTCTTATCTCAATCAGCATCAAACCGTTTAAAATTAGTTGCACAAGCACGTACAAAGAACGTTCCAGTTGTACATTCTGAAAACCGGTACATCTCCATCATCATGGTGTTTCATAGTACGGTCCGAATAACACGGAATACACGTAAATCTTTTACTCTTAGTCTTGGGTAAACTATCTTGCTGGAAAGATATATACAATAAAGAGCTCAGTTTTACAGAGTGTTCTTAATCATGAATGAAAGAAACCTAAAGACGTATATCATTTATTCGCTAAGCTTCGATTTCCAAGAGAGCTGTTAGTTTTAACCGTTAAAAATATAATGTTTTGATTCTTAAAGAAGGAATTTTACCTTAATAAGAAGGAAGACAAAATCATTTTTCCTTTTAATGGTTTTTTCTTTTGAAACTGTGCACTCAGAAAACTTGGATATGGTACATTTTTCCCATTTTTTTAACTTTTTTTAAAATTTAACTTATTTTTTATATTTATTACTTTTGTTGACTGTGCACGCATAGTTTTAAAACATAGTTTTTATTTATTTATTTATTTATTTATTATTATTATTATTATTTTTATAGAAATATTTTTATTGAAGGGTAGGGGAATGCTGTAAACTGTACGTACTAGGAAAACTTTTGTTTTGTGATTTAAAGTAAAGTATGAAATGTGAAGATGTATTCAGTTAAAAATTTGTGCTATATGTAAAGGTATGGGGAAGCTAATAGGTACTATTACTAATGGTAAGGTGAAAAGCATAAGTTTCTTTTACAGTTGAACTGAAATACTGGGTTTGTAAGTGAAATCGGTCTTATTAGCACATATTAAGTTTGACAACCATAGCAATATTTAACGTTAAATGTATTTTACTTTTTTAAATGAATAAGAGAAAAAAATATATATATATATTCTTAGCGGAATGCACTTACTAAACAAACTCCTTTTCATAACATAAAACTGCATCTTCACAGGAGTAATTTTATCTCCTAAGTTGTACAAAATGAAATTGCTTCCATTTTCTTTTTTCGCAATAGTAAAACAGTTGACAACTTCACGGGGTTATTTCGTAACGTTTAGGAAGAAAAAACAGAAAATAGAAATGAAAGTAATGTAGAAAATTATGGTTTTATGTGCTGCTATGTAGTATTAGTTAAGTAAAGTCTGACTTAACTTTTTTCTATTACACTACAATATGAATTCATCCTATACGCATGTAAATACACATGATGGATTTTTCTGTTTTCTTTTCTATATCTATAATCTATAATACAGAAAAATGATTTATTCTGTTTTATTTTTGGTGGCCAATTGAAATGGTGACTAAATTTTTTTGGGCTTTGGATTAAAAAAAATAAATAAATAAACATTGATAATTATTAAATTAATAAAATTTAATGATGCAATAAATCGAAAACTTATGGTTTTCTTAAAAACACAGATTAAAATAAAACAGTAGAAAACACTATTTAATAACACAATGCTATGAATTATGTTTGGGCATTCATTGACTTTCAAGATATACAAGTTTTAGATTTCCATCTCCCTGTTACAATGTATTTAACAAAGCACTACATAGGCAGACAGGCTATTTTGAGAAGAATAAATCGCCTCGTGAAATGCAACAAAAGGAACAGATTCTCTCGGGAAGACATATAACAAATAGTATACATCACAATGACAACCGAGTGCTATTTAGAAAGTCAATGTATTCTTCCAATAAAGAGGTATCACATTTAGTACATGGTATCAGAAAACTCATTTATTTTATCTGAAAAGTGATTGTATACGTTTGTAACATTCGTTGTTAATTATGCATTTCATTTCACAGGTCTCAGAAATTTCTAAAGTACATAAAATGTATGCACTATTAACGTATGCATATTCAGATAAACTTAAAATTATATTTTTAATTAATATTTCACAAGCATAATATTTAATTTGTTTTAAAATAAATGCTCTAAAATTAATATTATAATGAAAATAATAATGTATGATAAAGTTCACTGAAATAAAAAAAAATAAAAATAAAAATAAAAATAATTTTTTTCAGCTTATATTTTAAATCTTACGATTCTATACAAAAATTCCCGTTCCTTTCTTACACCTTAGCGTAAAACTTTAAAACTCAATTTTAAAATTTTTTACTGTTTTAAAAATGAGTTTTAAGTTTTTGAGTTTTTATGTTATAGGTAAGCTATATTTAATTTACTAGAAACAATATTTTCATTTTAATACTTATCAAAATCCTTTAATATGATTACAACAATTGTAAATAAAAATATTAATACAAATTTAGCTTTTCTTGAAAAAATTGTTAAACATATAAAAATTGCACGTTTAAAAAAAAGTGAAAATTTCTCCATCCGATGGATACGTATTCAAGAGTAAAATACAGTTAGCAAGATACGGTTTCCAAAGGAAAAGTCAAAAATCACGAAACACAGGAATTCAACATAATTTATTTTCGTATGTCCTGTATTTTTTTCATTTTCGTATTGGATGCTTTGTTTTTCTTCAGTTTACTGTTTTTTTAAAAAACCAAGCTTCAAAGAAATACTTCTCACATACATTTAAATGTTACAAAAATAAGTAATAAGATCTATATATATATTAAAGAAAACAAGTAAAATTAACCTGCATTACTAAAGAAAAGAAAGAAAGAAATATAAGTAGTAAATATTTTAATGATAGTAACTGGGCGTTTTGTATATTTCTCCGGATTATAACTGGGTCTTCATTTTAATGATTAATTTATGTTGAAAATCTTTAAGAATAGCTTAAATCAGTGATTCTTTTAAAAAAATAATCGTCAGTCTTATAAACATCAGAAAAAAGATTGTTGTGTATACACATTTAAGCTCTATTACATTGTAAACAACAAAAAAAAAAAAACCTGTTCATTTACGGTTATGGTTTTTACAGCCAAACAATTCTGTAAAATATTGGATTACTATAAATATTGTGCTTTCCGAAAAATATCAGTCATTGGTAATAATAATCAGTTGTTACCAGTTATTGGTAATTAGTTTTCCATTGCTATCCTCGCTATAACAGCCAAATTTTGTCAATTAGAGAAGTAAACGCAAGTTTCACAGTATATAACAGCAGATCGTGGGTTATTTTAGCAAATCACTTGTATTTTTCAAGCACAAAGCATGATCAAAGAGGGAATCTAGGCGAATTAGCCTGATACAAACATTTAAAACCTAATACAGTCTAATAGATGAAGGCACCTACTCTAATATTTGTAAAAAAAAGAAAAATGCAAGGGTCTATTCTGCAAAACCTTGTAAAGACGTTGTCTTGACTTCCAACGTCATACTTAATGAAGTAGTGAGAGAAAGTAATCAACGGAGACAAATGTAAAACTGAATATTATATTTAATTAAATCTCAATTCAAGGGAGCATGGGACTACACCATTAAACGACCTTTTGAAATACAATTATTTGCGCAAACTTCCTCGTAAAATTATAGATACTAAATACTTTTACTAGCTAGCAAGAATGTAACTCAACTATCATAACATAAATCAATAAACGATACTATATTACCACTCTTGAAAGAAACTTGACTGCTAGCTCGATGATCTCTTGAACAGCTAGATATCCTAGGCGTACTCGCGGCCAGACTTATGGTTCCAGGCAGAAGCCACTTCACACCTAAACCACCTCCATCCTTCATCCCCGAGCACGATACCTTCATCCTTTTTATACGTTTTGCTAATTTGCATCTTTCCTTTTAACCATGCTTGCACTAAAACTCCCTTGGCGAATCTCGTGATATACGCAAGTTCTTTTTAAATCCTAAATCCTTATTAGAATACTTTAGTAGGGAAAGTAAAACCCTGAAAACAGTTTCGTGACTCGTACTTTGCGAAACTGCCTCCTCCCCCCTTTGAAAAATAAAATTTTGTTAGAAGGTTTTTAAGCGAACCTTCGAAAAAATTTTCAAACTTAAAATAATAATTCTGAATTAACTAATAGCTTCCAGTTTCTTAAAATTTAAATACAAAATACCTAATAAACTTATTTATTCCCTCTAAAATAATTCTGAACTAACGACCTCTAAGAGAAAAAAAAATCGCCTCTATACTTAAGCTTAAACTAGCAAAATCTTCCCTAAACACTAACGTAATTAAATTTCGAAATGCAAACTAAGTTCTTAAATCTATAATTTCAATAATTTTAACGTTATAATCCTAATCTACAGCAATTCGTTAAATTTTATACATTATATGAGAAAGGAAAAAAAACTAATTTAATATCGTATGTATTCTAAAAAAAAACTTTACCAAATTTCTTAAACACTCACTTTTAGAAAAGTTAACTAATGCAAAAGTGCGTCATTTCGAAAAGCAAACACTCTTTTAAACTACTCAATAACGTTTTAAAGTTGCTTTGTGATGCAGTCCCATATTACAGAGGTAATTTACAATCGTCCAGCTATATCTGGGAATTCATTTTGTTAAACAAATATTCAAAATTTTACAATGAAAATTTAGCAGAATTGACAAAAGATCTTCAGCTTCCTTGAGATGATAAAAAATAACTCGTCTTACATTTATATCATTTAGAAATTAGATGAAAAGCTTAGCCTTTTATCTGAAAAACAGAAAAAAAAACATTTTGTAATATCTACAGTTAGCAGATGCAACTCAAATCAACAGTAATGTGAACATATCAATATAACATACTTAAATGTTTACACGTATATTATTTCCATTCTTTTTAAACTGATTTAATTCGAAGCTTAAAGCAAAAACTGCTTACATTTGAGGTGCTAAGTTAGGCGAGTAGTGTTAGTAGGTTTAGCAAATAATTATAAAATTTTTACAAAATTTCAGTTTTACCCAGTTATAATTTGAAGCTACATTTTAAACTAGTTTAACTCAGATAGACATATAATCGGATACGTATACATTCAAAAATTTTCCTCCATATAACAACCTATCATACAATAATTAATATTTCATAGATTATAGACATTTTAAACGAGATTCAGTTAAATTCTGCAGGTGATGGCTGTAAAAAAAATTTGTCAGCTTGACAGGTAAACAATAGACAAATTTATAGTCATAAAAAGTATAGTTCATTTCCAATAAAAGTTCAAAGTTTTTAGGATTTTTCCTTTTATCCTGAAAAGTAATACACTTGAAAAAAAAGAAAAAAAAAATGGAACGTATCACCTGATTTTTATATAGCTTGTCTTCGCCATCAGGTGTGGATTATCGTCTGCTAGACCACTGGCAGCTGTGGGATCTGGGTCGCATCCGAAATTTTGGGTACCAGACACTCAGGGGGCTTTTCTTTTCTGTTCAAGTCTGTTCTAGCACTGGCAGCATAAGGGGGGGTAGCCACCTCTGTCCATACTCTTGCTTGAAAACCCTTCCTAGGTCGCTTCCTGGTTCTGTAGTTACAGTCATCATTTGGAGGAGGGGGGCGCTTCAATTTTCGTTTGCTGGAATGCTGCAATACAGGATGACTAGGTGGAAGAAAAATAAAGTTATCATGCAATAGTGGTGCTGTTGAATTTACGATGAGTGTTCCTCATTTAGGAAATTTTTCTATAGGTATATCAGTATCGGAAATTTTAACTGAAGGTGGGAAATTGCTTTCAAGAATTTCGTCAAATATTGCATCGAAATTTCTGTTTTTCGACAACTCGTTTTGTTCAATAAATTTCTCTGGGAATATTTCATTTGAAGAATTAGTTTTCGAACTTTTGCACGCTTTACTTATTTTGTACCGAGTGATTTTTAGATCATTAGTTACTTCGAAACCATCAAAAGTAACGGTATCACCAACGTTTAAAATATTTGAAAAGTGGTTTAGACCAAGGTTTAATGCAGACCTTCCATTTACATGAAAATCATGTAAAGAAAATGAAATTGCTTTGTCACAAATATCATTACACTTAATATCCACAAATTTAGAATACACTTTCACAATTTCCCTTTCCATGCAATTAAACTGTTTAATATTGTTGAAACATTTTAGTTTATCTTTTTTTAACTTCAGAAAGTTTAAAGTTTTCAACGTCATTAATCGAAGCATTTTCATCAAACATATATATTGAATTTAAGAAAGTTGTATTTTCGCTATCGCATTGAAAACTATCAACAGTTTTAGGATCATTTTTACACTCTGCAATATTTAAATGAGGATCAACTATATCATGTATATAAACTTTTGTTTCACATTTAAAATTTTCCGAAGTTTTATCTGCATTTACACACTGAATATTAGAATTTTCTTTGAAAATATCAATGGCTTCCTCAAAATATATTTCACTTTCACATTTTAATTTTTTAGAAATGCTTGCATCACTTCCCGAAGAAATATAAACATCATTATGTAAATAACTTTCAATTTTACAATCATATTTAAGCTTTCTAGATAATTTAACATTATTTATGCACTTAATATCCAGATTTTCTTCAAAAATATCAATTGAGTCATAAAGGTAATTTTCACTTTCATTAGTTACATTATCACTTTTTAAATCTTCATGTAGTTTTAAACCCGAATTATATACAGGGAGTACACTTTTAGAACAATTTGCGGTCTGTTCATTTGGTTTAAGAGCGGATTCGTTCGATGAGGGCAGTTTAACTTGATCAGTTTTCCAAAAATGGACAGTCCATGAAGTTGAAAAATTCACAGGACTAACTGACATACTATGCAGATGTGCAGAAAAATTTCTAACTCTGTGTATTGGTGCTCTAGCTACGCTGTATGTATTTCTAGGCAAATTACGCTGGTATTTATCATTACGCCGAAAATCACTTCTAGAAAAGTTACGTTGAAAATTTCTGGGATGTTGTGCGGTTTCATTTTCGTGATCATTATAGTTACGAGAAAAATTTTGAGGACGGAAAATGTTCTGTTTGTGCCCAAAGTTTCCTTCGTTTTCTTTACCAGTTGTAGAAAAATGACGGTTTTCGTATTTTCTTAGTATTTGAAAAAGGGACTCATACGAATTTATAACCTGCAGATCTAAATATCTTGCAGAGGTATAGTGAAGAGCGGGATAATTATATCGAGCACAGCAGCAAACGATAAATGCAAATTTAGCTCTTTAATAATTTCCAATTTACGCAACAAAAATTTTGTTGGTTTATCAAAAAATGACATGCTCCGGCCATACAATTCTTGATTTAGTTTTGTTTTATCAATCGTATGAGAAAATGAATTTCTTAAACTACGCTCTAAATCCATAAAGCTGGGGTTTCTCCTAAAGTCCTTGAAGCCACAGTATTATACCAAATCTTGGCATCTCCTTTTAGACTATACTTTAATATATTAAATTTATCCGCATCTTCAATTTTATTTAGATCAAAATATTCATTTAGTTCATCAAAAAAGTGACTGACATTGCAGAAGCCGGTAAAATACACTCTTGAAGGAAAGTTATCATGATATGCTTTGTCTCTCGGGGGAGGGGTATCGAAAAATATTGGGCGCCAATGTAAAGACGTTGTCTTGTCTTCCAACGTCATACATAATGCAGTAGTGAGAGAAAGTAATCAACAGAGACAAATGTAAAACTGAATATTATATTTAATTAAATCTCAATTCAAGGGAGCATGGGACTACATCATTAAACGACCTTTTGAAATACAATTATTTGCGCAAACTTCCTCGTAAAATTATAGATACTGAATACTTTTACTAGCTAGCAAGAATGCAACTCAACTATCATAACATAAATCAATAAACGATACTATATTACCACTCTTGAAAGAAACTTGACTGCTAGCTCGATGATCTCTTGAACAGCTAGATATCCTGCGAAACTGCCTCCTACCTTACAACCTTTCCTGTATTGTTGAAAATTTTATCAGTGTACAAATGACTGTTGATGAGCTCACTATGCTCGTAGAAAAAAAAATAACGAAACAGAAATTGTTATTTTGTGGCAGATTTTAGAGGTCTGTAGTTTGTAATAACACCATAAGTATATTTTAAATTTCTATATAAAAATTCTCCAAAGATTTAATAAAGTGGTCAACGCAGTTTGCTTTCGTTAATTACGCTCTTTCCTTCTACTTCATGAAGAACTGATTACACTGGTCTACATAAATGAAATTATCTAAAATGCAGTAATTGTGTCGATAGGCTGCTCGCATTGTTAAAAATTTCTACGTGATGCAGAAAAAAACTGGCTCAGCACATCAGAGTCGTATATTTCAGCGAAAATTATCACTCAGAATTTTATCAGTGCAGTTATTATAAATGTGTGTTATCAGTGATATTAATCTTTTACTTTAATGGTAATCTGTAAATATCAGATAGATTTGTATGCGCATAAAGTATGATATTTTTTGTTTGTACTGAAATATATATTTTTTTATTGAAATGTTTTACCGGTATCAAAATCTATATTATATTTTATGTATATTTCTATCAAGACTTTCTTTGTTGTATATAAAATAATTTTAAATAGTAATAATAAATAAGTTTTTCCTCATATACAATGAATACAAATTGTTAAAAATGTTCTATTTCATTTATCATATGATCATTTTTGTAAACGAATTTAGCTTTTTTTTTTTTTTTTTTTTTTTTTTTTTTTGTGGTTATATGATACAAATTGTTCTAGAAACCCTATATGAAAGGCCTATTCTTTTCATAATCTTACAGAAACTGATAGAGTTTAAAAGAATAATTACCACGATTCCTTTGAATCATTCATATCTTGTAAATTACATTTTTAAAAAGGAATTGATAGCAAACATTTGGCACATAACCAAATACGTTCTGCAATAAAAACTTTCTTGTTATCTCTTCGTCGTTATTCATATCTTTGCTTTTAAAAAGAACAATTAATTTTCAAAATACTTTGAATCAAACTTTTTTTTTTTTTTTTTTTTTTTTAATATTCAATTACAATACTACAATACATATAAAAGTCTTAGCTGGAAATTCCTAATGAAATATTTAAAAGACAAAATTTCAATTAAAATCTGTGATGTTCTTTTTAAATTATCATTTGAAAAAACGATATATTGTAAGATAATTGTAAAATATATCAGTACAAAAACTATTAACGGGTTAAAAGCTTGTAAAGCAGCTACTTTATCGCTGTAAGAATTTGAAATATGGACCTTAAAAATAATGATATCAAATTTTAAGTGACGCTTTGCTATTAGTTAAAATATACATAGATTTTCTTATTTAGTCATTTACTTTTTATGTATGTGTATCATTTGTTTTTTATGTAGCGTGTTGCTTTTTATGTATGTTATATATGTATGTAACAGAATGGAATGAAAAAGCACATAAATTATTATCTAAAAGAAAAACTGCTATATAATGTACGCATTATAATATAATATAATTAAAATTATAAAAATTACAGTGATTTACTAAATACAAAAGAAAGAAAGCACATGTATCAAGTCATACAATTGTACACACACCGCAGATATGTATATATTTTTAACTTTGTGAACGTTTATAAAGGCTATAATTTGTAAAGGTTTTTTGTGTAGCGGTTTTAAATGTCATCTTATAATAACAATTAAAACTAGTTGGCGTAGGTGGACTCTGCTCAGTTCCATACCATATATGTATGTTTTCTTAAATTTCTACTACAGGGCATACTGTATTCATGTTAAGAGAAATAAACATGATTGATCGTTTGAGACGGGGACAGAGTAAAATGCATCACCTTACAGATAACCTACCATTTAGTTCGATACATTTTTCCTAATACTCCAGTATCCATACGCCTGGTAGTGAGTTTTTATTGAATAATTTATCTAGATCGTTTGCTCAAATAATATGTTGCTCAAATAATATGTTTGCTCAAATAATGTTGATAATATTAAGTAATGATTACAAGATAAAAAGACCTTTTTATGTACCATGATTTAAAATTTTCTGTTAAATCATATAAACTCTACTGAAGGCAGTGAGATTGATTGGCTAAATGTACGAAAAAAATGCATTGACACCGTGTTCTGAGCTATCCTGAAAGTTTCAAATGTCTAGATAGTCGGGAAGTTATATGATCGTTGAGTCATAAAAACGCTACCGAAGGCAGTGGGGACCCAAAGCAATTGGCTAAAAGTATTAAAAGAATGCATTATCACCAAGTTCTGAGCTATTCTGAAAGTTTAAAATATCTAGCTAGTCGAGAAGTTATATTATTTTTGAATCATATAAATTCTACCGAAGGCAGAGGGGACCTGACAACAATTCGCTAAAAGTATTTTTAAAAATGCATTGTTATGAGCTATTCTAAAAGTTTCAAACGTCTAGCTAGTCAGGAAGTTAGTTCAATCAAATTTCTGCTGAATCATATAAACGTTACCAAAAGCAGCGAGGACCCGAAACAGTTGGTTAAAAGTATTAAAAAAATGCATTGTCACCGTGCTCTGAGCTATTATGAAAGTTTCAAATGTCTAGCTACTCGGGAGGTTAGTTAAAAATCGATTGCAAGATTTGTACTGGACAAACAAACAAACAAGTTAAAAAAAGACATAATTATAAGATAAAAAACTTTTTATAAACCATGTTTTTAAATTTTCTGTTGAATCATAGCTATAGAACTAACTACATTAGCACTTCATTGAGTATGAAATCTTTAAACCGATAGTGACGTCAATTTTTGCAAGATACATAATTTAACTTCTAACAATTTTTCAACGCTCACGTTTAATTAAATTATTTATTTAATCACGTTTATTTATTTTTATGTCGAAAGAAAATGAACTCGTAATTTTTTTACCAAAAATTGAATTATATAACAACAATTGAAATATTGGCATTAATTAAATTATAGCTAATATTTTAATGGATATTTCTAAGGTGTTAGGAGGTTATTATTTTCATATTTTAATTAATTATAAGAATACTATTCGAAAATTTGAAAATCGGACTTCGAAGTATTGTGTTGTCATCGGGTGAGCTATTGTGAAAGTTTCAAATGTCTAGATAGTAGGGAAGTTAGTTAAAATTCGATTGCAAGATTTGTACAGGATAAGCAAACAAAGAAACATACAAACATACAAACAAACATACAAACAAACAAACAAGAATAGAAGTTAATAAAAACATGGTAACATGCAAAGTTAGATTATTTTTGTTCGAGGAATATTTATTATTGATTTCTTTCTAGATTGATTTTTTATTTTTAAATTTTACTCCTTATTTTAAAAGGACGCTATTTTGAATCTGGCGTAGTAATATTACGTTTGTGCGGAGCTAATGGAATGTATTGTTTGTTTTCGTTAGCTGTGACCCTGCTCACCTATGCGCATGCGTGAGGTCTGCATTGATTTTGTTAAAATAGGGTAGAAGCGTAGAAGTTGAGAGAATGTTTACATTTTACGAGTGAGAGATAAGTTGCGGTTTCTTTTTTCTTTTTTTTTTTCTTTTCAGGACATTATTGAATTTTGAGGCGATACTTCTTCGTTATATTCGTATAAAGGCAAAATGCTGATTTTTCCCCCTTGTAATTTTTAAATAAGTGTAGAAGATCAGTTTTATTCTTCGATGCAAAATAAAATCCGTAAACTTAAAAGTAAATGCCTGTTTTCTTTCTTCTTCTTCTTTTTTTTTTTTTTTTTCAGTTAAAATTATTTTTATTTGCTTACTTGATCTCTAAATTCGTACTATATCTGTCATACCTGAACACTTGTTTCATGCACTGATTATAGTAGTAAATTAATTAAAAATGACTTAAATTAGGTAAAATTTACATAATTCATTAATAAAAGAAGAGAAAAAGAACAACGTTTACAGTAGACTTTACCTGTAGTAAAAGTAATATATTTTTTTCTTTTAAATTATACTGCTAAAATAAAAATACCATATTTTTGGATCTCTATTTTACAGAAATTTACAGAAAATCGTATTTAAATCAAATCATTAGATTTTTTTATCATGATTATTTTACACCTTTTATTTTTCGCGCATATTGTCATATAAATTACATTAAATAAAATATTGTTAATTAAAATTAAAAATTAAACTTTAAATTCGCGTAAAAAGGTAAAATAAATATTGAAGACTCATAAAAAGAAAACGAACACGTGTAGAACGAAAAGCGCATTTGGCTAAGTGCCCATCTCATTCAACGCATCACCCCTTTTCCGAGTAGGATCGTTCCGCGAGAGGTAGACATGGTTTACGAAAACGGACAGTACTAGGAATATTTGAAATTATAATTTAAAATGATGCCATCGTTTTAAATTTGTAGAATTTGAAAGATAGAAAAAAAAATATATTTTTGCTTTTTTCAGAACGATGAATAGAAATTTGAAGTTAATCTTTTTGTTATTTATATTTTGATTTTTAGTTTGAAGTTACATTTTGTTTGCATACAGAAACACCGGTTTATTTACAAACAAAACGCCTTAGTAAATACTGAAAATTTCTTACCCACTGAATTTTTAGTAGTTTAAAATTAGACCCCCCTCAGCCCCCCCCCCCAAAAAAAAAAACAAATAAATAAATAAAAATAAAATAAAATAATTTATCTACCGCATGGGCAAGAGAAAGTAAAAATGAAAAATATTTTTTATAAAATATCGTTTTTAAGGCTCAAATATACTTTCCTTGGAAACTTAGGTTATAATTTCATGAAAAGTAAATTAACTACTGTTACGATTTAAAAAAAATTAAGATTTGCGATTTTACTTTCTCTTGCCTTTATAAAGTAGAGAAAGCATTCTTTTTGTGTCAAATTTTCGAAAGTGAGTTTTTGTTATATTTACACGCCTTCCAAATCCAATATTGAATCCAAAAATAATTTTTTTAGCAGTTGGTCTGTTTGTATGTCTGTGTTTGTCTGTGTGTCTGTGTGTGTGTCCGTTATCAGCATATCTCAAGAACAGATAGTATCAGAAAACCCAAACTTGGTATTTTAAATGTGTATGATATAGGGATGTCACACTAAAGTTTTCGTTGAGATGGTTCGTGTACAGGGACACCCAAAAGAATTCAAATGCATTACGTCTATAGGGGAAATTGTAGATAAGTAGAGTTTAACATATATAGACTGCATTAAACCAAATGAAATGGATATGTGTTTTTTATATGAGTAAAAACATGTCTCATGAAGAATATGGTAGGGAAACCATTCACTGTCCGTTTACAGGTCTACACAAAAGTAGTTGATTATAGTGCGACAATAGATGAAAATTGACGTAAGTGTGTTTCAGGTTGTGCCGTGTAATATTGCTATAGTATTATATTTAGGTGCACCATGTGATATACAGGAAGATATACAGGACTGCAAATATTTAAGCGATAACATTCTTTTTTATTATTAGTGGAAGTGCTTGGATATGATATTTTACTATGTCCAGGAAAGCTGCTCAGGAATTGAAATGAATTCCTTATACACCTGTGGTATATAATGTATGTTTTTAAGCTAAGTATGTGAGTTTGAGACTGTAGAAGGTCACCACAGTTTGTTTGAAATTAAGCATTGTATCGTGTCTAGCAAAGTATTAAGTTGTGATGGTTAAATCGCTTCGGCGCCAGTGACTCGGCGAAATTTTAGGTCGGTTTAGTTTTGTGTCGATATGGGGCTGCAACGAAATAATTAAGTTGTGAGAGGTAGATGAATTGGAAGTGATTTTGAAAGTTTGGTTGAAATAAAGAGAAAGGAAGTTGGTAGAAAGTAGTATAAGATGGAGAGGATTTTCGAAAAAGGTGTGGTGTAGTGGAGTCTTGTCCGACGTTTGTCTACGACAACGGCTAAGTCTTAGAGTTTGGATAAAGTTATATTTCGGTAGTTGATATTAAGTAGAGCTTACGTTAAGTGGCTTGATGAGTGTTGTTGTGCTTCAGTGCGAGTATTCGTGAATGGAAAATAGATTCCGCCGGGAATCTGCGGATATGTTTGGAAGTCACGACGTCTAAGTAAATGGAGTTTATCCGTCTATAACTTCTGCTATTCTGTGGTGAGATATTTCAAATTATCTAAATTAGCTATTATACATTTATTTGATAAAGTATTCAAATTTGCTGACTGAGCTACGAATTCCAGATCATCCTTACATTATTCTAGTTGAATAAACTCTTAGTTTTATTTTTATATATCTGAGTCTCTGTGCTAATTTCATATTTAATACTTAAGTAGTTATGTTAACTAAGTTAATCATTGAGTTAAGATGGTGTCTGCGTCAACGCAAACCTCACAAATATCCGCCGCTTGTTTTTTGCATATTTACACGTTTTGAGGCTTCCTGATTACCGAAGACAAGTTTTTTAGCGCTTGATCTTTGCCTGTGTCTCATAGAGTAACTTAGAAATGAATAATTTTAGGAGATCCAAATGTTGTATTTTGTAATTAATATAAGTTTGTTTCTGGAAAAGTTTGATCAAAATTTATAAGTTTCAAGGCATGTTGCGTGTGAAAATTGACTGAATAATTTTAAGTGAACTTTTAACAACAGATTTAAATTCTATATAAATGCAGGTGCAGTAAAGAAACGGGGTCTAAGGGAGGGGGGGAGTTAGACCCCTCACATAGAACTAATTGTCATACAAAACTCTTCCGAAGCCTAATTTGATTTGTTTTAACATAAGTTTACATAACAGAACTCGTTAGCTTACCCCTTAATCTCTAACCTGTATTTATAGTATTAAATTTCAGGGTAAGAGAAAATCGCGTGAGTGACACACCAGATTATTTTGTTTGTTTCACTATTTACGAAATTTATTGTTTTGTAATAGATTAAAAATTGAAATTCTCATTGGATTATCTTTACAAACGAGAGTACAGTAAAACTGCGTTTTTGCGTAAATTATGTGAATTTGTGTTGTAAAATATATACAAATGTTTTGTGAAAGCAACAACATATTAGTTTTCTTACTGTTTCTTCTTAAAAGTTTTTAGTGAATACGCAGATTTTTTTTTTTTTTTTGGGGGGGGGGAGGGGGGAGGTAAATGCGATCTCTCTTACTCTGCATGTTTGCATAAATAAAATAAAATAAAAATATTTTATATTTTTATGTACATCTCTGCAACTACTGTAATAAAAAGATAAAATTGCCTTATATACTTTTTTTCTTTTTAACTTTTTTTTTTATGTGAAGTCCCAGTTAAACATTTTAAAACAAAAAATATAAATATAAAACAAGAAAAAACGATGATATTATGTTACAGCGAAAGTAAATATGGCAGTGCATTAACTCTTCAGAAAGGTTAAAACATCTTCTTATGGTATTTGGACAAAAAAATAAATTTGTTCAGTAAGACTCATCAAAAAGTATGGAACAGTATCAGTTTCTAGAAGAAGAATAAGTTTCCTTTTCATTCCTTCTACTTCTTAGAACCTTGCATTTTCCTTTTAAAAACTTCCATCAAAATAAATCCCTATCCCATGAGATTTTAATACAAATACTTTTATGTTATAGTAATGAAAGTTTTTCCTTTTAAAAGGAATCTTACTCGAAAAACATAATGTATACATTTTCCTTTTCTATTTATTCATGACTTTACATTCACTTGTTTCTTGATGATTTAATTAAAAATTAATATTTTTTTTTCTTTTATTTATATTTATGAAATGTTTACTTCATTTATAATTAGAAATTTCTGTGAGTTTTCCCTGTGTTTTCATGAACCTTCACAAAATAAAAAATAAATAAATAAATAAACTAACATTCCTGTTTAATCTTTGTCACCGCTTCAGAAAATTATTATTAAAATTCAGCATCAGATTACATTGTTATTCAACTGAAAATTATTATATTCATTATGTTTTAAATTGAATGCATCATACATCTTTTAATATGAAAACTTTAGTTAGTATTTATTAACATTTAAACAATTCTAAACTTTTGAGAAATTAATTTTCTTAAATTTTTAAGAATCTTATTTCTACAAATTGTTTTCTCTCATGCTTCATACAACTTTCGTTAAGTAAATGATCATTTCTACTGTATAAAGTAAATTAATCCCGAATAAAATAATACCTAAAACAAATCGGTTGCAAGTTTGCTTGACTTTCCGAACATTTATTAATAAAACAAAAATCACTTAATACTTTCGTGTAAAAATATAATGAAAACTACTTTGAAAAGTATAATATGGAATTTAAGTTCTCCCCTCTTTGTGCAATGATCGGAATAGATCGAATTTACTTTGTGCGCCCCTGTAAAAAACTATAAATCGTAAGAATGCCGTTTACAGTAACGACCATGTTATGGTGAAATTTTAAAACATACTTCAAGTTTATTCTTTTTTAAACCGTTAAATGCATTTCTGTAAAGTCACCGTTATTTTACGTAACTGATACATCATACGCTGTAGGATATCTATAAATAAATGTTACATCATTTTAAATGTTAATTGTACTTTGACAACACATTGTAAGGAATTACTATTAAAAAATATAATAATTAATAATTTTCTTTTAAAAACATATAACACTCAGTAAAATCTGAAAATATCACATAGCATTATTGAGACAATAGTAATATGATTAAAAAAACTTCATATTCATACTCAAATATTTCTTGCATATAAACATATTTCCAGAAATTCAAAATTTTCACAGTTACAAAAAAAGCAAAGTATATATGATATAAATCATTTTTCCCCTATATCCGTCAACATTTATGGCATTTTAAAATAGAAATTCACAAAGCCAAAAACAGTGAAAGAAGATTAATGGATAGGGACACCATTTTTGTAAAAATAATTTTCAAAGGTGTTACTCCGCAATTTTATATGAATAATAAATTCTAGAGCTGTTTCATTCATCGTTTTTGAGGTCTTTCATTAAATGTTTTTTCAGGAAATTTATGGGTACGAGGTTAAATTATTTTTATTTGCAGTTAAAAAGACCTAGTACATTATGTGTGTTATGGTGGTGGATGAGATATTTTATTCCTTTTAAAATTTAATTTTTTTTCTAACATAATTTTAACATATAGACTGTAATATATTGCATTTTTCTAATCTTTAAAGATGTAATTTTGGGGGTAAAATACATAATTAATTTACAATAGTTACTTTTTATTGCCGATCTTAATACATAAAATCGAACTAGTAAATTGATAGTAAATATGTGATCGGAATTTCATATTTATATGTTTGTCTACATAAAAAATAGACGAAAGACAAAAACGAAATGTGTTCCTTTAGGAATATCAAAAGAAGAAAATGTTTTCACTAACTTTTTTTTTTCATTTATATTAATTATTTAAAAGCCGTATTATTTGACTCGACTCAGCTCTATTTATTTATTTATTTATTTATTTTATGTATAGAATCTCAAGTTTTGTCTATTAAGATTTGATTTTTTCATAATATTTGTTCACTTTTTTCCACAATTTTCACTTGAAATAGAAAACACGTTTCGATAAATCTTACGCTACACATTTTTCAGATTTATATTATAAATGTATTCAATTTTAACTGTCACATTTTTGTGCAAATAACTTCTTTTTGTTAACTTGTGGATTGCTTTAAATTACGAAGTTTATTTGGTAAAATGGAATACAAAATTTTGCAATTTAGGCCACATATGTTAAAAAGATACACTTGTCTACTTTATCATATTTTTTTCAAATATTTAGTTAAACTCAAATTGCATCTGCATTGCTAATAATTAAAGTGCGATTTTTGTTTTTTTTCCCGAGAGTAATGTAATCGTCTATTTATATAATTTACAAGAGAGATGACGATTCTGGTTCGTACTCATCTATATAGCAAGTTGCGACCTCATTTTTATACTTTAGTTAATTTTTAAAAATCTAATTGTCCGATCGATAAGCTGTTTAGTCCGACGGATTTAGAATCCCTTCCGTGGAGGATCAAAATTGTGATGGCATGTCTCAGGACCACCTCTAGGGGTGTGTCCCAGACCGTCGCAAATTGCCCATCTGTGCAGCACTAGTCCGACGTAAAACCCAACCATCCGTCCATCCAACGGATTCAGAAAAATATCCCCTTTCATTTCATACCTTATTTCTAACGAAGCTTTGATTAGATTTTTAAAAAGTAATTTAAATATGAAAAAAATAACCTGGTAATAACTTCAAAATGGGACATTTAAATTTATAATTGTTTCCAAAGAATTTTACCAGTTATTTATTTATTTAGCATAATATGAAATATGATTTAACGCGAAAAAAAAAAAAAAAATATTAAATCTTAAATTTGCTCATGTTTTTGAAAATGGAGTAAAAAATACAACCCTAACCTTTTTTAATATACTTCAATGTTAGTTTTTTTTTTTTTTTTTTTTTTTTTGAAATAGTATGTTTTTGGCACGGACGAATCGCGCTTGGCATGAAAGCTAATTCATTGATAATCCTGAGTAATATTTTAAAATTTTGATGCTGAAATAGACTGGACATCGTTCGTCAAGGACTCTACTTTTGTAAAAGCCACTGTAAGCCAAATTAACGCATTAAAAATATAAATAAATTATAAAATATTGAAAAACAGAAAGGAAAGGAAAGGGAAAAGAAAAGAAAAGAAAGAAACAGAAGAAATAATAGCATACATTATGTATTTTTGTCTAGACTGGCGATAAAAATATGTCGACAAGGGGAGCTATGTCAAGATTGTACTATGATCAGATTTACATACTTAATTATTTATGTATTTAATTTTTATATACTAACCACTATTAACTAGCTCAACTACTATTATAACCATAAAAAATTAATTGTCTCGTGCGATAGATGTAGCCCATCATATTGTAATATTATATGTTGCTTGAAATTGTTGTCATTTTATAGTTGATCGAATAAATCAAATAAGTATAGAAAATAACGTGAAAGAAAATATTATGTACAACACGTATAGTGCTTTTCACATGTAACTGGGATTTAAATATAAAATTGCTACTTCATTTTTTATACGATACTGTCTTATTCGAAACTGTCATCTGATAAGCACCTAAACGGAAGCCCACTGGTAATCTATTGTCACAGGCAATATTGAAAGGCACCCAAGAGTCTGAGATTGAGCAGGTCGATATCGAAGACAGCGGGTACAGAAAGTGAACTTTTGATCAATTTCATGAAGTATTTATTTTTCTTTCTTTTTTTTTTTTTTTTTTTGTTTATAAAGCGATATAGAAAAAAGAGTTTCCTTTAATTATAGTGACCAGCGAAGCAGGCAAAGTCTTTGGGGATTCACTACCTTAATTGATTTTACGTTCCGTCATTTTGAAGGAGTTATATACTAGTATATATATATTGCAGCACACGTTTGTTTTTCTAAACATTTTCCTTGCAATACTATATTTAGTAAAACATTAGAAAAACAATCTTCAGATTACTTTTTAAAAATGTAGCTTTTTCATCTTTACATTCCTATACAAACATTTTCTCTTGTATAATTTGTGCACTTTTCTTTTAATTATCAACGATAGCTAAACAGAATATAAGTTATCAAAATACACAAAACAGTTCGGTGTGTCACACTATGTTAATGTTAAAAAGTAAATGAATAAAAGAAACATTTAATTATATTCTCACCTTTTATGAGTTTTTTATTGCTAAATCAAATCCACAAATTCTTCACTTTTAATTTTTAAAAACTGAAACAATTACTTGCTCAAATTATTTAAGAAATGTGTTTTCAAATTTTTCATTAAGTTTGCAATTAGGTATTTAAAAATAGTTTTAGAAAACAGCTCTACTTAAAAACAACTGTTTCAATTTTAAAGGTATAATAAACTTTTAAAACTTTCCAAGAAATTTTATTGATTCTAAAGAAATTTTTCTGCTCCTTTAATTTGGAATTCGAAACAATATTTGGAAATCATACTGAAGCATTCTTAGAAATAACATTTAAGAATGCAAATTTAAATTTTTCATATTCTATTTAAATATTATCTTTCTAAACGAATCAATTGAAACTTTTATTTTAAATTTCTAAAGGAATAATTAAAACGTTATATCATTGCATACATTTCCTTTTTCTCCGAATTGTTTTTAAAGGATTTCTTTTTTTCATTAAAAATAGAATATTTTTTAATAATCGGTAATGAAAAGCATTTGAAAAAAAAAAAGGCTTCAAAATTTAATGCATATTTTTAATCCTTGTGTTACTTGCACTGATATATATTTTTTTTTATTCATTTATTTATTCGTTTTTTCTCATAAACTGTAGTGATATTTTTCGTAAGTTTGACAGTTAATGCTAAATTTTTAACGCACTTTCTTGCCCACCAGCGACAGAATGGTTCTGCGCTCGAAACTGGTAAATGGAAAGTGCCGGATTTAATCCCAGGTCGTGCTCTTCGACCTAGCAGTTCGGAGTTTTCCGTGGTTTTCTCCGAAACTCGCATAAATATGGGCTAGGACTCCCTTATAAAGACCCCCATTGATAGCCCTCCATCAATAAGCCTAGGACCCTAGCGTAGTCAATCGGCCTTAAATCCTACAACCAACCAATCAACCAACGTAATTTCTCATTTTTTAAGCATACATTCACGCATACTTTGTATTGTGTTGTCACAGGGTTCTGAGCTACTGTGAAAGTTTCAAATGTCTAGCTAGTAGGGAAGTTAATTAAAATTCGATGGGCAAGATTTGTACCGGACAAACAAACAAACAAACGAAATTGCATACAAACAAACAAACAAGAATAGACGTTAATAAAAACATGGTAAAATTAACAACCACATAATTCAAATTTAAATATTGCCTTGTAGATGAAACACTTTGCATTTTTAATTATTACGGACGTGGTGTCTATTATATATATAAAATGAAGTAGAATATATTTCTTTAGGTTTGGATACAGGGTACTTTGTGCACGGAACACTTAATGTACTGAAATTTTGTGCGGTAAAAAGAAAAAAAAATACGAAACTTGAAATACACATCAAGTCATTTCCAACTACAACCTTTTAATACAGCTGAATTATTTTCCGAGGTTTTGTTAATGGATGATGAATGCTCTTCATAATTTTTCTATGGGAAACATGCTTTAGTGCCTAAAAAATATTACGATATTTTTATTGTGTTCAGTGCTTTCTCAAGAGGATAAAATACATGTTTTATGAATAATTTTTGACAAATGCATTTATATATTTTAGATACATTTTATGTATCTGTATACGAATCATCTGACCGATCTATATTAAGCATTTCAAACGATATTATCTTAAAAGAGAGATTTTAAATTTGTTAATATCTATTTTGTCAGTGTGACAGATACTAGATGCTGTGCTACAAATCTGATTTTCTAATGGAGGTTAAATTCAAACACGCAATTATACAAAAAAAAAAAAAAAAAAAAAAAAAAAAAAAAAAAAAAAAAACTGAATACTAAAAGTAATGCTTGCTTGCTTTACGATATATATGTATAAGCAAATAAAAATTGGCCTCTACATATTTAAGAAAAATGGCCTTGTTAGTTTGTGTTTATAAACTTTTTAATCAACTTAAAAGTTTGAAAAGTAACTGCACAAATTGTCTAGAACAGTTTCTTGCAATCTAGTTTGCAGATATTTTAAATGAAAAGCGAGAAACTTCGTCCAGTTCTATGACATTTTTTCTATTTTGTATACATTCTTTACAAATTGTACTAAGAGAAACGTTTATTAATTTCAAAAATTTTTTATAAGCATTTCCTATTCCAAAGAATTAAAATTAAAACTACCTTTTTTGAACCTATATACTCAATTCACTATTGACTTTAGGATAGATTGAGAAAAGACACCGTAGTTTTTGATGAATATTTCTGTAGAATGCCCTGCTGATACATTTGTTATTATTTCATCTCCTGTGAAAATGCATATTTGTGAGAGTATATAAAATATATATTTAACTTCAAAAATACTTAAAAAACTCAGAAATAAATGTTTTTCTTAACGGTTTCGATTCGGCATCTTATCCCAATTTTTTGGTAAAATAGTTGTTTATTTTGAGAGAAGATGCAATATGCGATTTCGATGTAAAATACACATTTTTATGAAACTTCATATATTTATTTAAAATACATGATTGTGAGATATAAAACTGAAATAAAATACTTACCTAATTACCTATCTTTTTTAATCTTTTTATAAAAGGAATGCCCTCATGTAACTTAAAACATTAAAAAAATACAACGAGGTTTATTTACTCAATGTAAAACAACCAGTGTCTTACCTGCAAAAACAATTTCACTATCGTAATACAAAATAATGAAAATAGGTAAATTTGCTTGTTAACTTACAGGTTTGGCTGGTAGGTGAAACACTGTGCTTTAAAATTATATCCATTTTCTCGTCATTTCAAACAACAGTTTACATGAGTAAATAAACAAAAAACAATATAGTTTTTTACTTTTATTATAACACTTACCAGGTGAAGAGAGATGGATTATCTATTCCAAATCTAAGAATTTCCTGAAAAAAAAAAAATCTGGAGTGACTCCACTCGACTTTCCGAACATTGAGTAATTAACAGTTTTGTAGATAAAGTAAAGAAAGAGGAGTTGTTAAACAAACAAAACAGAGAAAACCATAATAGAGTGTTTGAGTATTTTTCTCCATCTATTACACGATGTTTTATTTAACGCTACTGAACTTTGAGCCCATAGATCATAATGATAAAGAATTTTTCGTTGTGTCCCTGTAAAAACCTATAAATGCTAGATTCACCAAAATGCTTATAGTTATTGCAACAGTGATTTATAATACTCATATAAATTTTCAGCTTAATTCAATAAGGCGTTTAGATGCTATCGTACTTTTAAAAATTTAGTCCATAGGCCATAATGATAAAGAATTTTTCTTTGTGTCCCTGTAAAAAAACTGTAAGTGCTAGATTCACCAAAATCTATACAGTTAGTTCAACTGTGATCTATAACATGTGTACAAATTTTTTGCTCAGATTAATAAGGCGTTTAGACGCTATCACACTTTTAAAAATTTGGCCCCATAGGCATAATGATAAAGAATTTTTCTTTGTGTCCCTGTAAAAAAACTATAAGTGCTAGATTCTCCAAAATCTATACAGATTGAGTATTTGTGACCTATAATATGTGTATAAATTTTTTGCTCAATTAAATAAGGCGTTTAGATGCTATCGCACTTTTAAGATTTTGCTCCTATAGGCCATAATGATAAAGAATTTTTCTTTGTGTCCCTGTAAAAAAACTATAAGTGCTAGATTCACCAAAATCTATAGGGTTTGTACTATGGTGACTTACAATATGTGTACCAACTTTCAGGTTAATCGAACAAAGCGTTTAGACGCTAGCGTGTTCACTCACAGACATACACACATACATACACACATACACACACATACATACATCATCGTAAAAATAGTGAAAACGGACTCAGGGGACCTCAAAACGTATAGAAACATCAAAATCTCGAATTCGGATTTTTGACATGATTACAATACTTTCCTCACTATAGTGTTAGGAAAGTAACAACAAAAAAGTTTTATACGTCTAGTTTCTGATGTGTGTCTGTCTTATTTCAATCAGCATCAAAACGTTTAAAATTAGTTCTACAAGTACGTACAAAGAACTTTCGAGTTGTACATGCTGAAAACCAGTGCATGTCCATCATCATGATGTTTCATAGTACGGTCCGAATAACACGAAATACGCGTGTAACTTTTACTCTCAGTCTTGGGTAAACTATCTTGCCGAAAAGATGTATATGCAATAAAGAACTAAGCTATTACAAAGAGTTCTTAATCATAAATGAAAGAAACCTAAAGACGTATATCATTGATATTTTAAGCTTCGATTTCCAAGAGAACTGTTAATTTTAACTGTAGAAAAAAAATAATATCTTGATTCTTGAAGAATGAATTTTAACTTAATAAGAATGACGACAAAATCATTTTTTCTTTTAATGGTTTTTTCTTTTGAAACTGTGCACTCACAAAACTTGGATATGGTCCATTTTTTGTATTTAAAAAAAAAAAATTTTTTAATTTAATTTATTTTTTTTATTTATTCCATTGTGGGCTGTGCACGCGTAGTTTTAAAACATAGTTTTTTTTTAAAGAAATATTTTTATTAAAGGGTGGGGGACGGCTGTTAACTGTAGATACTAGGTAAAGTTTTATTTTGTGATTTAAAGTAAAATATTAAATGTGAAGATATATACAGTTAAAAGTTGATGTTGTATGTAAGGGTATATGGGAGAGCTAATAGGTACTATTACTGATACTAAGATGAAAAGCATAATTTAGTTTTACTTTGGAACTGAAACACTGGCTTTGTAAGTTAAATCAGTTTTATTAGCACATCTTAAGTTCGACCCTTTTTGCATTATTTAACGTTCAATGTATTTTACTTTTTCAAATAAATGAGAAAAAAAAAAAAGATGTCAATTCTTAGCGGAATGCACCTATTTTTCCTACTTCTTTTTATAACATAAAATAGCATCTTCATAGGAGTAATTTTGTCTCTTTTTTCGCAGTAGTATAACAGTTGAAAACTTCAAGGGTTTATTTCATAACTTTTAGGAAGAAAAAACAGAAAATATAAATGGAAGTGAAGTAGAAAATTATGGTTTTATGTACTATTATGAACAAGTTAAGTAATATCTGATTTAACCTTTTTCTATTTCACTACAATATGAATTCATCCTATACGAATATAAATACACATAATAAAATTTTCATTTTTCTTTTCTATAATTATAATCTATAATACAAAGCAATTATTTATTCTTTTTGTGTGCGTGTGTGTGGCTAATGAAAATGGTGACGAAATGATTGTGTGCTTTGGATTAAAAAAAATAAATAAATAAACATTGATAATTATAATATTAATAAAATTTAACGATGGAATAAATCGAAAACTTACAAGGAAACATTCAAAAGGTGTCATCTTCAAAAAGTATTGAACAAAATATATGTGATTCTACTCTTCATAAAACACCAGAAAATGAAAAAAATATCGGCTGAAATTAATTACAGCGACCACAAAAAATTATCAAAATTAAGCATAATTGGAGATTTTACACTGCTAGGCGATTGATTTTGAGTACTTGGCGAAAAAGGAAAACATGGTTCTGTTCGTACACGGCAATCTCGGTGCTAACAAACGTATCGCCTAACAGCGCTAAATCGCCAAATATGCTTAATGTTGGTAATTTTTTGTGGTCGCTGTAATTCATTTCAGCCGATAATTTTTTTCATTTTCTGGTGTTTTATGAAGAGTAGAATCGCATATATTTTTTTCAATACTTTTTGAAGATGACACCTTTTGAATGTTTCCTTGTTAGGACTTTTTTGAAATACCCAGATTAAAAAAAAAAAAAAAAAAAAAAACAGTAGAAAACACTATTTAACAACACAATGATATGAATTATGCTTGTGCATTCATTCACTTTCAAGATGTACAGGAAGTTTTAGATTTTAATCTCTCTGTTACAATTTGTATTTAACAAAGTCTTACATAGGCAGACAGGCTATTTCGGGAAGAATAAACCGCCTCGTGAAATACACTTTGTTACAACAAAAGGAATAGATTCTCTCGGGAAGATATATAACAAATAGTATATCTCACAATGGCAACAGAGTGCTATTCAGAAAGTCAATGTATTCTCCAAATAAAGAGGTATCGCATTTAGTACATGGCATCAGAAAACTCATTTGTTTTATCTGAAAAGTCATTGGATAAGTTTTCAACATTCTTCGTTAATTATGCGTTTCATTTTACAGATCTCAGATATTTCTTAAATACATAAAATGCGTGCATTATTAATTTATGTATATTCAGTGATAATTAAAATAATATTTATTATTAATATTCCACAACTGGAATGAACTTTATAAAAGTCAAATTTAATATTTAATTTGATTTAAAATAAATGCTAGAAAATTAATATTATAATGAAAATAATAATCCATGATTAATGCTACTAAAATTTCAAAAAAATATATAAATAAATAAATAAATAAAATAAAATAAAATAAAATTTTTAAGCTTACATTTTATGTTTTACGATTTAATACAAACATTTTCTTTTCTTTTTTCCTACACCTTAGCATAAAACATTGGAATTTTTTTAGTTTTAAAAATGAGTTTTAAGCTTTTTTATGTTAGATATACGTTATATTTAATTTACTAGAGACAATATTTTCACATCAATACTAACAAAAATTACTTAATATGATTAAGTAATAAGAATAGCAATAAAAATTAAACATTTCTTAAAAAATTCGTCTAATTTATAAACATTACACGTTTCAAAAAAGGTGAACATTTCTCCATCCGATGGATGTGTATTTAAGAGTAAAAATTAGTTAGCGAGATGGGGTATCAAAAGGAAAATTAAAAAATCCCAAAACTCAGGAAATCAACATGATTTATTTTCCTGTGTCCTGTAATTTTTTGCATTTTGTATTGGTTGGTTTATTTTTCTTCAATTTATTGTTTATCATTTCTCCCTATGTTTTCTGAAGAACTAGTATAAGCTTTAAAGAAATACTTCTCGCAGACTGTAACGTATTAATATTACACAAATATGTAATAAGATCTGTAAATGTTTTAAAGGGAAACAAGTAAAACTAACCTGGATTACTTTAAAAGAAAACAAAAACTCAAATACAACGATAAAATACGGAAAAACTCACAAATGAAATAGCGTAAAACAAGTTTCAACATTTTAAAAATTGTTTATAAGAAAAATTTCAACGATATCAATTGAGAGTTTTATATTTTTCTTCGAATTATAACTGTATCTTCATTTTAATGACAGGGGTCGTACTCTCCGCCCTTTTTTAAGGACCCCCCCCTTAACATAAGAAATTTCTACATCTTTTGTCATCACTAATTTTATGCAGAAATAATTCTGGTATATTTGTAGTAATGTGCCAAGATTATACAGAGTAAAGATTATTTTATAAAAAACTAGCAGGCTTTGCCCGCTACGCTGGACATTAAACTTAAATGAGTTGTCAAAACCCCATATCTTTATTAATAACCTATTAATAATCTAAGTTCTCGCTGTCATTGGTAGAGATTTTCTCGCTCGCAAATTGAGGATTCTAGGTCTCCACTGTCTTCGGCACAACTGACCCACTTCTTACTTCCCCTTCCCCAACGGGAGAGTTCGAAGTTTTGCAAAATCCCACTAATGTACATAATGCGTGCACTTAATCAATTAATTTGAGCTGTATTGCACATTAAAAAAAAAGCTGTTTTTTTACGGTTTTGGTTTTTAGAGCTTAACAATTCAGTAAAATGCTATATTAATATGAATATTGCACTTTCCCGCGAAATGTCAGTCATTGGCAATAATAATCAATTATTCACAGTACCTGGAAATTATTTTTTCATAGTTTTATTACAAGAGTCAAATACGGTCCATTAGAGATGTAAACGCAAGTGTCACAGTTTTTAAAAGCAGATCATGGGATTTTTTAGTAAATCACTTGTAATTTGCAAGCACAAAGCGTGATCAAATAGGGGATCTACACTGTAAGAAAATTCCGTAACGTTACGCATTATTTCAAGCAACGTTCCTGGTTTTCACGGGTTTTTCTCTGATTCCTGGGGAAAATAAGTTTTCGGGCGAAAAATTTCCTGAATTCAGTAAGTACGTGTTTCTTTTGCGTGGCAACATGTTTGATATCGGTGGATCGCCATCTTGGCTTTGTATCGTTCGTAACTTTTTTCACGTGTGTCGCATGTGCTTTGATTTTTATATTAACAACTGTTGGATACTATATTGGAGAAGCTGCTTTACTTAAAATTAATCAGTGCGTGATTAGTTTATTACAGAATGAGCAATATTTTATGCATATTCCAATACTTTGATATCTTCGTATATCGTTCAAAACATAATTGAATGTCTTTAATTTCATTATATTTTCTTGCCTGATTGAACTGCAATGGTCGTTTCTTATTGGATTATTATTTTAAAAAAGGTTATTGAGTTAGGAGTATTTTTATATATAATCCATTTATTTTATATACTTGTATATCGTATTTTCTAAACTGAATGTTTTTTGTGATTTTGTTGGCAAGTATGTAAAATAAACACATGTAACATTGTAAAGAAGATTGTATGAATAAATTTGATGATAGACATTTTGCTCTGAATAATGTTGGTATTTTGCTCATATTATCCATTTTAAACTGTAAATAAAAATTATTTGAATGTTTTCTTTGTATCTTAATATCTTAACTAAGTGGAATAAAGTTTCACTAAATCATCACTAGAATTAAGTTTTTTTTTCTTCTTTTTTTTAACGCATATTTTAAGCCATTATGATGTAATCTGACAATTGGGTGCATATAGTAACTAAATGAAATCAGGGATGTGTACAAAAGTAGCCTATTCATCATTATTTACTGGGAGAATTCCTTTTCAAATACAACTTTAAAAAATATTCTGTAACATAAAATTTTCAATAAAGCTACTGTTATTAGTTATAATAAATTTTGAACATTTTAAGTGTTGCAAAAATGCAACCCTAGGCGTTAATGGTTTGTCTCCCCCCCCCCTCCCTCTTCCAAGAATTTGTTCTATCATAAAAAGAAAAAAACAGTATGCCAAATGTGTGTCAAAGACCTAAAAATCTATAACATTTAGAATAAAATATCTACTTAGGCATGTATACTTCCAGAACCATTAAAGATTTTGTGTTAATGATTTTTTTTTTACTTCCCCATCATACTATAGGTATGGGAAACTTAGGTAATCGTGAAAATTTTCGACCTCGGTTTTTTGACTTTTCTACACGTTTTCAGGTGTGAGGAATCCGAAAATGACAAAATTTCTATGGTGTCTGTCTGTAGGGTGTCTGTTAGTCTGTGAGTGGGTTAGTGTGTTAGTCCGTTAGTTTGTTAGTCTGTGTACACGATATCTCAAGAACAAATTGTCGCAGAGAGGTCAGATCAGTTTTAAAATATTACTTTCGGCACTGGCAAGAACCCTATTTATTTGGAACACTCGAATTTAAAAACTTCGTAAGTTATTAGAAATTTACGATTTTCTTAACATGGGAGAATAGGACAAAAATCCACTTAAACGTGCATTAAATGGAAACTTTTTACTGTAAAAATGTCAGACCAGATTTAAAATATCCGTTTTGATGCCGGAATGAACATCAGTAAGTATAAATATGCTACTTTGAAAATTTCGCAAGTTATTGGAAATTTACGAATTTCTTAACATGGTAGAATAGAGAAAATTTCCCATAAACGTCAATTTTGAGGGATATTTTCATCGTAAAGATGTCAGACCACTTTCGAAATATTATTTAGGATACTGACATGAATATCATGTACTATGAATTTTCCAATTTAAAAAATTAGTAAGTTATTTTGAATTTACGATTTACCTAATATGTCAGAATAAGGCAAAATTGAGCATAAACTTCCATTTTTGAGGATCGTAAATACATTAGACAACTTGAAAATTACGTTTATGATATTTGTTTGAACATGATTGAATACAAATATTCTACTAGGAAAATTTCGTAAATTATTCGTAATTTACGATTTTATCAACATAGCGAAATTGTAAATTTTTCATATAAATATGAATTTTCAGGATTATTGCATTGGAAATAGTAGCATGAAAACTAAACAACGGAATTGACCCCGATAAAATAAATTAATAGATTAGAATAAGATAAATATATCGAAGTGAACGATGGGTAGCCTATTAGGCGGGGATTTCATTATGTCACTGTATCAAGCTTTGGCCAAATTCATTTCTTTTAACATGATTATAATATGTCTCGCACTAGGAATTTCTGAGAACATAAATATGATGAGGAACTGAGCAGAGTCCTTCTATGCCAACTAGTTTCATTAGTGTTGATAAAAAAAAAAAAAAAAAAAAAAAAATGTGATGGCTTTCTGAAGACAATTGCAGCTTCTTCTAAAACATAGTGGAAATTTGAGATTTTTCCCATACCAATTAAGGAAATTTTATATGCTACATTGTACTGAAATAGGTTACAAAATGAACACTTCTTTAACAATTTGTTACTCATGCCTTATCTGACAAATATCATTACTTTTTTCAATAACTACATTACACTGTCCGAGAGAGAATTCTTTTGTTTTGTAAAGAATTTTATTTAATGTTACTACTTTCTCCTTTAAATTCTGTTTTTTTTTTTTTTTTTAAATGTATTTTATTAATGTTTACAATTGATATTGGTGTATCTGATGGATATGATTTTTTTTCTCTTTTTTTTTTTTTTTTTTTGCTGCCAACAACTTAACGGCATTTCTAGTCAAATCATTACAACAAATTTTACAAAACTGTTAATAATTTTGCAATTGAAATTTTAATGTATCATTTTAAAAATGCAAAATTTTTTATTTTTTAAATGTGATAATTTCTCAATAACAACCCCCCCCCCCCCCACACACACACACATAAAATATATATATATAAATTGGTAATGAATTGGTCTGAATGTTGGAAAATATTGAAAGTGTGAGTATTACTCAATTGAGTATTACTCAATTGAGTATTAAAAATAAGGGGCGTAAAATCACTTTTAAGGATCAAATATTTTTTATACTGTTATCTAATTCAGGCAAAAGCTGAGTAAAGTTAAAACTTTTAAAATTTGTATTAGATTTTCAACATATTAAAAAAAAAATGCATTATAGTTTCAAGGCATTCGGAAAACAAATGATTATTTCTGTAATTACAGAATCACCAAAATGTTCATCATACACTTTTGAACTGAATATTAAGGAATGTTTGATTGTTAATTATTTTAATCTTGTTTTCTAAAAACAATGTGTTCACATTTGTATTCCCAATACCTGTCATGTACAAGCACTGATTTTCTGTAAAAAAAAAAAAAAATAAAGCAAAAATGTGCAACTTTTATATTTGGCGATCATTACATAGATAACAAAATTATATTTCTTTATAATCCCAAATGTTGTTATGGATTTCGATCTGTGTTTAGATGGAGGAGTGGTAAAATATTATAAGCCTTCTGAGAGGGAGTACACAATATTTTTCAATCACAGTAAAGGAGGGGCAACCATTTTCTGCCATAGCTAAGGGTGTCCCACAACATAATTTTGTCTTGTCACATGGGGAGAGGCTGAAATACTAGCATGTTCTTTCAGAATTTTAATATATTTAATGAATTTTCAAAATATTTGACTTGATAACAATTATAATACAAAACAACAAGTTTCTTTTTTGTTTAAATATCTATTCTATAAGGGGAAAAATACGATAATAGTTAAACATATTTAATTTTACCATCAAACTAGTCTGTACAAAATTTTAAGATACAGTCGGCTGCAAAATTATTCGAGCACTAGCAATAATCCCTGTCTAAAAAAAGTACACTTAATACTGCTTTGTTAAATAAATCCTTATCGAGTCATGTTCTTAGTCAGTCTAAGAACATGATTCGACAAGGATTTTTTAACAAAACAGTCTTAAGTGTACTTTTTTAATATAGGAATTATTGGCTACTGCTCGAATAATTTTGCAGCCGACTGTAAATATTGCATTTATGAACTATATATATATGTGTTATACATTTTAAAACGTTCGTGAAATAAAGAAAAATTACTTTGCAAAACTTTTAAGCTAACTAAATTGTGAACTATGTATTGGTCAAAATCAAAATGATTTTTCAGTTACATCTCTGAAATATATAGTCATCCTGCTTTTTTACCAGGAATGTTACTGACTTTAAGTGAAAAAGATTTATGTATTCTTCAGAAAAGTTCCGGGTTAATTAAACGAAGGTTACTAACTTTTAGTGGGAACGTTTCTGAATTTTTCAGAAATGTACCTGGTTAATTCCAGGAAGGTTACTGATATTTTAGGGGAAAGTTTCTGAATTTTTCAGTGAGGTTTCTGGTTAATTTCAGGAATTTTACTGTCTTTTAGAGGGAAGGTTTCTGAATTTTTCAGTAAGGTTCCTGGTTAATTCCAGGAATGTTATTGACTTTTAGAGGGAAAGTTTCTGAATTTTTCAGAAAGGTTCCTTGTTAATTCCAGGAAGGTTACTGACTTTTAGAGGGAGTGTTTCCGAATTTTTCAGAAAGGTTCCTGGTTAATTCCAGGAAGATTACTGGTAAAAATTAGGCACATTAGCCGCCCTAAATTTTCCAGGAACGTTCCTGATTTTTTTTTACAGTGTACAGTCGGTAACAAAAGTGTCCGAACACTAGCAAAAATTCCTATGTAAAAAAAGTACACTTCATACGGTTCTGTTAAATAAATACTTATCGAATCATGTTCTTAGACTGACTAAGAAGAGGATTCGACAAGGCTTTCTTTAACAAAACCATATGAAGTGTACTTTTTTTACATAGGAATTTTTGCTAGTGTTCGGGCACTTTTGTTACCGACTGTAGATGAATTAGCCTGATACAATCATTTATAACCTAATACAGTCTAATTAAGTAACGCTGCGTACTCTAATATTCACAAAAAAAAAAAATGCAAAACTTTCCCTGTAATGGAGAAATTTTTATGAGTGCACAAATGACTATTGATGAGCACTTTACACATGTTGAAAAAATTTAACGAAACACAAATTTTTATTCTGTGGCAGAATTTAATTTAATGTTAAAGGCCTGTAGTTCTTAATAATACCATAAGTTATATATACATGTATATATAGTATATATATATTTCATAAAATTTCCCCAAATATTCAATAAATTGGTCAATGCAGTTTTCTTTATTGAATGATGCTTTTTCCTTCTACAGTCGATAACAAAAATGTTCGAACACTTGCAAAAATTTCTATGTAAAAAAAGTTCCCTTAATACGGTTTTTAGTTAAATAAATCCTTATCGAATCATGTTCTTAGTCAGTCTAAGAACATGATTACATAAGGATTTATTTAACAAAACCGTATGAAGTGTACTTTTTTACGTAGGAATTTTTGTTAGTTTTCGGATACTTTTATTACTGACTGTACTTGATGAATAGTTGATTACACAGGTCTACATCTAAAATTACAAATTGATGATTTTAGCTTTGAACTTTTTTTGTGCTGAACTTTTTTTGAGTGCTGAAACCGAAACCAAACCAATTTTTATCTATCACATTCAGATTTTTGTCAATGCAGGGTATTTACGACATAATTTCTTCCTTGATTCTTCCACCAATATTATTAAATTGTAGTTTTCATAGCATGTTTCCATAATTAACCGTAATTGATCATAGAAACATACAATAAAATATTTAAAGTGTAGATATTGTGTCGACAGAGAGACTGTATCGTCAAAAATTTCTACGTGATACAGTAAAACTGCCTTCATGTCCGGCTTCAGCACACCAAAGTAATATATATCATAGAAAAATATCAGATAGAAATTTTCCAGTCTAATTTTTGTAGATTTGTTATATCTGTGGTATTAATCCTTTCACTTAATGATAATCTGTAAATATCAGATAGTGCAAAAATTCTAATATCTTTCAATTTTACTAAAATGTTTTTCGAAACCGTCTGTTCTAAAGTATATTACCGGTACCAATATCCACATTACATTTTGTGTAGATTTCTATTAATACTTTATTTGTTGTAAATAAAATATATTTAAAAATAATAATAAGTAAGCTTTTCCTAATATAAAATGAAATGGCAAATGTATATAAACATTTTATTTCTTATACCATACGATCGTTTTTGGAATCGAATTTAACTTTTTCTTTGTGGTTAAATGATAAAAATTATTCTAGAAACCCTATATGAAAGACCTATTCTTTTCATAATCTTACGGAAACTGATAGATTTTAAAGGAATATTTCCCGCGATTCTTTTGCATCATTTATATCTTGTAAATGTCACATTTAACAAAGAATTGATAGCAAAATTTTGGCACATAACCAAATACTTTCTACAATGAGAACTTTTCCCTTATCATTTCGTCGTTATTCATATCTTTTCTTTTAAAAAGAGCAATTAATTATCAACATTCTGGTATCAACCTTTTTATTTATTTTTTAATTTTTTAATATTCAGTTACAATAAATATAAAAGCTTTAGCGGAAAAATCCTAATAAAACATTTTAAAAGTATAATTCCAATTAAAGCCTGGAATGTTCTTCTTAAATTATCATTTCAAGAACGATATATTTTATGAGAATTTTAAAATAGATTAAAATGATATTAAAACATTTAAAAGTCACTTACTGCAACTACAAAAAAAGGAAAGAAGGATATCGTAATTGAAATAAAATATGTATCAATCTTTTATCACAAAAAATTCATCAATTAATACCGGACTATATTTACAGTATATCAATACAAAATATTAAAAAGAAATATATATATGTATATTGGTTCAAAAAATACATAGTTTTTTAACACATTAAATTAGAAACATATATTTTATAAAAAATTCAATATTATTAAGAGTAGAAAAATAAAAAAAACCTTAAGATAGAATTTAAGTTGTAATGTTTATGTATGATTTATAATTTCCCCTTCTTTCATATAGCTATCATTATCTAACTGCATTTCTGTTTCCAGTCTTCTCAAAAAACGCAGCTAACACAATGCGCCTATCATACCACACCAATAAGCAGAGATCGGCGAGAAAAATTAGAGAGTTTACATTTTGACTATGGCAACAGTAACTGGAAACGAAAGAGCACGCAAAGAGATCGGCTGAGCCACACGCAAGTTCACAATACCTACGCGGTTCGTCCAGAGGGATGGAATTCGTCCCGCTGATTGGACGAGAGGATATAGCACAACAGCAAATCAACGATTAGGCTCGGGATAATACTTTTCTATTTTCTTTCGATCGATGTTTTGTATTTTTATGGTAAATTTTATTAATGAAAGTATTTACAAATGTTTTTCGATGATATACTATACATTTTTAATATTATAGATCATTTTCATAAAGAGACTGAACCTTTTACTGCCTATTTGTTCGTATTTATAAAGTGACAATATTCATTTTTTTACCCCACTTTAAAAAGTAGTGATTTTTTAAAAACCGAATTTGTATGAATAAATAATAAGATTAAAATATGTTAAAATGTATTATTATTATTATTATTATTTCAATTTACTATTTGTTTTTTCATCTGTAAAACTCACGATTTATACTTTTTTCTAAATGAAATCATATACAACAATCAAAAATTTCAGATCACTAGGTTCATGTTTGTTTCCATCTACTTGACGCTTGTTAATGATAAATGTAAAAGAGGATTTTTTGAAGTAGAAGTAGCGATATTTTTAAAATTAAGTAAAGGACAAGCTATGAGAAAACCATGAAAGGGGGGAGGGGTAATTTAAAGAATTGTACAATAAAACCTCATCGTTTTTAAATCGATCTGAAAGTCGATAAGAAACTAGACTGCTAGAATTTAATTAGTGCAAATTGTAGATATTACAGTCATAAGACAGGGGTTCAAAATTTGAGGATAAGTTGAAATTGCAAATTCTTCAAATATTGATGTATATTCATATACACAGCATCAGACACTCTTCTTTCCTTTTTTTTTTTTTTTTTTTCCTTACTTCAATTTCTATTAAAATGCAGATGGGATAGAGAAACAATATTGTACTTTTGAAAGTTAGCATTTGTGTTTAACACATTGATAGATAACATGCAATGTGAATATCTCAAAATGCATTACTGTCTGCATCTGTAACAATGTAATTACATGAAAAAAATCAGGTTATCAAATGTTTTCATTTTTTTTTTTTTTTTAAATAAAACTTGGTAAAAATAATATACTGTCTGATACTGTAAATGAATATACTGTAAATGAATATATTTTAATCTTATTATTTATTCATACAAATTCGGTTTTTAAAAAATCACTACTTTTTAAAGTGGGATAAAAAAATGAATAATGTCACTTTATAAATACGAACAAATCGGCAGTAAAAGGTTTTAATCTCTTTATGAAAATGATCTATAATATTAAGAATGTATAGTATATCATCGAAAAACATTTGTAAATACTTTCATTACTAAAATTTACCATAAAAATACAAAACATCGATCGAAAGAAAATAGAAAAGTATTATCCCGAGCCTAATCGTTGATTTGCTGTTGTGCTATATCCTCTCGTCCAATCAGCGGGAGGAATCCCATGCCTCTGGACGAACCGCGTAGGTATTGTGAACTTGCGAGCCACACACAAGCACGGGTGTAGGATGGCACATCTGAGTAATGAAGGAAAATCTCATTCATTTTAATGAGAATGATTTAAAACCTCTTGTAAATGACCCCTTCTAAGCACTTAATAAACTATATTTAGCATTATGCTGATTTTTGCATTTCGATAATTTCTACATATATGTACAGTCGGTAACAAAAGTGTCCGAACACTAGCTAAAATTCCTATGTAAAAAAAGTACACTTCATACGATTTTGTTAAGTAAATCCTTATCGAATCATGTTCTTACACTGACTGAGAACAGGATTTGACAAGGATTTATTTAACAAAACCGTATGAAGTGTGCTTTTTTTACATAGGAATTTTTGTTAGTGTTCGGACACTTTCGTTACCGACTGTATATATAAATACTGGTGCATCTATTAAGTACCTGCGTCCACACATTACTAAACAATTAATTTTTATTTATCCTAAAATGAACACATCACTCAATAAGTTCCAAGAAGGACATATTAACCCTTTCAGGGGCGGTGGCTAGAGGGTCTATCCACCTACTTTAGAAATTTTTCTCTAGGTGTGCAGTGGCTACTTTTTCTATCCACTTTTATGAAAAGTTAATGTGTACTTCTAAAATTGAAATAGAGACGACCTCACTACAGTAACTTTAAGCAGGATGTGCCTATGACTTTTTTAAATGGACAGGTTGCGGGAAAATTTTTTGAAGTTTCTTTTATATATTTTTATGAAAAATAATTTTTTATTCAAAAGTATTTGGTAGTGTAAATATACTGTAATGCACCTTTTAAATACAACAGATTTACATATTATCTTAGATCATTAATTTTAGTTTGATATTTAGGAGCATCTTTTAGGTGGATAGACCCTCTAGCCACCGCGCACATAAGACAGTTCTGCTGGGGAAAAGAATCTCAATGTCTTTTCCTTTGAGATAAACAAAGAGGGTCTTTTGGGGTTAGTGAACTGTGATAAATATAAACAGTAAGGGATAGCAGAATGTAAATACAGATGTAAACAAGCGTGGGAGGGTTCTTACAAATTTACTTTACTATTCAGTATTTCTGTTTACAGTGTAGAAAGAGGCTGCTTTTTTCTATTGCTCTTATATCGTGATTTTTAAAAATAAATTTTTATTTCCACAGCTTTTAAATTTAGTTAATTTCTCTAAATAATCTTAAATTAAATGTATCTATCTTAATTTTTATCACAATAATGCCTAGATAAGGCTTATCTTTGGATGAAGCTATTGCTCTGTTTGAAGAGCTACCCTCAGATGATGATTCTGCAGAATCTGGATGAGGAACAAAGAAATTTTAAAGAACATTAATATTTTTAAAGTTTTCATATTTCTGTGTATGCAATTTGTGAATTGATTATTTCATTACAATATGAAGGTAAGAAATTATGTCTTTTAGTTTATGTACTGAATCGATTTCAAAATTTATTGCACTTACAATATAATTGAATAACTATAATTTTTATTCCTTAAATAGTGAATAATTTTTTTCTTATTACTAATGCATAGAGGTTTCTAAAGAAATTTTAAACAGCCCATATATGTGTGTGTATATATATAATAAATCATTAAAAAAGGATAAAGAAGCATTATAATTTAAGTAATAATTAATTATTGTTACATTGTATTATTATAATTACATTTTCAAGGCATAATTTCAATTTTTATTCCTTAAATATATAAATATTTATTTCCATACGAAACTTAAGGTACATGACGTATGTGCGCAGTGGCTAGAACGTCTAGCCACCACCTACAAAAAAATCCCCACATGCTGAATTTTTTTCTTCATCAAATATGACTTGTAGGGGATGTTTACTTTATGATATATATATATTTAAAAGAAAATTCAATCATTTTTACTTAGTGCCCCTGAAAGGGTTAATGGTGCCTGTTATGAAAAATCTATTAAATTATTAGAAAGAGTCAACATTTAAACAATACGCGGCACAATTTCACGAAAATTCGAGTATTAGTTCAGAAGCTTCTTTGGAATTAGTGACGCTACATTTGTTATTTTAAAAATAACAGAAGGGAAGATATTTTAACTGTTGATTAAATACTTTTTTTATTACGGAAATACCGTCCAAGGAAAAAAAATATATTCACAGGTGTTTTACAAATTTTTCTGCATGGAAAACAGCCATTAAACGTTAAATCAATAAATTTAAATGAGTCTGTAAAATAACTGATGATGCTGAATGCTCTGGGTGCCAAATAAAATTCTTGCCTCCTGCCCTCTATATTTGAGACTGACGATTATTTCAGATTGGTTTTGTCCAGGCAACATTATGCCATTTTTAAAGAGCATATTATTATCCATATTTTAGCACCAGTTTTATCTTTAAGTATGTGGTGTAAGTAAACCGCTAGAATTAGCCCTCTATTTTCGATGCTGACCTCTACGGGTTTAGTAAACCATGAAATTTCCCACCAGATGGTGTTGCTGTTGGTGTTGTGGAATAAGGTCGATTGACTGATTTAGTGTCCTAGGCGTGAGGGGGAGTGCCTTCCGTGGATGCCTTTGTAAAGGAACCTTGCCAGTATTTACGCAAGTTTTTGAGAAAAACACGGAAAACTCCGAATTGCTAGGTAAGCGAGCGCGACCTGGAATCAAACCCGACACCTCACGTCTACCAGCTTTAAGCGCAGAAACGCTTGGCCGCGTGTGAGCCTCATCTACCAGAAATGTGGTCGTTTGCCTTAAAATTGGCGACTTTGGCCGGGCAAACCTATGAGAAATTCACTGTATATATATATATATATATATATATATATATATATGAAAAAAAAAAAAAAAAAAAAAAAAAAAAAAAAAAAAACGCTTGACACAAGACGTCGCAGGGACACCAGTTGAATACTCAGTTTTGTTTTTCAATACAACTAGTTTTTTAGGGCATTAATCTATTGGTTCAACTCCAACCGATTTAGTTTTTGTATAAAACGGTTGCTTTGATATGAAATTAGTGGTATTAAAAATGGAAATTGTAGTATGCATTTAGCAAACATGTCTATAAGGCTCGTTTAAAATAAAATAAAAACACAAGGGTTCATAGGAGAAGCGTGAGGCGATTGTACAAGTATTTCATTAAATGGCATTTACTTTATTCTTGTTTCTGATTCTTTCTTTAATAAATGTGCGACATTTGATATTTAGACGAGTTAATAGTGGCTTTGTCTGCTTTACTTTATCAAAGTCCTTTCCATATAAGGCTAGAATTTCTTCTCTAAATATTAGTTCTAAAATATTTCACTGATAGTAGAGTGAATTATTTTTTGCTTATATGAGTCTTTTTTTATTTTTAATTTCTTGTTCTAACAAAATTCTGCAACTATCAAAAATGTCTTTCGAAACATTTCTTTACATTTTTGGAACCATTTCGTCTAGTCATTCCCGATCAGCTGAGCTACAGACAATTGATATTTTTTAATTGTATCACATAAATATACCCATGCCTCATCGAATGTTACTACAAATTTTTATTTTTCAGCAACTAGGTGTTTTTCATAAAATTTTCTGCACTTTATTTTGCTTTAATGAGTATTCTTTTGAAAAAAACAGATGAACTTTAGATTTAAATATCTTTTATAACTTCAAATCTATATGTATGATTTTATTTACAGAGTCAGATGACACTCCTAATTTCGATGCAATGAATCTTTGAGTCTCAGATTTTCTTTTAGAATCAGAGACGTCACTTTCTTGAAATTTACATGCGTTTGAACAGTCTTAGAATGAAGTTTCATGGTCTTGTTTTCATTTTTATGTACACTTAGGGATTTTATTTCCTTTTAAATTTAATGTATTATACATACCGTTTATAGAAATGCAGTAAACACGATTTTTGCACCACTTTATAATTTGGTGATTATTCTCCTCGGAAAGTGCAATTACGTATCCGTGGAACCGTCTACCAATTTTGGGAGCCCTTTTCAAAATAAATCTATATATTTTAATATTCCAATTAAAAGATAAAAGTAGCAGACTATTATTCTAAATTTGCCAAATATTATCTCAAACTACAAAAGAGAAGAATAAATTATAAAATCGTTTTTACAATGTGCAAACGATTTTTTGTATATTTTTTCTTATGCTGTGTCATTCGAGACACTGCTGTGTCTTATGACATAATATATAAATTTGTGCGTGTGTGGGTGTTAATTTCAAAATATAGAGTTGGTGAGAAGTATGCAGTGATTCAAAACTCCTAATATAAGAAAAAAAAAAGAGATTGGAAATAAAAAGCACTTAAAACAATCTAATCTAAAAGAAAAACTCTAATGTAATGTACGCAATATAATATAATATAATTAAAATAATAAAAATTACAGTGAGTTACTAAATACAAAAGTAAAAAACGTGTGTATCAAGTGCAAAAATTGCACACACAATACAGATATATATATATATATATATATATATATATATATATAAACTTTGTAAACGTTTGTAAAGGCTATCATTTGTGTACCATTTTTTAATGTCATCTTATAATAACAATTAAATATAAATGGCATAAGGGGATTTTGTTTAGTTCCATACCATATGCATGTTTTCTTTTAAATTTATACTACAGGGCATAATATTTTCATGTTAAGAGAAAAAAACACGATCGATCGTTTGAGACGGTGACAGACTGAAATGCCTCACCTAGCAGAATACCTACCGTTTAGTTCGGTACTTCATAATTTGACATTAATTTTATTGCTGTTAGTTTCATATTTAAGTTTGCATGTACTTCTTTGCTATTTCCAATGGAATGATTAACATGATGCTAATTTATAAGAATTCTGTAAAGCTATGGTAATTTTAAATTTCGAATAAAGTACAAAATATTTGGATGTTTAGGCGAAATGTTATCCTATTCTGCAACATTAAGAAATTCGTAAGTTTCAAATAGCTTACAAAGTTTCAAAAATCGAATTTTCAAAGCATTTTGCAAGCATCATAACTGGTATTTTCATGCTGATCTAAAATCTTTACACTAAAAATATTTCTGTAAACACTCGTTTAAGCAAAATTTCGACCTATTCTCCAAAGTTAAGAAAAATCGTGAATTTTGAATAATTTAAGAAGTTTATAAATTAGAATATTGAAACCCAATAGATTTCTTTCCAGTGTAATAAGTGATTTTTTAAAAGTGGTCCTCCCTGAGATAATTTGTTCTAGATATACTGTATACACAGGCTAGAGACTAATACACTGACACTATTTGGAAGAACTTCACACAGATTTTGTGATTTTTGGATTATACCATGCCTTAAAACATGTAAAAATCTTAAAACATCGATGTCGAAAATGTTCACAATTTCCTAAATTTCCTATACGTACAATATGGCGGGGAACTAAAAGCAATATTTTAGAGCATTGGACGATGATAAATTTCTTATATTCTCTGAAATATTCATATATAAATACCTTGAATATTTTTAATAAAAGTAATAAGATTTTATTTATTTTCTTTGTAATTAAATAAAGTTTTATTTATACAAAAAAAAAAAAAAAAAAAAATCGAATTATGTGTAGAATATAAAAGAAATCATTAAAAAGAAAAGAAACACAACAAGCAATTGATAAAAGAGATTATAAATACTCTCTTAACAAACAAATATATATATATATTTAATAATTGTTGCTTTTAAATAGCTGTTTATTAATAATAAGTATTTTTCTAGAGAAACGTAACTATAATAATATTTTTTTTCAAAAGTCTTGTTTTGAAACTAAACTTCGTAAGTTAATTAAAATTCTAATAAATTAGAAAACATAAATTTTTTTGTTTGATAATTTAGATAAACTTAAAGTAAACACCTTAATAATAATAATAATAATAATAATAATAAAAACTTAAGTACAAAGGTTTATCTTTTTAATATATTTTTTATAAATTTTTAATTTAGTTCAACAAAATATTCATACTCTTTTTTAAACAATATATTTTTATTTTTATTCAAACGTTGCAAATAAAACTCGAATAAAATCATATTGAAAAATATATGCTTTAAAACATCTCGTTTTACATAATGTTTAACCTTATTGATTTGAGCTACTCCAAAATAAAAGTTATTTAAAATAATGTGTTGAATTTTACTCTATAAATTGTTTTATATATATTCATACTTCATAGTTGTACGCAATTTGGAATTAGTTAAAAATTTAACATTTCCAAAAAACTGAATTTAAATTAAACTCATAATAACTAATAAAAACATCTAACAAATAAATTAGTATGCTTCGATTGTCACAAAATGTTCTTCCTTGTCATTCTAAAGTAATAATTGTTAGAAAAACTACAAAGTAGACATGGCAACAGCAGAAATATTAATTTTTTTTAATATCCAAAGCAAATAGATTAACAGCAGGAAATTTAAGTTTTTCTTAATATTGCTCTTTCTTTGTATAACCTAGCAGTACGTCTTGTGTATAAGTTTTGGTACAAAGTTTTCAACGGAAATGTTTTTATATACATTTTCATGCTAGATACTACTTTCAAACGAAAGACCATCTCGTTGTCTGAAAATTTAATGCAATGTAGTTTTATATTTTTAACTTTGTTCTGAAAAATAAGCTTGATTTATAGATTTTTTGTTTGTTTTATTTTACGAGAAGTAAGTCCACGGGTAGAAGCGATTGTAAAAAATTAAATAAACAAATAAAATAAAATAATCTTTATTTTGTGCTTTTTTTCTTTTCTTAAAAAAAGTAAGGTATTAAACTTGTGCGATAGTTAATTACTTTCTGATATACACTATCTACCAATAAATATTCCGACACTTCCGAAATTAGACGATTTATCAAATATCTAGAAAAGTTCGTTAGGAAAAAGCTTGAAACTTTGGTAGTGTAAAGAATATGTTATATTTCATGAAAAGTTGTATCTTGAACAGGAAAAGGGGACCAGTTAAACATTAAACAAAAATCAAAATGTTTTGAATCATTCTGTAAAAAATAATGCTTTAAATGAATTTGGCTACAGCATGCGATCATGAAGATTTTTTTTTTTTCATTATCTGCATAAACTTGTATGAGGCTACCACAAAATTTCATTTGCATAATTTTATAGTTAAATATATTGTGCAAGTGAAAGGAAATTACAAGAGAAAAAAATCATAATAAATATTTGTCGAATAATACCTTTTTTATCGGTTTTCAATGCGAAAAATGCAGATTAAATTTTCTGTTTGTTTTAGTAAGTCCCCGACACTCTTATTGCACATATCGCAAGCATTGATTACACGATTGCATATCCATTTTTTTGCCCTTCTTACCTAAACGGCAAAAATAGTTTGGCATTGACTGTACTCAAGGTGGCCCGACATCAGGGCCACCTAGAGAACATGCATATGGTCGTAATTTGCACGATATTATACTGTTAATCTGACAAATTTATTAGAAATGAAGTTAATGGAGGTAAAGAGATTAAAATAAACTTTTGGAAAACGTATAATAACTTAAAGTTTTAAGAATTTAAACACGTGTAGATTAAAGTATCTTCTTACTTGGAAATTAAAACGTTTACTCCTCTAAAGTGAAATCACTTCATACAATGGCGATCAATCAAGATAATCACTTCAAATTTAGTTATATACCCTGGATATACATGATTTACGATGCAGTAGCGCCATTTTGTGATTGAAAATTAAATTAAATCTATTTTAGAGGGGTGGGCTACCTTAGGAACACCGGCCACCTGTTGCTTACGTACCTTATTATTTTAAAAATCAATTCGTTGTAATCACTTAAAACTTCATTAAAAATTTTAAAAGAGTTATTTTTTATATTTTTACAAAGTCTTAAAAGGATATATATTATAGGATATATATTAAAGGATATATATACAGTGAAAAACGTTTAACACGAAACTGAGGGGACCGAAATATTTTTTCGTGTTAAAAGAATTTCGTGTAAAAAAAAATTCGTAAAATAAGTACAAAATTGGCCAATGTTTTCCCTGTCATCTATTATTATTTCCATTTCCTGTAAAAATACTAACTTACATCCATTAAGATAAAAATCAAGTACAAATATGATTTTTCTTTTTTTTTTTTGGGGGGGGGGGGACAATCAGATATTATTTACTGTCTTTTTCAGCATCACATCGTTTAAAAATGTATCAAGATTATATATTGTTTTATTCATCTCTGAATTCGAATGTGCATCTAAATAACTGCAGATACTCATTATTTTTTTCATTTCTGGAGCAGAGGTGACAGAAAATGCATCGTTGATTCAGTTGTCAGATTCGTAATAAAAATTTACCTAAGGGGAATCATTTTAATGATGAATGATGTCAAAAATCTCATTGTCGGTGCTGTAAACACATGATCATCGAAGGAAATATATTGTAGCATAGTTACCAACATTTTTATTTATTCCAGAGCATTTTTAGCAGAGATTTTAATCCGCACCACTTTATTTATAGATTATTTTCCTTCAATATGTAACTACGATAAAATAAAAAAAAAGTTACTCTTAAGAAAAAAAAAATGGTATGGAAATAAAGGCGGGTCTAAAAATGCTTTGGAATAAATTAAAATGTTGGCATCTCTGTAGAATATATTTAAATTATAGCGATTTAAAATAATAATAATAAAAAAGAAGTAAAAGATTTTTAACTTTTGGAATTGTGACTTAAAGATCAAAAAATAAAATTCTGAACAGAAATTTTATAGAATAAAATACTAAGAAATAATTTCTGAAGGAGATTTATTTTATCCGAAAGCATTTGTTTTAAACTCGTCGTCGAGGTTGCTTAAAAAACATATGAATCACTTTCAATGTCATTTTCTATTCTTCTTCTTCCTCTTCTTCTTCTTCTTCTTCTTTTTTTTTTTTTTTTTTTTTAAGAAAACATGAAGATATTTTTCTTTGAAAAATGTCATATAAAAATAAATATGACATCACATAGATGAGTCTTTATTTTATTTTTTTAATACTAAATGAAAGACGACTTAAAAAATAAAAAAATAAAAAAGATTTTTCAGTTTTTTTTTTCCTGGTTTAGTATTTTTTTTTCCCTTTCAGTTTTAGGTGCTCTGATGGGTAAAGAGATTTTAAGGGCCATAGTATATATTTCTGAGATATAATTTTGTAAGGTACGTATAAAACCCAAAGGAATCTACAAAATCAGGTCTTGATAAATGCAATAAAAATTATGTAACAATTGAAATTATGCAAGCTTATTAAACATTTGTTTATTGTAGAATCAAAGAAAAACTCATCAATAAGCAATGCTGCACATTTTGATTTAGCGTGATTTTTTACTAATTTAAGTAAAAATAATGTAGGGGAATGTCTTCGATTGTGGGCACGGTTTCGACTTAAGTTTATAACTTTTCAAAGAGTAGATATTATGCAAACATATGAATACAAATGGAAACCTAGGATCCATAGGTAACATTTGATCATGCAATTGTATTGAATCCGTCAACTAGAAAAAAATTATTGCAAATCTTGTAAAGTAATTATTTTTGGTAATAAAAAATTGTGTACCCGGTTCTGGACACACTTGAAAAATCCACTTAAAATAGGAAATATTAAAAAAATATATATTCTTTTATTATTTGTTCCTATGAACTTCTCTATACATTCGCTTTCAATCTCAATCAAAGTTCTTCTTCTGAACATTTCACCAGAAAAGAACGCTGCAAATATTGAAACGTTAACATTAAAAAAAAAAAAAAAAAAAAAAAAAAAAAAAAAAAAAAACCTAATAAAATATTATACTTATTTATGTTCCCAAAAGGTACCTGAAAATTTTGAGCTTTTTAAAGTTTTCGGAATATTAACCAACCAATTTTAGAACAATTTTGTTTGTGTAGGTGTTTGAAAAATATTAAATATTGTGGACGCTGTATCTATCTAATCATTGAACAGAATTTTACCAAAATATGACACCTCTTTAACTAAGATTAGTGCTTAGCCTTTTATTATAATTAATATTAACTAATAGTAGACAGAAAATTATTTGAGATATTATACTAAATAAACATATAACATTTCATTAAATAAAAAAAAAAAAAATCATGTTTGAAACAAAATATAAGCATATTAAATTATACCTTATTACTTTATTAAAGGTTCTAGATTTGTGTTGTAGAAAAAAAAAGTTACATTTTTTAAAGATACATTTACTTTCCTCAAATTCGCATTTATAGAAATAATAAATTGTTTACATGCGAACACTATAATGAGGAAAGTATTGTATTCATATCAAAAATCCGAGATTGAGACTTTGGTATTCCTACAAGTTTTGGAGTCAATGAATTCATATATACTATCTTTCCGATGATGTATGAGTATATGTATGTATGTGAGAGAACACGATAGCGTCTAAACGAATAAAACGTCTTTCTTCGAATGAGTTGAAATTTGGTACTTATGTTATAGGTCAACATAGCACAAACTCTATTGATTTTGGTGAATATAGTACTTATACTTCATTTACAGTGACACAAAGGACAATTATTTATCATTATGGTCTATGGATCCATTTTTTGCGATAGCGTTTAAGCGCCTTATTCGACTGAGCTAAAAATATATACACATGTTATAAGTAACTGTTCCACAAACTACATAGATTTTGGTGATTCTAGTACGCATAGTTTTTTCCACAAAGTCACAACGAAAAATCCCTTATCATTATGCTGGGGGGGGGGGGTGTTATCCATTGGATTTTTTTATAAAAAATTATTAAAATAAAGGAAAATTTTTTACAGATTTTAATCTCCATATTTGGGTATAATTATAAATTAGTTAGCGTGCACATGTGTTAGGTTAAGTTATTTTGCTGTAAAATTTACAAAACTTTAATTTTAAATTTTAAAATTCCTGTCGTCCTTGGAGTTTTTTGTATTTGGCGATTAAAAACGTAATGCGAAAATATGCATATCAGATGTATATTTTCGCAATATCTCTTGTATGAAATATTGTTTCATATACATCAACACGTTTCACACCTGTCGACATATTAGTATCTTATATCAAATACTTTATTTAGACATTTGAAAAGAAATTTAATTTCAAATTATGATAGAATATTTACCATTTTCCTTTTATTTAGTATATTAGTTGGATATTTATTGTGTAAATATCACCCTTTGAAATGAAATGTTTATGTTTACATTCGAAATTGGAAGTTTGCCATTTTTTTTTCTACAGATTTTAAATTTTAAATTAATTTTTTTTTTCAATTTTACAGCAAAAATAACTCAATCTAACACATGTAGTCATTGTAACTTATATACATTCTATAACAAAAAAAGCGACGCACCAAGAAGTCATGCAAACTGGACACAAATTGACATGCATACAGATTTTGATAGAAAATGTAAAATTTTAAAGTTTGGCTGCCATCGAATAAGCATGTGACGCTGCAGCGCATCTTAACTGCGCAATTGGCAGAATACTAAAGATGAGAAATTTTGATTCCAGTTTATAAATTCTTCGAAAATTTCATTCCGTCTACTCAGATATACAGTTACTATGCCTCGCATACAGGTGCGCAAACAATATTGCAGATGACAGCGTTTGAGATCGGTGTGTAGTTTGGCTCAAAGAAGCCGGTTGGTTTAATCTGATAATTTTTTGACAATCTGATAGGAGCAATGCCAATGTTTCATAATAATGACAGGAATGCGTGAGCATGCTCGTACACAGTATCAGGGAGGAAGTGGTCGGCCTAGAGAGAGGACAAAACGTGAGACCCGATCAATCGTCAGAGCGGTATTCAAAGTCCCAATTCATCATTATCATCGATCCTACGTGCAACTGGTATTTGAGGGACTTCAACGAACATTAATAGGCGGCTCACAGAAATGGGGTTGAGCTCACGGAACCCCTTGTGCGGACTACTATTAAACTTTTTATACCCACAAGCACGTCTGCAATGACATCATGATCGTTCGAACTGGAATGTCACTAAATGGAGTAGCATTGTCTTTAGTTATGAGTACCACTCCGATCTGAGCCCCGATGACCAGCGAAGACGCGTGTCTGGAGATGCCCCGAAATTAGGGGGGATTCCAACTCGACTATCGTCAGCCATACGGCCCGACAACTAGGAGTGATGTCTCGAATGCCATTTCATTTCATAGCAGGACTACTTTGGTTGTCATCCATGGCATCTTTACAGCACAGCGGTACGTCGAAGACATTCTATGTCCCGTTGTGTTTCCCTTCATATCACGCAGTCCCGACCGTTTATTTCAGCTTGATAGTGCCCGCCCGCGCACAAAGATAGTTTCTACTGCTTGTTTTCCTGCTTGCTTAACATAATTTTGGCCAGAGAAGTCGCCGGATCTCTCTCTTGCTGAGAACGTTTGGAGCATCATGAAAAGAGTCCTACAACCAGCTCGGAATTTTGCCAATCGAACGCACCAATTGGACAGAATTTGGCATGATATCTTGCAGAAGCATATCTGCCAACTGTATCAATTAATGTCAAGCCAAATAACTGCTTATATACGGGTCAAAAGTGGACCAATAGGTTACCGACTCTTTGTTTTTTGTGAGGCCGTTTCTCTTGATTAAACCATTAAAATTTTTTGAAACTGTAATCAGTTTTTTTTTTTTTTTTTTTTTTTTTTTCCCCGCATGTACATCGCATCTACCAATTTTCGTCTCATTTGGATAAATCCTTCTTGGTGCGTCGATTTTTCTGTTATAGAGTATATGAATTTATCCAAATATGGGAATTACAATCGGGAAATAATTTCCTTTAAACTTTAATAATTTTTTACAAAAAATCCAATGGACGATTTATTTTTCTTGGCTCCACGGACGGCTAGTGATGCCATTACTTCGCTTGCGTATAGTAATGCTCCATTATACAAATTACTGTATCTATGGTTTTATTTGAGTTTTATGAAATTGCCAGATTTAACAACTTTCTAATTTTAGGCCTTCATTAATGCAAAAGAATACGTGTATAAAAGTGAAAAATGGGGAAAAATGCATAAAAAATAAAAGTATTTTGAAATACCTTCTTGACATCGTAAAAAAACTAATTTTTGTATTCTCCTCATCTGGCTAATTATATCTTTCGAATGATACCATTTTCAACACTCTACTCCCATAATTAATATGTTAAAAAGGGACCACTAGTTTTATGCTTGCTTATTAATAAATAGATGAATGTCTCTTGAATGTCCCTGTACATGAAACATTACCTTGATTTAAAAAAAAAGTGTATTGTTGCATTTCTATATAATACAGATTTAAAATACCGAGCTTGGACTTCCTGCTGCTACTTATTCTTGAGATATGCTTATAATATATACACACAGAGAGAACACACAGACGCATAAGCTCACCACACGCTAAAAATCTAATTTTTGTATTCAGGGGACCTCAAAAAGTGTAAAAATAATAAAAGCTCAATTTCGAAAATTTGACCCTAAGACAATACAGAGAGTAGTAACTGCATTTAATGGAATTATTAAAATAAGTACAGAAAATATGGATTCAAAATAGTCAGCATTTTACTTACATTATATATGATACTTATATTCAGAAATCTTGCATTACTTGATACCAATGTTGCAGCTCAAGCTTTGTTACGTCTCGAAATATTTTTACACTGAATATAGAACTATATTTATGATTTTTTTTAAAGAATTCATTAGAAACTGTAGAGTGGCGCTATTTGTCGCTGTTACATATAATAATTCAGACAAAGTTTTTTTTTTTTTTTTTTTTTTTTTTTTTTTTTTTGTGATGCCCAGTACTAAATATTTTCCACGGAGAAATAGTGCTATTTCTAACGATTTATGTAAAATATCGTCTATGAATGAATAATTTTTTTAATTCGCATCAAGGAAAAAAAAAAAAACATCTTTTTTTTAGGTTAATATGCACAGTTTACAAACAACTCGCAAGAAAATTAAAATATGTTCACACAAAGTTTTGTGTTTTAAATCCATAGGGATTATTTGATGTCAAACAATGAATAGTTAACGACACAAAAGCGGTAATTCTTTTGAAGCTTAATTTTTTTGGAATTAAACACCGCGTCATTAATTATAAATTGAAATACGTTTACAAGTATATTCTTGTTCACGTATTAAATAATAAATTTTTTAATCGTAACATTTTCTGCGAGCTTAATACGAAAACAATTGTTGGAAACATTACAAGACGCATACAAATTATTTCTAATTAAAAAAAAAAAAAGTTCGTGTTACGTAATGGCGAATAAAAAATTATGTGTTTCGTAATACTGTAATTAGGATGAAGAAAATTAATCTCAAAAGACGTAAAGCGTAATTTATTGATTTTTTGTCAGTAATATATATATATATATATATATATGTGTGTGTGTGTGTGTGTGCGTGTGTTGATTAGGTAAAAAAAAAAATTATTATAAATAATAATTTTTGTTATAATTTGAATGAATTTGCTATTCTGTACTTTATTTTAATTTTAAAATAGATTGTTCACTTAAAATGTATAAGTACACTCATATATAGCCGAGCTCATAGATTAGTGAAGTATTAAATTCTAGTACTTAAAAAAAATTACGGAAACAAAATCAAAATTATTTAAATAACAATTAAATGGAAAGGAAATAAATGAACTTACCCTTAATCTTCATAAAGGAAAAGAGGCGAATATAAAAAACTAATAAAATAGAAAATGCATAAATACTCTTAGAAGAAAAAAAAACTTTTATTTTAAAAATTCACATATTAAATAACAAATGCCGACACATATCCCATAAATTTATACATTATGGATTATCAGACTTTTTCATAAAATACCAAAATGTCACTAATTTATGTGTAGGAGTAATTTTCCGGAACATAAATCTATGTATATCTATCCTCGGCGATCTGTGAAACACAATTATAGTTGAAATATTCAACGCTGATCTTTGGAAATTCCGTTTAATTTTTTATCCAATGTGAGATATTTAGTATCGGAATTCTATTGTAGAACGACAAAACATATTGCATCAAACCGAACGTACATTTCGATGTTTCACAAGCTTGAAAGAATCTAACGCCGAATCATTCTTAAAGTTTGGGATTTTAATCTCCTCGATTACCAAATTTGATATTTTTCGTGAATGTGATATATTCTTGTCGGACGCTTTTGCAGAAAATTCAGATCAGGCATGGAAGATCGTCGTTGATGACACATTATAGGAAATCCGTTGAGGATTGACGAGCAAACGTCTCCAGTTGAGCAAACGTCTAGATGGCGAGATAATACAAATCGTCTTCGCATTACACTGAAAATGTGAAAACAAGATAATTGTGTGGCACTTGTTGAAGTATAGGTGTAGTAATTCTTTCTCTCATATTTAAATCTCATATTGAAATCAACAATAGTTAGAACCAGTGTTGTTTTGCCGCCAAGTTTTGGCGCACGTGTTTGCACCTGTGGAAGAAAGGCTACGTCTTTTCGAAACCGGTAATGTTTTCATTAGTTTATGGTGTATGAAGAAGTTTTTAGTTTGAATATATCCCGCATAATAGGAAAAGTGTTTTTATAACTTACTAGCAGTCTTTGCCCGCTTTGCTGGACACTATATTTAAATGAGTTGTCAAAATCGCGTATCATTATTAATAACCTAAGTTCCCGCTGTGTTCGGTAGAGGATTTTCTCGCTCGCAGTGGGAGTAGTCCGGGTCCCCACTGCCTTCGGCAACAACTTACCCGCTTTTTCCCATTCCCCAGCGGGTAAGTTCGAAGGTTTCCAAAATCACATGTAGTACATCATGCGTAACTTAATCAATTTCCACACACAAACATTCGCCATTCTAAGATAATTTAAGGCAAATTCAAAAGGGAAAACGTGTTTTTACATGTTTTTATTGCCCCCGACCCCACGAAGTGTAAGGGGGAAATTTCCTAAATTCCCGTTACAATAAGTTTCGGATACAATTTACGTACGAAATTTAACGACCGTCGATCTCATAGATTTTCCAAGACAAATATAGCGCTGAAAGGTGGTCTCGAATTTGGTTATTCGTACCTCCCCCTCACCGAAAAAAAAATTAATAAAAAATCGAAAATCACAAAACGAAAATGTGTTTTTGGAAATATCCGAAAGAAGACACATGGATGCTTTCAATACCTTTTTACCATTTTTAGTTGTGCTCTATTCAAATATAAGGAAAAAAGGGGTGTCTCGATTTTGCCTTTAAAAATACCCTTGCCCCTCCCCCCCCCCCCAAAAAATAAATAAACAAATAAATAAAAATAAATAAATAAATAAAAAACTGCAGATCACAAAAAATAAAAAAAATAATGTTTTTAAAATATCTTAAGAAAACGCATGGCTGTTTTCAACATCTTTGTCCATTTTCAGTAGAGTTTTACTCAAAAAACAGAAATTTGCAAAATTTCCTGCACTAAGAAACCAAGCACCAAAATTTCTTGACCGCAGCACCCATAGATTTCTCAGGACAAATTTAGCGCTAAAAGGGGTGTGTCGATTTTGCGCCCTCGTAACCCCCCGTCCCCCCTCCAAGAAAAAAAATCACAAATCACAAAAAACTAAAATTGTGTTTTGGGAAATATCATAAGGATGTCGCGTAGCTTTTTTCAACATCTTTGTTCCATTTTTGATAGATACGAAATTTCCCGCCAAAAAACAAATTTCACCCTCCCTCCCCTTAAAAATAAAAAGTTCCTAAATTGCAAATAAAGTTTTATTTTTACTCATGTGTAGTCTCCCCATGGGCAATTTCTTCGTCCTCAAGTAATTTGGAGTCGAGTTATGCTTACAAACGTGCTTTTGACTTTTTTGGAGGGAACAAGTGTTTGTGTGTGTGTGTGGGGGGGGGGGTATTTAAAAAAAAAATAATATATATAATTTTAAGTTGGGTAAGGACCTAAATTATTGCCAAGCGCCGTTGAATTCTGTCCAGCCGTTCTCACGTGATACCCGCACAAAAATAGCATTACAGACATACAGACATTGTGACACACACACACACACAGAGACAAAGTTTTCTGAAGTCATTTTTGACTTTCATGGTGTGTGAAACGTGAAGATATCACAACATTTTTTGATTCTCACAAATTTACATACAGAAGTCTAATTTTATTAATATTGTATAAGAAGATTAAAGAAATTAATTATCTTCACTATTTCTTGAATTCATTAAAGATGTAATTTCCAATTCTCAGATTTAATCTGAAAAAGACTTTTCAGTTAGGGGATTTTATATTGGTCTAATTGGAGGTTGCTTACAGTTGCAAAAAGTAATCAAGAAGCAAATCATTTTTATCAGTTTCTTATTAAATAAAATATTGTGTAATATATTTTTTTATAAATCTCGAGTACCAACAGACAGACAAACAGGTGGGGCATTTAAAAAAATGCAGCCTTATTTAGAGCTACTTACATGAATTTAATTTATAGACTTCAAATACGTTCAGTGGATTTAACGTCGCACTAAATCTACGAAGTTCCAGTTAGCGATGGTCTGGGATTCAATCCTAGGGCTGATTCGAAGACATGGCAACACAATTTTAACCCGCTTCGGACCGTATTGCCCTTTTTCTGTAGTCTCAGCGCTATTTATTTTGGCAAACTAAGGACATTCAATTCCTCGAAAGATATAGGAAATTGCATATTGTGTGTGTTAAATTTATTTGGTTATTTTTTATATATTTATACTAATAAATAATTTTTATCTTTTTTTAAATTTTATACCCATTTTAAAACGTTAAATATAATTCTTTGGGATGATATCGAAAGAAATGTAATTAAACTTCAATTTCCTTGAATCACTTTGGTTAAACTGAGCGAGGACTTAACTAGTATGGTGGTTAGGTAACCAGTGGTGACCTAAATTTTGTAATAGAAGATCATTTATTAAATATTATCTCTGATCTTCTGTTCACCATTTGAGGTGTGTTTAAATTGTTCAAGAACTAATCATCTTTAGTGAAGCCCATGGTTTATCTGGTATTACTGAATTAAAACAGAAATAAAAAAATAAATAAAATGTAATCTCTTTATTAATGACTAGTAGACTCTGCCCGTAATAATAATAATAATAATGATAATAAAAAAGCAAAGTTATTAATATAATAATAATTAATATATTATTAATTATAAAAATCATTAATAAAATTTATTAGCAGTTTTCCGGCTCGCCAGATGTCGAGTCTGGAGCCCCAATGCTTTCGGCAGTGCCTTACTATCTTTTTACTCCAATCTCTCGTAGGTAAAGTTGAAAGTTTTGCAAAATTCTATCAAAATGCATGTTGCGTACGCTTAATCAACACCCACACACCAAAATTCGCTATTCTAAAATATTCTGGAGTATATATAAGATTGAAAACGTGTTTTTTGTTCCACCCGCACCAAATGGGGGTAGTGGGTATTTTCGCAAACTCACACTATAATACATGTTGCATAGTCACACCTAACCGACACATTAAAAAATCGATATCCTGAGATTATTCGAAGCAGAGTTATGTTTTAAAATGTGATTTTTATCCCACCCCCGCTCTTAAACGAGGGAAGGAGGAGGGAATTTCGCAAAATCTCTTTATGCTTGAGTTAGATACATATAACCAAACCACACATCAAAAATCTCCTTCCTAAGATAATTTAGTGCAGAGTTACGCATGGATACATGTTCTTTGCCCATTCATCCACAAAGGAGCGGTAGGGGGGAATTTCACAAGATCCCTTTGTAGTATGCGTTAAGTACGCATAAGCATACTACACATCAAATATTGCCATTCTAAAATAATTTGTTACAGAGTACGCATGAAAACATGCTCCTTGCCTTCGTCCCGAAACCTCTAAGGAGGGATAGGACGGAATATCGAAAAATCCCTTTGTAGTGTGTGTGTTGAGTACGTATAACCAATCGACATATGTCAAAAAATCGCTTTCCTGAGATAATTACTTCCTGAAATAATTACTCTTATAAACGTGTCTCTCCCCCCCCCCCCGGACTAAAGGGGGAAAAGGGAAATTTCGAAAAATCCCTTTACAGTTGGGAATGCATAAAATCCAATGTTGGGAAAGCATAAGCAGTTCACACATAAAAAATCGCCTTTTTAAGATAATTCTGAGCAGAGTTACGCATAGAAATATGCTTGTTGCCCACACTCCCAAGGGTGACTGTATGGAATTTCAAAAATATCTTTGTAGTGTGTGTTTTGTTTTCGCAAAAACAATTGAAATATCAAAAAATCGCTATTCTGGGATAATTTGGAGAAGAGTTACTTTTAAAAGCGTAATTTTGCCAGAGGGACGGGAATGGGGAAATTGAGGAGGCAGGATTTTGAGGAGGCAGGGGGAAATTTCGTAAAATCCCTTTATAGTGCGCGTTGGGAATGCATAACCAACCAACACAAAAAATTTATCTTTCTGAGATAATTTGAAGCAAAGTTATGCTTTGAAACGTGTTTAACTATTTCTTTCTAACTTTTTTTTTCAAGCATCCATATTGCCAGCACATTCTGCTGTAGATCTACCGTTTTATTTTACATACTCCTCATCGGCAATTTCTTCACCGTGAAGTAATTTGGAACCGAGTTATACTTATAAAGGTGCTTTTGACTTCTGCTCCCCCCCCCCCCCCCCGTGGGTAAACAGGGAGCATTTTGCAAAATCCCGTTTTAGGGGTCAGGGTCCTAAAAAAACCTGCTCACAAAATTTGTGACTGTAACCTCATGGAATCGCCTCGGCTGTGTTGAGTTAGTGAATCAGTCAGTTTACTCTTTTATATATATAGATAAAAATTGCATGTTCTTTCTTTATTGTTTTTTCTACATAAGGTAATCTTTTTAAGTATTTTTAAGTACAAGCACTTAAATCAATCATTTTATTTTCCCATGAGTTAAAAAAATAATTATATCCCGTAATTTGGGATAAATGAATAATTTATCGATATGCATGATTTTCAAACCGTTTGCCACTCCTTTTTCGGTAGCAATGACTATCTAAAAAATGCTTTTATAAGCTAGTAATATTAAAAAAGAAAATATAGTGAAAATGTTCAAAGATCAAAGAAAAGAAAAGAAAATGTACTAACTTAAAAAAAATATTTTATACTGTATGTGTATCATTTAATAATTTAAATGAAATAAATATTACCCTCGCTTAAAATTTCTCAAAGAAATGTGAGCCGAAACCCGAGCCTCTGGAGAAATATGATAAGAAGCTTGAAAATGGTTTGAAGCTGAAATGTACTCAATCTGTTTAAACATGCAGCACTATGCGATCATAAATATGTTGCTGCCACTGGTTCTGCTTTTATACCTCATAAATACATTTCAGTCGGAAAAAAAATTGTTTTGTGCCTAATCTTTTTTTTTTTTTTTTTTTTTTTTTTTTTTAAATAATAAATTATTAAAAGTCCACAGCACACCAACAATTTACTGAAAAACTTTATCTATTTAAATTTCAAGAAAAATATCTCTGTAGATCGTATCAAATTTAACTTAATCATGCTTGTCTAATATATTCATAATATATTCGTTTAAATTTAGAAATATACAAAACGATTTAAAATTATTTCCGTTTTCCTTATCTAGAGAATTTATTTATAATTCTTTTATAAACAGGCACAAATTATCTTTAAAATGCTGTATCTTGAAACTTCTAAATTCAGAAATAGTTATTCCACTTTTTTTATATATGCTGTTTTTACAATTATGAAAAAGTACTAAATAACTTTCAGCATATTAATCTTAAAAACTTTAATAAATTCGAAATCCAACGTTTCGGCTAAATTCCTTCATTAACCTTCCTCAGGGAAGAATGATGTTAAAAAACACATAAACATAGAAAATTTAAGTTACTACATGATATAATCATCTGTTAAATTTTTCTTTGAAGTTGTTATTGTGATATCATGTAGTAACTTAAATTTTCTATGTTTATGTGTTTTTAACATCATTCTTCCCTGAGGAAGGTTAATAAAGGAATTTAGCCGAAACGTTGGATTTGGAATTTATTAAAGTTTTTAAGATTAATATGCTGAAAGTTATTTAGTACTTTTTCATAATTACTTTTAAATTCGTTAAATATACATTTTTTTTCTAGTTATCAATTCTGATTTTTTATCTAATATTACTTTTCAAGTAAATTTCACATATTTTATTACCACGTTGCTTTAACTTATCTAAATGATTCAATTCATGTATTCTTTTTACGTAACATTGTTCATTGAGTTACTAAATATGCTCTATTTAAGCAACACTTTATCCTATTTTTGTGATAAATGCCTCTTTCCCTATGAACTATAAAAAAAAAAAGGTTACAAAAGCAATTATGATAATATAATGACATATAACGAAAAATGATAGAATGCAATTTAGTATTTCAGCTACAACCAGTTAATCATTAGTATACTTGATTTTGTGCCAGATAACGATAACAATTTCTTTATAAATTTATTTCTAAAAATTAAAAAGTGTAACCAGAACCCGTCATGCGTTAATCCTATTTTTGTTATTGATGCGTTTGTTTCTAGGATAATACTAGACTTTTTAGATCTTTTTTCTGAAACTACATATTTCAAGTAAGAATACAGAATTGAGAAAAGAAAAAGGACTAATTTTTTAAATTTCTGAAATTATTAATAATTAAAAAAGTCTTAAAATATTTTTGCATGTTTCCTTTTTCTCTACGTGTCATTTATTTTAATTAAAAAGAAATGGAAATTACCCTTCAACATTGTGGTTTATAAACACTTAAAATTTACTCGATCGAAGTGAAAACTCGTATAATGTAACGTGTAGTATAAATAATAAAGTACTTTTATCAATTATATCAAATAGGAAGGGATATAGTTGGCTGAATGTTGTCAGTATGTTGCGTAAGCAGCATATATATAATGCACGAAAATTTCATATGTTAAAAACAGAAAATTAGCATAACTGAAAATTCATTTTTAAACATTTTTATTAGCAGCCTGTATCAAATTTTATTTGTTTGCGTCATTCTACAAAAAAAAAAAAAAATAAATAAAAAAAATAAATAAATAAATAAATAAATAAATAAATAAATAAAATAAATTTATAAATTAATTAAAAATAAATTAAAAAATAATAAAAATAATTTTTCAACATTTGGTTAGCATTACATGAATATTAGTGAAAGAAATAAAATACTGATTATATATTCAAAACTAAGTATATACAACTAAATTATTAAACTATTAACGATATACAAAGTATAGTAAAAAATAAATAAATAAATGAATAAATAAATAATAATGCGTTAGTTTTACCAAAGTGTTTCTTACGTGTGAATTTAATTTTTATATAGAATATTTAATTTTTATGAATTATTCAAATGTTTCTTCGTACGGAGAAAAGGTTTTATTCAATAAATAAATGTGAAGCTAATCTTTAACAAAGAGTCAAATGAATTTACTATGCAGATTACGCGACCCCTTTCGACTAAGCAATCGCCGGGGGTTTGGCGAATTGATGTCCATTTGTAATGGAGCACCGAATCGGTGACCATCTTTACCCTTAAAAGGTACAACCTTGCTACGTCCAGCATTCGAATTTGGGCAATGCCGTGCTTGGCAAGGACGCTAATCACCACCCTACAAGGATGGCACATTTTAAATTATGAAACATTGTATAAAAAGCTTTGGTTATTAAAATGTTTAATATAAAATAAAATTAATAATTTATTAGAAAATCTTATATACCAACGTTGTTTTAATGAGCCAGTTTTTTCCCCTCAGTTTTGAATCCATTAATGTTTTTAAAATTAATTCAACAAAGTCGAAGCGTGTTTATGACTTCGTTTTCTCTGTCTGTCTAATTGTCTGCTTTCTAATTAATATAAATAGTTCAAAAAGTATTTTTGAAATTAATATACGTTGTTTAAGTTTCTCAGTCTAAGGTAGAACATTCTCAATTCAAAGTCGTTCTTTTAACAATATTGAACAAATAATCGCAATTTAATTTAGATATATCAGCGATATGTTGTTTTTATATGCTTAAGAATAACATTTGATTTAAGCTCGTTTCAATATATTTATTCTGCGATAAATATAAAAATACAAAAATATGTCTTTATCGTTTAAATCCAAATAACTTATATTTTGCGTTAATATAATTTTTAATACTAATATCACTAACAGAACGTCTCTTCCCCAAGATATAATCAAGATGTCTTCAGGATGAAAATACATCCAAGAAACATTCTGAAGATGTACTGTGCTGCTAGAGTAATACCATTTTATGAAAGAAATTTTCTTTAATTATACAAGAAATGGCAGAAAATGTATTATTAATTGCGTCATATGTTTTTTACACAGTAAAAAGATGAAAAATGTTTATGTAAGTATAGTTGTTTTATAAAGTTTGTTAAAGTTTTATAAGTTGTTTTATAAAATATTCAAACCGCATAACTTTTATCTTTTTTTTTTTTTTTTTTTTTTTTTTTTTTTTTTTTTAATGAACACGTACAAAACATCATGTTATTTGGAAATGGCTTTTGATTTATACATTAAAAGACTAATATAGAAAAACTAAACATTTCAATAAGTATCAAACACAAATATAAAATAAAAAAGGAAATATTTTTAACCCTTTATAACATTTCGTTTGAATATTTTAAAGGCTGATACATCCACCGTAAATTGAAATAGACTTACAAAAGAATCTTTTATGAAATAAAAGACGTTTTTAAAAAGAATTAATTTTAAATTCATAAATATCTCAAAATTCATTTCATGACTGCTTTCACGTATTTCAAACTGCTGAATTCTCTCGTTAAATTTTTAAGAATTCTGTTAGAGATCTATTTTTGAACATCACAATCTTTTGAATAAGAGCGGTACATTTTCAAAATTTTTCTAATTAAAATTTTACTTTGTAATATCAGATAAACATCCCTTTTCATGTGGTACGTAATTACGTCATTTCCCAGCAGTCAATAATGCATACACGAGCGATTAGATTAGTGAAAATATACCTTTATTATACTTAATATACCTTTATTATACTTATTGGCATATCATTATTTGTTCTTTGATTTAAAATTTATCATACCAATTTAAGATTTATAAAAAATACTTATACGTAGATAAAGTAATATTAAAAAAAAAAAAAAAAAAATGTATTGATTATATTTAGTAATATTTTGAATCTTGTTCATTCTTTCTTTTGAATCTCTAAGATATATAATAATTCTATTTCTCCTCTAAACAATTTCAAAATTTCTATTGAAAAATTTTAAAATATATAACAAACATTTATTAAGTAACTATCAAATGATACTTTTGAATTTCTAATATGCGATTTTATTTCTTTTAATATTTGTGTTCGAATAATACAATTTCTTAAATCTTGTTATATAAAAAAGTAAAAATAAATAAATAAATAAACTTGTCTTTTCGACAAATTAGAGTACTCTAAAGAATACATTCGATTAGAATAATATTATTATTATTTCATACACTTTCATGAAATATTAAAAGTATGAATGCTTGAAATACTATGCCACTTTATATTTGTATGGTTCACTTTTAAACTTTGGATAATATCTGTATGCGTGTAATAGAAGAATATAAATTTGTTAATACCGGAGATGAAATTTTTTGACATTTTAAATTGATATCCCAACTTTCTTTTATTTATTTTTTAATGCATTATTGTAATTTATAATATGTATCTAATATCAATCTTTAATGAATTATATATATGGTGTTTTATAATCTAAGGTACTTTACAAGGCTTTTTAAACATATTGGGATTACAATTAAGGTAGATATAGTGTATGTTAAAAGTATCATATTTACCAAGTTATACTTACCAAATTATACTTAACTTACAGGTTTAATGTGACATTTATACAGAACAACTGAAAAAGTACAAATATCCACTTTTTTTTATTAAACAAATGCTGAATTTTTTTTACTTCCAAAAATTGTTTCAAGGAATTTTCTAATTGAAAAGGAATATTTACGAGTTCTCCTTTTTCTTGGATAATACAATCTCATTTCCTTCAATTCTCATTTAAAATTTTCATTTTCCTTCCCAGTTATATTAAATGCTGTTATGTGAAAAAAAAAAAAAAAATGCTGAGTTCATGAAGTATATCGAAATTCATACGAATTTCTTATCACTGAAGTATCTAGTCTGGAAGATTTAAAACCTCTTAAAGAAATTGCAAAGGATAAAGACGAAAATTGTTGATGTGTTTCTAATGATCTCATGTAATTCGCTTGAAAATAGACTGGTAAAATTCTGTGTAGGTAAAATGATGTTTTCTTATCACAAGGAAATAACATTCTGTACCACAAAATAAAATCTTTAAACTTAGAAAACAATGACAGTTGTTTTAAGGTGAAACTCTATTAAATGCTATTTACAGGCTGGCAATAATCTAAGTTTTCTTATAAATAGCCCCTTGAAATTGAAAGGAATGAGAAGATCATTAGAACAGTTAATGTAAGGTCTATGATTGAAATGTTTTTAAAGAAGTAAAAAGAGAAAAAATTCTAAAATATACACAAGGTGGCACTTTGTATTAAAATAATAGAAAATAATCTGGTGTGTTACTCTCACGACCTTCCCTTACCCTGAAATTTAATACTATGAATATAAGTTGGAGATTAAGAGGTAAGATAACGTGAACTGATATGTAAACCTATGTTAAAATTGTTCAAATAAGACTTCGGAAGAGTTTTATATGATAACTAGTTCTGTGTGAGGGGGTTATCGCCTCCTCAACCTCCTATTTCATTACAGCACATACATTTATATGCAATTTACATCTGTTGTTAAAAAAAAAAAAAGTTCACCTAAAATTATTCAGACAACTTTCTAAAATTATTCGTTTTAAAGTTATTCTAAAAGACACAAACAAAGATCAAATGTTAAAAATTTGACTTCGGTAATCAGGAAGCCTCTAAACGTGTAAATATACAAAAAACAAGCAATGAATATTTAGCTTTAAAACATACATTATTTATCATATGTCTATGAGGAATTCATTTCAATTCCTGAGCATCTTTCCAGGACATGATAAAATATTATAGTAAAGCCCTTCCACTAAAAAAAAAAAAAAAAAAAAAAATGTTATGGCTTAAATATTTACACTCATCTGTATCTTTTTATGATTATGTATAGACCAAATGGTGCACCTAAATATATTCCTATAGTAATAACAGACGGCACAACCTGAAATACACTTCCATCAATTTTCAGCTATTGTCGCACGATAATCTAGTCCTTTTGTGTAGCCCTCTAAATGAACAGTGAAAGATTTTCCAACCATATTCTACATGATACATGTTTTTAGGCATATAAATAATATATATTCGTTTCATTTGTTTTAGTGCAGTCCATAGCTCTTAATCTCGAATTACCAGCAATTTCCCATATAGACGTAATGTATTTGAATTTTCTTGGGTGTCATTGCACACAAACCATTTGCGTCATCTCAACGAAAAGCTTTGTGTAACATCCCTGTATCATACACATTTAGAATACCAAGTTTGAACTTTGTGCTACCATTTGTTCTTGAGATATGCTGTTAACAGACAGACAGACAGACACACACACACTGGCCAAAGGCCAACCGCTAAAAGCATGATTTTCGGATTCAGGGAACCTCAAAACATATAAATATATCAAGAACTCGCTTTCGAAAATTTGACCCAAAAACTACTTTCTCTAACTTATGAGTAAGAGAAAGTAAAAATGTATCACTGGAAATTATTATTATGGAAATTATAATTATGTTTTATTACATTTTGATCCATAATCGGTTTTAACACAGACATCAAAAGGTGATGTTTTAATAACTGTCTAGAAAACCGAAAATAAATTTAAAACGCATGTATCTCAATTTAAAATGTTTGAAATATTCTTATATACTAAATATCATTTCATTAATTATAAACCTGCTCAAATTTGAATTATTAATCAACAAAAATTCCATCATTGGACATCCATGTTTAGAAAGATCGCTTATTACTTTCTTTAACATAAGTTTTTAATTTACAAATAATAATTAAACAAGATTTTACTTTTATATTACTTAAAAATATGAGTATTAAAATTTATTAAAATTAAAAAAAAATAAATGGAATGAATAGAAAATAAATGAAAGTTTGAATAAACAAATTCAAAATTTAGTTAAGATCGATATGTGATTTAATAATTCATATAAATAATAATTCATTTAATGCATGAATTATTTAAAGTTTTAATAAATGCAAAATATATAAGGAAAGAGCACATTTTAAACGAAAGTTCAGTTTCAAGGAAATTTTAGATTATTTCTGCCATTTCAAATGTAAACGCTCTTTAACGCACATTTACGTATTTCACGAATGCATGCAGAATCACTTGAAACTTGTTACTTTTGTATATACAAATTCAGAACATTTATATTTTCTACCGGGAAAACTTCAATTTATTTAAATAATGTTTCAGAGACATTCTGTATTCCACAAAATTTTAGTTTCTGTCCGTTTAATTTTATGTCATGTTTAACTAAATCATTTCTAAGCACAAAATCAGCATCGTTCCAAGATATTTTTTCAAAGAAATCTAGTGCTTTAAAAACTTTAAATTACTCTCTCCAGGAAGCGTTAAATTTTACCTTACAGAAAGACAGTGAAATGCAAAAAAAAATAAATACATATCTCGTTTATCATTAATTTTTCCTCACAGAAAATAGTATTTTACTATCTCTTATTATTTATTTTTCTCTGCAAACTCAGTTCTGTGTAATTTGTCAAAAAAAAAAAAGAAACAGAAGTTGTAGACACCAAGTTCAGTTTGTAACATTAAACTCAGAATAAAGTAAAAAAAAAAAAAAAAACTCGTTCTAATTATTATTATTATTTAATTATTATGTAGCAATTTATTAAATATTTATAATTAAAAAATATCTACAACTAACATTTATCAACTAGACGGTCTGCTCCTAGCGCTCAATTTTTACAAATGCTTTTCCAAATTTATTTCTCGTTGCCAGTTCAACTTATTAAACATTTGTATACATGATGGTTAAAACGAATTTTTTCATATTTTATATCATGATATTTAGGGTAAGTCAAGGGAAGATGGACATATTTTTCAAAGATTTTAATAAGAATTCTTAGAATACAAATATAAAAACAAGTTATCCATATTTAAAATTTTAAATATATATGCTCATCATACTTTGGGCAAAAAATAATTAAATACTGACAACAAAAAGTGGTAAACATAGTTTGAAATTAATATGACAGATGTTCATTTTACCTTCAACTCCGGTATTGATGGTCACCCAATTCAAGGAAGAAAAAGCGAATTTAAAATAGCAAAAATTAACACCTTTTATATAGTATATCATAAAAAGCATATAGAAATTTCTAAAGATGCAATTATATTGCTGAAAATTGTGAATAAAATTCGAATAAACAAAATTTGAAATAAAATTTCAATCCTTCACTTTTCGTAAACTTTTATCACCTTCTTATGAAAGATCCTGATAGTTTGTACACGTTTCATGGAAGCACTTAAGGCATCTTATCTATTTTATCCAGCCTTTCGGTTTGGTTGCGGTATTGTAATCTTTTCCACACTCAACACAGTTATCCTCATCAAATTCTATATCCTCGGAATCTCCAGGATCTGATAATTTAACATGTATTTTATTTTCTTCTCTGCTGGAAATGTTATGTTTTCGTTTTTGCTGGCGTTAATTTTAAACGTTTTTACGGTTTTATGCTTTTTACTTCCTTATACAAAGTATAAGGAAGTATAGTAATCCCGATTTGCGAAATGGATTTTGTATTTCACATTGCTCGAAAACGAATGATCGCTGAATGTTGCCAATTTGTACGTGTGACTGTCATGATGTCTAGTTGCACACCTGCTAGTGTCGTCTTCACACGAGCTCTCGTTTTAGAGATATAAAGGATTTTACCCGATTTTTCGTGACGTCTGTATGTGTGTGTGTCTGTGTGTTAGTATGTCTCATAACTCAAAAACGGTTGAACGTAGAAAGTTGCGAATTGGTACATAGGTTTGTTATAACATCTAGTTGTGCACCTCCCCTTTTGGACTTTGTATGATTTTCCGTTTTGGAAATATTTAGGAAAATTAGGTTCATAATGACAAAAATACATAGGTTTTGGCCATAATGTATCAAAAAACGGTAATAACGCAAAAACGGTTTAGACAAATCTTGCCATTTAACTGACTTTCCGACTAGCTAGACATTTGAAACTTTCAGAAAAATATTTTTAGCCAACTGTTTCCGATACCTGCTGCCTTCAGCAGCGTTTATGTGATTCAACAGAAAATTTATTTAACTAACTTCCCGACTAGCTAGACATTTGAAATCTTCAGACTAGATCAGAACATGGTGAAAATGCATTTTTTAAATACTTTTAGCCATCTGTGTAGGATCCCTGCTGTTTTCGGCAGCGTTGCCAGTTCATATCTTGGAATCGATTTTTAACTAACTTCCCGACTAGCTAGACATTTAAAACTTCCGGAAAAGCTCAGAACACGGTGAATATGCATCTTTTTAATACTTTTAGCCAACTGTTTCAGGTCCCTGCTGCCTTCGGCAGCGTTTATATGGTTCAACAGAAAATTTATTTAACTAACTTCCCGACTAGGTAGACATTTGAAATTTTCAGAATAGTTCAGAACACGGTGAAAATGCCTTTTTTTAATACTTTTAGCCAATTTTTTCGGGTTCCTGCTGCCTTCGTCAGCGTTACCAGTACAAATCTTGCAATCGGTTTTTAACTAACTTTTAGAAAAGCTCAGAACACGGTGATAATTCATTTTTTAAAATATTTTTAGCCCACTGTTTCGGGTCCAATGTCAATGTTTTTTAACATTATGTATATTTCTAAAAGTGTATAAGGAAGTCATGTAGTGCCCACATCAGATTTTTTTTATATAAATTTTGCGTGTTTCTGGGATAAAAGTTTAATTTTTTTTAAATATTTTATGGTGATGTCAAACCATGCATACTTTTTTACCATAAATATCATTGGTACGTTTTCTAACAGATTTGTCATGATTACATCAGAAAATGGTGCAATATCATAAAGTACTTTTCTTAGTGATGGTAAATTATGAGTTTTTGATTCTTTAAAGGTGGTCATCTCTTCTCGATTTGATGAGGTTGATGAGGCCATCTCTCCTGAAATTGAAGGAGAGATATTCACCGTCATGCCGCATTGCACGTTTATGTTTTAGGCTTAAATTAAAAATTGGATTATATACGTACTTTAAAAGATATAAAATGAAAAAAAAAAATTAACATAGGTATTGTAAAACATCCACATACCTAACTTGAAAAAGTACTCAAACACTAAATTAAATGTAATAAAGAAGCACCACAAAACTGGCGTTGAACGAGGTGCGTTGCCACTTTGACTGCAGCACTCGTGCTTACTTTATTCGCCTGATGAAGGGTCGTGTGTTTTTTTCGACCCGAAACAATTGTTGCGAGTTTATTGCATTTTATGGTTTTTATTCAAAGTTTGTAAGTAATAACTAAATTAAATACGCATTAAAATTTCACTTACATTTGATAATCGAAAAACACAGCTGCAGATCGCAATGAATGAACCCATTGAACGATTTCTTTTATGTTACCATCTATGATCAAGTTTAGGAAATGTTTAGACTGCATGTGATGATATGACCATATGACCAATATATGACCATCACTCCTCTATGGCCATATATTAGAGTTATACTATCTGCTTTGAAATACAAACAAAAAATTAAAAATGACATCATAATCATTTAATTCAAGTTATATAGTCACATGTTTACTTAATTATTTATATTATAACTTTCTGTTGACGTAGTTGAATTTTACTTTTTTTTTCTCGCGTATTAGAATTTCGAAAGAAAGAAAAGAATTTATTTTTAAATTAGAAACTGTTCAAGTTTTGTTTTTAACAAGAATAACAACTATTATATACTCTATTAAATTTTTTTTTAAATAAATCTCTTTAGATAGAGCAATGAATTTTAATTGTTTATTTTATTATTTTAATCAATGAACGAACCTTCAAAAACTATGGAAACCATGAATAAAGTTTGATTTTCTTTGTCTGAATACATTGTAGGTTTTCCATTAAACTTCTTCATTATTTTATTTATTTGAAATGCATGAAAGAAAACTATGGATCATATTTTACTTTCCTTGCTTCAATACATTGTTTTTGCTATGACATCACTTTCAGCTTTAGTTTCAGGAAACTCGGGACTTTATCATTATGAAGATAGTTTTGTTTCATATTATTTTGTCATATTGAAAAACTATTTTCATTATTTAATTCTATTTTTATCTCAAGAAAAACAAATTACACAATACTATAGAAAAGTTTTTTTCTTTTCATTTCCTATTATAATTTTAGTAAACTGAAAATTTTAGCATAATAAATAACGGAGAGGGAGAATTCAATTCATAAATGAATGGCTAGCTGGTTACCGTAGAGTGTCAAGTGATAGTTGTATAAAAAAAAAAAAAAAAGTGTAGATTGGCATTTTATCCCTACTTTCTCAAGTTAAAAAAAATAATTAAAAAAAAGGATTAAATATTAGAATTTTACTTTATCATATATTCACAAATAAGATAGCATTGGTTTTGTAGAAATTTTAGACTACCGATTTCGATAAATTTAATCGATTTGATTCGCCTTGAACACAATTTGAAATTTTTAGAAATCTGTGTCTATCTATGTGTCTCTGCGTATGTGTGTCTCTGTTTGTGTAACAAAATTTTTTGGGCAACACTAGCTCAAGGTCAAATGCGCCGAAATTTATACAAATTGACTTGCACATTGTCATAAAATGTTTGGTAAAAATCACCCAACAAGTAGCTTTGCCATTCCGTTTTTGTCGTGAATTCTAATAGAACAGTATTGGACAAACATTCGTATGAATGTGCACAATAAAAATTCTTTTTTTTTTTTTTTTTTTTCTGTCAGGAAAGCTGTCATGTCCAGGAAAGTCGCTCAGCAATTAAAACGAATATACACATATGATAAATAATGTATGTTTTTAAGATAATAATTCATCGCTTATTTTTTGTATATTTTCCCACTTTGAGGCTTCCTGATAATCGAAGTCAAGTTTTTTTTTTTTTTTTTTTTTTTTTTTTTAATGTTTGATCTTTGTGTCTCTTGAAGTAACTTAAAAACGATTAATTTTAGGAGATCCGAAAGTTGTATTTTCAAGTTAATATAAGTTTGTTGCTGGAAAAGTTTGATCAAGACTGATAAGTTTCAAGGAATGTTGCGTGTAAAAGTTGTCTGAAGAATTTTAAATGAACTTTTATTTTTTCATAACAGATTTAAATTCTATATAAATGTACGTGCAGTAATAAACGGGGGGTTGAAGGGGGTGGTAGCTCCCCCTTACACAGAACTAGTTATAATACAAAACTCTTCCAAAGCCTACTTTGAATTGTTTTAACATAGGTTTACATATCAGTTCTCGTTATCTAACCTCTTAATCTCCAACTTATATTTATACTATTAAATTTGAGGGAAAGAGAAAGTCGTGTGAGTGACACAACATATTATATTTTTTTATTTATAACAAATAATCTGGTGTGTCACTCTCACAACTTTATCTTACCCTGAGATTTAATACTATAAATACAGGTTGGGAATTAAGAGGTAAGATAACGAGTACTGTTATGTAAACCTATGTTAAAACAATTCAAATCATGGTTTGGAAGAACTTTTTGTGATAATTAGTTCAGTGTGAGGGTTAGCGCTTCCCTCAACTCCCCGTTTTATTACTGCACTTACATTTATATAGAATTTAAATTTGTTAAAAAATTTACTTAAAATTATACAGACAACTTTCACATGCAACATTCCTTGAAATATATCCGTCTTGATCAAACTTTTTCTTCAACAAACTTATATTAATCTGAAAATACAACTTTTGGATCTCCCGAAATTATTCATTTTTAAGTTACTCTAAGAGACACAGACAAAGATCAAACATTTTGAAAACTTGATTTCGGTAATCAGGAAGCCTCAATACGTGTAAATATACAAAAAACAAGCGACAAATATTTCGCTTAAAAACATATATTATTTACCATATGTCTATGAGGAATGCATTTCAATTCCTGAGCAGCTTTCCTGAATATGGTCAAATATTAAGGTAAAGCACTTTTACTAATAATAAAATGGAAGTTATCGCTTAAACATTTGCAACCCTCTATACAATTTTAAAATTATGTACAGACCACATACTGCATCTAAATATAATCCTTTATTAGTAATATACGGCATAACCTGAAATGCACTTCCACCAGTTTTCAAGTATTGTCGCACTATTATCTAGTCATTTTGTGTAGCCCTGTAAATTAACAGTGAAAGATTTTCCAACCATATTCTACATGAGACATGTTTCTATGCATATAAAAAATATATATTCATTTAATTTGTTTTAGGGCAGTCTATAGCTGTTAAATTCGACTTACCTGCAATTTCCCCCATAGACGCAATGTATTTGAATTCCCTTGGGTGTTCCTGTACACGAACAGTCGGTAACAGAAGTGTCCGAACACTAGCAAAAATTCCTATGTAAAAAAAGGTACACTTCATATGGTTTTGTTAAATAAATCCTTGTCGAATCCGATTCTTAGTCAGTGTAAGAACATGATTCGATAAGGATTTATTTAACAAAACCGTATGAAGTGTACTTTTTTTTACATAGGAATTTTTGCTAGTGTTCGGACACTTTTATTACCGACTGAACCATTTGCTTAATCTCAACGAAAATCCCTATATCATACAAATATCGCTGTAACATCCCTATATCCTACACATTTAGAGTATTCAGTTTGGACTTTCTGCTACTCTTTGTTCTTGAGATATACTAATATTAGACAAACACCCAGACAGACACACGCACAGACCAACAGCTAAAAGCATGATTTTCGGATTCAAGGGACCTCAAATCATGTAAATATAACAAAAACTCTCGTTTGACTATAAAACTATACTTTCTCTATATTATAAGTAAGTAAAAATAAAAATAAAACAAAAATAATTAAAAAATAGTTTATTGTCTGTAGAGCATAAAACTGATTTTTTTTGTTTTTCGACATTTAGCGTTATTTTCTCTCTAATAAAATTATTTTGCTTTATTATGGCAAAACTTTAATAAATAATAATTTTAATACTTTGCATTTCGGGAATTTCTACAGTATCCTACAAAAAAAAAGTCTTGTAATGGCCACAACATTTTAGTTTTCTCGGTGGGTTTTGAATATATCACTCTATTTTAATCCAATATGTGGCCAATTGCTCTCAAGATTATTTCTTTTAACATATCATATTTATGGAAAAAGTAGCATTTGTATACCTATTATTTATTTGATTGCTTATTCTAGTTAATAATTTAATCTTTAGGACAAAACAATTTGAATTGAAAATGTCAGATAATTAAAACTTTCGCTGATATAAAACTTATTTGAAAAACGAACTGAAAAACAAACTTTTGAAGTTTCTTGTGATCTTGGAAAATGCATGTATATCACGTAATAAATAATCCGGTGTGTCACTCGCACGACTTTCTCTTACCCTGAAATTTAATACTATAAATACAGGCTGGAGATTAAGAGGTAAGATAACGATAACTATAATGTAAACCAATGCTAAAAGAATTCAAATTAGGCTTCGAAAGGGTTTTATATGATAATTAGTTCTGTGTGCTTATAATTAGTTCAAATCCTCCACCCCCGTTTTATTACTGCACCTGCATTTATATAGAATTTAAATCTGTTATTAAGATTAAAAGTTAACTTAAAATCACTCATACAACATTCACAAGCAATTCCTTGAAACTTTTCAGTCGTGATCAAACTTTTCCAACAAACTTATATTAATGGGAAAATACAACTTTTGAATCTCCTGAAATTATTCTTTTTTAAGTTACTCTAAGAGACACAAAGGAAGCCTCAAAACGGGAAAATATACAAAAAACAAGCGATGAATTATTAGCTTAAAACCATACATTATTTATCATATGTGTATGAGGAAATTCATTTCAATTTCTGAGCAGGTTTCCTGGACATGGTAAAATATTATAGCAAAGCACTTCTACTAATAATAAAAAGAATGTTATCGCTTAAATATTTGCAGCCCTGTATATCTTTGAACATTATGTACAAACCACATGATGTACCTAAATATAATTCTACAATAATAATACACGGCACAACCGGAAATACACTTTCATCAATTTTCAGCTATTGTCGCACTATAATCTAGTTGTGTAGCCCTGTAAATGAACAGTGAATGATTTCCTTACCATATTCTGCATGAAGCATGTTTTTACGCATATAAAGAATATATATTAATTTCTTTGGTTAGTGCTGTCTATAGATGTCAAACTCTAATACCTGCAATTTTCCCCATAGACGTAATTACTTGAATACTCTTGGGTGTCCTTGTACTCGAACCATTTGCTTCATCTCTACGAAAAACTTACTATAGCATCCCTATATTATACACATTTAGAATACGAAGTTTGGAATTTCTGTTGCTATTTGTTTTTGAGATATGCTGATAACAGGCAGGCATACACACACACAGGCCAACCGCTAAAAACGTGATTTTTCGAATTTAGGGGACCTCAAAACATGTAAATATAACAAAAACTCACTTTCGAAAATTTGACCCAAAAGCAATACTTTCTCTAACTTATGGGTAAGAGAAAGTAAAAGTTAGAGATAAAACTGTGCTAAAACTGTGTTTTAGCTAAAACTGTAAAAAAAAGCAAAAATGCAAAAATTTAGAAAAAAAATTGATAACAAAAATATGATTTAAATATATTCTTATTAATATTGGGTGTACGATCCGCTATGAAACACAGATTTTATAGCTTTTGTCACACAGTTTATAAAAAAGAAAAATAGAGATAAATATGTTTTTATTAAAATAGAAGAAAATATGAATCACAGTTTACCTGTGAACGTTTACTTGTCTCCCTTCTCTAAAAAAATCTCGTCATCTATAGATTCAATCTTTACAGCATATAAACAGTTTCATTGTAATTTATAAACTGCCAATAAATGACAAAGATATATCAAATTATCACAGGAATATAATGGAAATTATCACAAAAAAAAAAAAAAAAAATTAGTTTAAGGGGGTTTTACATCGCCCAAGACATACATGATGGGCAATTGGCGACACTATGAAGTAAGGAATCCAATACATAGGAATTCAGAAGTTACGTAACTAATTCCAGACGCATATAGGGATTACCACCTCTTACTTTACTTTAATGAACTTCGTAATTTTTAAGAAATCCTTTCAAGGATAAACATTATCACTCAATATTAAAATAGACAAATCAAAATCGAGGTTGAGCTCTCCCTGTATAGCTGTTGCGTTATCCAAGTAAAGGTTATAAAAATGCACGTTGAAATAACATTTTTCTTTAAAAAATACATCCAATTTCTTTTCAACATTTCGAAGGATATTTAAATTAGTGTACTGTAATAAGTTTTGTAACAGCAAACAACAAGATTTTCAATAGCAGAAAAATAACATCAATTAAATCTACTAAAATAAAATAAATCGATAACAGACCTTGCCAAAGTGAATACAAGTTAAACAGTGCAACGTATTGTTAAAAAATATCCACCGACAGCAGTGCCAGTTGGTTGAAGCAGCCGGGCGGAAGAAAAGCAGTAACAGATTACAAGTTAGTATTAAAAATAGCATGTTATTATTTTTTTAGATAAAAGCTACTAATAATGTAGTCTTTTCTTCTAAAATATTTACGGAATGAAGCAATAATTATTATGAAACACTTCTCCTGCTCCAAATTGACAACAAACAAAAGGACACATACCTCTTACACTTTGTATGTTTTTTCAACCTTACTTCATAAATGTAAATGCTGGCAGCTGTCTATTAATTTTTTAATATTTTTCCTATGTGGGTTAGGTCTCCCGTTAGGTTAGTTCCCGTGGGTTAGTTCCCCCGTTAGTTTTTACCAAAACCAGAACTTGCTTACTAGTATTCGCTCTGCTTTTTAAACTGATGCCTATTAAAATAAAGAAAAAATTATTCCCTCGGATCTTTAAATTTCGACACAATTCAAAAGTGCAGATTGAGAAAATATACCTACGATCATTTTAAAATTATTTTTCTTTAAAATGCGTTTTTATAATTCGAAATGAAGTACTGATAAATAAATACAAATTCAAAACCAATAAATGTCATTGAAGCAATTCATTTACTTTAATATTTTTATTCTTTTATGAAATATATATTCATAACGAATTGTCCTTATTTGATAGATTTTTATTTAAGTATAACATTTCTATTCAAATAAGTTAGATATGTATTAAAAAAAAAATGATACTTTATTTTCATTATCGCAATGGATAAATAGATTAGAATAGTTGAAGCATAAGTATTTTACATCTCGAAAAGATCGTGTTAAATATAAAAATTAATATGATTTATCTTGAAGCCCGAGAAAGATAATTAATATTGTGAGTCAAGATAATTACGAAAGTGAAACAAAATAAATAATGATCATAGAATACCCGAAATAAATTAAAAGATACAAACTAAAATAAAATAGATGATAATGATACAAACCATTAAAAGGGGGAAACATCACGAAATCTTTATCTCATTAGTTAAAAAAAAAAAAAAACAGTTATTTATACTATTAAAATAATGATATATTTTATATATAAGAGTTATATGTTTATAATTCAATTTCATATTAAATAAATATTTTGATTTAAATGAAATATAAATATATCGTAAAAAAGCACATTGAATTTCTTTCTAAAAATTATTATTATTATTGTTTTCAGGGAAAAAAATCGAATGTGAATTCGCTTAATTTTAAATAAATATTTCAATTAAAATAAAAAACGAAAAACTTAATTAAAATTTTCTATATATTTTATATTTGATAAGTAAGAAGGTATGCAACTTACAATTTTTAAGTACATACAAATATTCTAATTCATTAGTTTTTAATAGAAATCTTGTTAGATGATAATTATATACTTATCTATCTCTTTTAGGTACACTATTAAAATTGTATCAAAATATATTTTTTTTTTTAGTTTATGACAATTTCGTTACTTATAAAGAACACAAATATCCGTCTCCAATTTGAAAGTAATTTTATTTTCTGTCAGATGGCATGCAATAAATGTTTTTGATAAAAGAAATTTTACCATAAATTATGTTTTAATTTTTTTTTTTTTTAATCTTGAAACACGTTAAAAAGATGATTTTTTACAGTTGTGATTTAATTATTTACGCATATGACCAGTAGGGAATTCCCAAGACAAAAATTAAACAAGTAATAGATGTCGACGCTTGAGAAATTATTGCACTAAATACTTTTATGATTGCACGTGTATTGTGTCACTTTGAACTTAGAATCATTGTTTGAGAAAGGTCGTGTTGTAGTTTTATGCATGGTTCTCTTACGGGTGTTTCTCATATATATATATTTGGGTGGTCCTTAAAAATTAACATTTAAATATTTGTATGGGCACCTGCTTATTTTGTTCCATGTATAAAATAAAGAATTCCACAAAAAATTCAAAATTTTAAAACAAGTTTCCAGGTTGGCGACCGAGGTTTGAAAAAATTAAAAATTGACAAATTTGACATATTCTGTAATTTCATTATAAATAATTATATGTTGATTACATTAAACATCGATACAATATACATTAAAATACTCAATTTAAAAAATTAAAATGCACATAACATAAATTTAAACGTTTCGAGCTTTTTTTTAGGCTCCTGATCAGTAAAATGCATCAAAAGTGAATGATGAAAAAGCAATAGATTTCCTTTACGAAAGCACAGCATATTTAGCAGGACTTGTGCATGCCACATTAAGAGGTGAAAAATTCGGTTTCGTATACCAGCCTTTCAAAAAAATTCTGTAATGATAATTTGAATAGTTAGATACGATTATTTTTGTATTGTTAAAATCATGTAGATGGTCGGTTTCTATGCCATGCTGCACTATTTTAGAACGAATATCGCAGTTTTTGAAATTTCTTTTATGTTCGAGACTTTCAGTATGAAGGGAACGGCCAGTTTAACCAATATAAACAGAACTGCAATATTTACAAGGAATATTATAAATAACCCCTGTATGCAAAAAGAGGGGGGGGGGATACTGATGGGGAGCCTAAAATAAGGCTCGAAATGTTTAAATTTATGTTATGTGTATTTTAATATTTTAAATTGAATATTTTAATGTACACTGTTTTGATTTTTAATGTAATTAAAATATAATATTTTATAATGAAACTACAAAGTATGTTAAACTTGTCAATTTAATTTTTTTTCAAACCTCGGTCGCCACCCTTAAAACTTGTTTTAAAATTTTGAAATTTTAGTGGAAGCCATTATTTTACACATAGAACAAAATAAGTGGGTGCCCCATAAAAAAATTAAAGGTTAATTTTTAAGGACCACTCTAATATATATATGTAATTAATAAAACTAGAATTTTGCTTTGAGAAAACTTAAATTTTAATTTAAGTTTGGATTTACCAAAGTGGTAGAAATTGCAAGAACTAACCGCTTGCAACAATAATGTTCTACAAAAAGTTAAAAAATGGGGCTCATCAGACTCTATAAATGCTCAGGCGATTGAATTAATAGCTCAGATAGATAATTGAATATCTTCAAGTAAAATATTCACATTTAAGAGTGTAAATATCATACTCATTGAAATAAAGCCTGACCTAGAAGATATCGGAGAACTTTCGTGCGTTAGTGGAAACAACAATTCGCTGACAGAGAGAAAAGCAGCATTAAGTTCCACATTTTATTCAATTATTTAAATAAGTTAGATGCATAAAATAATTTTATGTATTTACATTTTTTTTATTATTAATTTAAATAAAGAAAATTGCATTGAACTTTTCGTAAGAATTTGCAAAGCGCTTTGGAGGTGTCTCATATTTATATAACAACTAAAAATAAAAAAACTGAATCTATTTTGACTGATCGTTGTTAACAAATACACATGCGTATATATATATATATATATATATAATAAAGATGATCTATTAAGTATAGTAGAAGCCAAGCAACAGATAGAAGATCACTGAGTGTGTGTGTGTGTGTGTTTATCCCCTATTTTATAATCCCAAATAAATAAAAATGCACAATTAAAGAAGAAATAATCCATGATGTCGAGAAATGAGGATGCTAAATATTAAAATTTCGAGTTTGACCACAAAAAAAAAAAAAAAAAAAAAAAAAAGCAAATGAGATTATGAATCATGTCATTAGTGAATTGAAATGAAAAAGTAACGGCAATATTACTTCAAAATAAATTAAAATAAGAAAACAAAAGTAAAATAAATAATAATGATACTAACCATTATAAGGAAGAAACACCGGAAATTCTTTTATCTCATACGCTTAAACAAATCTTTAAAAATTAATGATGTGCTTTAAAAACCGAAATTTGATTCACAATAGAAAAAATCGTAATTAACATGATGTATTGAAAAAGTTATTTGAAGTTATACTTAAAAAAAAATGATTTATTTATGTATCGACTAAATATTTGTATTTAAATCAAAGCTACAGATAAAGGTATTTAAATTATATTTAAAAAATAATGATGTATTTTTATATTAAATTAATATTTTTATTTAACTCAAGCATACATAAACTATTTTCTTAGAGTAACGCATAACATTTTCAATATGATTTTCAGGGAGAAAATCAATGCCGAATTTGTTTATTTTTGAAAAACTAGAAAATAGTTTTATTAGAAAATATTAAATAATAATGATAATAAACTTAGCAGTTCCAAATTTTCACTTAAAAATATATATATATATTTCTGACAGATGAATAAATCTTTTTTAAGTTATATATTTTTCTTAGATACATGAGTCTGTTTAAAAAAGAAATATAAAGTGTTTTGGTTTTATTCAGATGCACAGTATTCAACGCGTTTAAATATCATTAACTTTAAAAAAAATATATAAATATAAATATAAATTTTACTTTTTTGTAATTAGTTGCTTTTTAATAAATAATATATATATATATATATATATATATATATACACAGAGAGAGAGAGAGAGTTACATTTATGAAAAAAAAAATAATATTTGTTAAAAATAGCATTAATTAATTTACACACAGTAACACATATAAAATGATTTCTATGCTAGCATCACTATGTATAGTTTATATTTTTTATTTACTGTAATTGCAAATGATTAGAGCAATTTTACTTGAAACTGTAAAAATAATTAATGATTAATGTGTTAAATTAATTCAATAAATTCAATTTTTATAATATTTGAAGCTGTTTATAAAAAAAAAAAAAAAAAAAAAATTAAATCAAATTTTATTTAAAATTCTTTTTGTATTATGTTTTGTGTATTTGAATTAAATTTCGTGCATGTTTGAATAGTAAGAAAAAAAAAATTAAATGCCGCCAAATCAGGAGAGAAAAATATTTTATACTACAACAGATTTTTTAATTAATTAATTAATTAATTATATTTATTTATTTATTTATTTTATCTATATGCTATTGTCTAAATTTAGTGTTTTCTTTTGTTTGTGAGATTTTAGCCGTACGGAATTTTATGGCTATGTATTCAAAGATTATCGTTTCGAGAACACAATTAGAATGCTATAGCCAAACAAAACTTTCTTATGTAACTTTCTATAAAAATCCCCCCCATTAAAAATTACTTATTATTTATTAAGATAATTTTTTATGATGAATGCAGATAATTTTCATTTTAGAGATTTATATATAACTTAATTACGAAAGAAAGTAACTTGTTTGGCCTGCTGATGATATTTGGAATATATTTATTTGTTTGTTTGTTTATTTTAATTATCTGAGACCTATGGTAAAACCATTCTTTTGTAAGGTACTTACGAAAATTAAATTTTAATTATTGACAAAAAAAAAAAAAAAAAACTTTTTATATACCACGTTTTAAAATTTTCTGTTGAATCATATGAACTTGGCACATTATCCGAATAATTACAAATGCATTGTTATCGTGTTCTGAGCTATTCTAAAAGTTTCAAATGTGCAGTTGTCGGGAAGTTAGCTAAAAATCGATTGCAAGATTTTTACTGGACAAGCAAGTAAGCTAGTTGAAAGCGATATAAAAAAAAACTTTGGTTTTAAATCTAAAACATTAATAATTTATATTATTAAAAATTAAACATTTATTTAAAACTAAAACATTAATAAAGACATATATTAGCATGATCAACTACATTAGGACTTTGTCGATGTGTAGAAATTTACAATGATGTCATTACAATGATGCCATTTTTTTTTAAGATGCCTAACTATTTAATTATATATATATACTTTTTTTTTTCACTATTAATTAAATGTATTTATTTATAACTTGAAAGAAAATGAACTCGTAAATTTTGTTGGCGACAATTAAATTATAGCTAATATTAAAATGGCTAATTTTAAAAATATAAGGTGGTTATTATTTTCATATTTTAATTAATTTAAAGAAAACTTATGAAAAATTCGAAAATCGGGCTTCAAGGTATTGCGTTGTCATCGCGTTCTGAGCTATTGTAAAAGTTTCAAATGTCCAGCTAGTCGGGAAGTTAGTTAAAAATCTATTGTAAAGTTTGTAGTGGACAAACAAACAAACAAGAAAGCGAGTTAATAAAAACATGGTTATTGTGTGATTTGAAGGCATTTTTTTGAAGGATACACATACAGAAAATTTACAACATTAGGTTGACTTTTTCTCAAGGGGGAGGGAGTGTGCGACTGATGTCCCTACATATACATTTTCTTTGCTTGAATATTACTATTTTAAATATATATATATATATATATATATATATATATATATATATATTAATATTACATTGAAAAATTACATTTTTTCTCATTATGTCCATTTCAACAAAATTTCGTCCTATATTGTCATATTAAAAATTATTTAAAAAATTGGGATAAAACGCTGTTGAGCGATTTAGCCCCAAGTGAAATCAGACCCAACTAAGTCTAGGTCCAACTAAATTATGTCAAGTTTGATTAAATTTCCAGCTTTGGTTTGTAAGATTCAGCGTTCACAATATTTCAGTAGCACAGAAACGCAAAGACATTCATTAAAATAATCTCGTGCGCCACGCACACGACTTTTTCTTACCCTTAAATGTAATACTATAAGTACGGATTTGAAATTTAGGGTCAAGATAAGGAGTACGTATATGTAAACTTAAGTTAAAACAATTTAACTTAGGCTTCGGAACAGCTTTATTTGACAAATAATTCTATGTGAGGGGGACGGTAGCCCCCACATTACATTATCGTACCTACATTTACATTATCGTACGCCCGCTTCATTATCGTACCTACATTTGTAGAGAATTCAAATCTGTTATTAAGTTCAACAGTTCATTTAAAATTATTCAGACACATCTTTCACACGCATCATTTCTTGAAACTTATCAATCTTGAACGAACTTTTCAAGTAATAAACGTATTCACTTCAAAATACATCATTTGTATCGCCTGAAATTATTTGTATTCATTTACTCTAACACACACAAGCAAAGATCAAACTATAAAACTTGAATTCGCGGTATACAGGAAGTCTCAAAACGTGTAAATATACAAAAAAACAATCGATGAATATTTAGCTTAAAAAAATACATTATTTACCATATGGCTAGGAAGAATTAATTTCAATTCCAGAGCAGCTTTCCTGGACATGGTAAAATATTATATAATATAATATAATATATTTAAGCACTTCCACTAACAAAAAGAATATTATGGCTTAAATATTGGGAGCCCTGTACAGCTTCTGAAAGCTATGTATACATCACACGATGCACATAAATACAATCCTATATTAATAATACACGGATCAACCTGAATGAATTTTGTACTGTCGCATTATAATCTAGTTGTTTTGTGTTGCCCTGTAAACGAATAGTGAATGATTTCTATACAATATTCTACAAAAACATGTTTTGACTCATATAAAAAATATATATTAATTTCTTTGGTTTAGTACTGTCTATAGATGTGGAACTCTAATACCTGCAATTTTCCCCATAGACGTAATGTACTTGAATACTCTGGGGTGTCCTTGTACTAGAACTATTTGCTTCATCTCAACGAAAAGCTTAGTATAGCATCCCTATATGATACACATTTAGAATACCAAGTTTGGACTTTCTGTTGCTATTTGTTCTTGAGATATGCTGATAAAAGGCAGACATACACACAGACCAACCTCTAAAAACATGATTTTCGAATTTAGGGGATTTCGAAATATGTAAATATAACAAAAACTCACTTTCGAAAATTTGACCCAAAAGCAATACTTTCTCTACCTTATAGGTAAGAGAAAGTAAAAATTAGAGATGATTCTTTGACAGACACACACACCGAACAATCGCTAGAATAAAGTAATGCATATTAAGAGTGGTGGTTAATGCTAAAATATTTTTTAAAAACTGTATAAAATATTTTCCAAAATTTTCACACATATTAAAGAATAACATTGCATAAAGTTGAATAAACTGGTGATATAGATTATAAAAAATTAAATATAATAACGGACAATGAATTATCAAAAACTACTACGCATGTAAATAGTAAAAGCAAAGCTTTTTTTTTTTTTTTTTTTTTTTTTTTTTTTTTAAGGAAGCATATTTGATATACATTTTACTTTAGAAACATCTTGCTTGATAAAATAAGAAAGCTACGAGGTTCAAATGCATCGCAACGTACTTTCTACATGTACTATAAATAGTACGAGTTAAATGATGCAACGTGTTTTTAGAGATTGAAAATGTTCTATTATTTACGGATACTGAATATTATTTCTTTCTTACACTTTTTGTAATATATTACACATTCCCAAGAAACATTTAGTATAAATCCTGCTTACATACTAAAAAATAAATAATAATAAATAAATAAATAAAACAAATTATTTAAGGCCACATCCTAAATCAAATACACCGGGGACCTTGCCAGGTCACAGTGTCTATAAAATTAGAATAACGTAATAATAAAAATAGAATAACTTAATTTGCGAATATAAAAATTCATAGGCATGTTAAACTGATTAACAAATAAATAATGAAAACAAAAGATCAATCATCAAAATAAAAATGCTTCTCCTTTGTTAAAATTAGCACTGAAATGCTTGTAAGTAATTGCGTTTTTACATAGACTATAAATATCATTAAAACTATTTATTTATTCAATAATATACCTTTATCCCACTGAAAAATGTATATTCATTAAAATTTAATTTTTTTTTTTTTTTTTTTTTTTTGCTTGACGTAATTGATTCGGCTGGATTAGAAATATATATATATATATATATATATAGACCTTCGTTCTTAATAGCCTAAATTTAAAACTAAATAAGAATAACTGAAAGATAAGTGAATCATAATGCCTTGAACAGTTTATGTTAAATATTAAAGTAATGATAATTTATATTTACTCCCAAGAAAACAAAATTTAGATTGTACATACAGAGATCATTACTAAATTGAAATAAAGTAGATAATGGTTATAGAAAAAATAAATTAAAAGAGGTATGAATGATATATGATAATGATACAAACCTTTAGAGGGGAGAAAAATAGAAAAAATTCTTTTCAGATAAAAAACTTTGAAAATTAATGAGACGTTTTCAGAGAGATTTTTGAATTTGAAATTTTTTTATTAAAAGTCACATTTTTAAAGATAGCCGTAAATAAAAAATAATCTATGAAAAAATAAATATAAACATCTGTATTTAAATGAAACACGTAGCTTAACAGAACAGCGCTTTGATTCTCTGATTTAATTGAAAAAAAAAAAAAAGAAAGAAAGAACGAGCTGATAAAATATTTCTATTTTGCGAGTTCTATTCACTGAAGTTTCATTTCATGTTTTTTTCAAGTACCATTTCATATATATATATATATATATATTTCAAAACGATATACATCGCCTTTTCTTTTTTTTCTTTTCTGATCAAAAACGAATTTGTTAGCTTTGTTTAATCTATAAATATATGTATATATATATATATATATATATTAATATTTGCTAATAAAAAATATGCCTTCTTCAAAGCTGCGACTATTTAAATTTTGTTGTTTAGAAACTCAATATAAAAACAGTTTTTTTTTTTTTTTTTTTTTTTTTTTTGGAAAAGTGCATTTTTTGAAGAAAAGTTTAAAAATTTTAAAATTTAAACTAAGGAAGAATATATATAATTTCAAACATTTTTGTTTTTATTTTTTAAACAGGTAACAGATTTTTGTGATTCATTCTTTTAAAAGTTATAAACTCTTTTGAACCTATAGAAAGATGAAATTAATTTTTGTTTTTGAGAAAAAAAAAGTAAATAAATAAATAAAAAGTGCATTTCTATGTCAAAATTTAGAAATAAACCTGCTTTTGATAGATTTTTATTTTTTCTTTCTTTTAAATATATTGGAAACTGAAAAAATCTAGTTTAAAAATTTCAAACCTGTAAAACATACACCAAAAACCAGAAGAAATGCTGCCTGAATACATATTTTATTGAACAAATTTAATATAGCTCAATTTATAAATATTAAATGAAAATATAAGCTTTTATATGAAACTTACTTCAGCGGTGCTGTCACAGGAGCAAAGTGACCTTGATGATGACAAAACGTCCCTTACATAGTATAAGTTCACAAAGTAACAATTTGAATTGTAACAAGCCAAATTCAAACACCTACGCTTATGTTAAATATCATTATTAAATAATCTTACCTATTATTATTTTTTTCTTTTAATACAATAAAGGCCACTATCACCATTTTTGACAAAATATCATTAGATATTTTTCCAATTCATAAAGAGAAGTTAAAAGATATATTCTTTAGTAGTTCGCAAGTTGTTAGTTGCGAGTTGTTGCAGTCAGTGTTTATTCAGAATCCTATAAATTTCATTTTACTGCGCGAGAAAACAAAAAAGAGGTTTGTAAAATTGCATATATATTTGTGAATATGGATGTCGTCTGTGGCTTTCGTTTATTTAATTAAAGTATAAAATAATGATTTTGGAGTACTTGAAGTATTGTCCTTGAATATTATTATAAAATGAAAAAAAAGTATAATTATAAATAATTATTTAAAAAAACGCATTTTACAAATACTACGAAATATTATTTTAATTTAATACAGCAAAAAATCTCATTTTAAAATCTTTAATTGTTTATTAACCCTATCCTAAACTAATTAATGGCTTTGCGTATCAGCTATGTCGACTATTCTCATCATTCTGAGGACAGAAAAGAGGTTTGTAAAATTGCATATATATTTGTGAATATGGATGTCGTCTGTGGCTTTCGTTTATTTAATTAAAGTATAAAATAATGATTTTGGAGTACTTGAAGTATTGTCCTTGAATATTATTATAAAATGAAAAAAAAAGTATAATTATAAATAATTATAAAAAAACGCATTTTACAAATACTACGAAATATTATTTTAATTTAATACCGCAAAAAATCTCATTTTAAAATCTTTAATTGTTTATTAACCCAATCCTAAACTAATTAATGGCTTTGCGTATCAGCTATGTCGACTATTCTCATCATTCTGAGGACAGAAAAGAGGTTTGTAAAATTGCATATATATTTGTGAATATGGATGTCGTCTGTGGCTTTCGTTTATTTAATTAAAGTATAAAATAATGATTTTGGAGTACTTGAAGTATTGTCCTTGAATATTATTATAAAATGAAAAAAAAGTATAATTATAAATAATTATAAAAAAACGCATTTTACAAATACTACGAAATATTATTTTAATTTAATACCGCAAAAAATCTCATTTTAAAATCTTTAATTGTTTATTAACCCATTCCTAAACTAATTAATGGCTTTGCGTATCAGCTATGTCGACTATTCTCATCATTCTGAGGACAGAAAAGAGGTTTGTAAAATTGCATATATATTTGTGAATATGGATGTCGTCTGTGGCTTTCGTTTATTTAATTAAAGTATAAAATAATGCTTTTGGAGTACTTGAAGTATTGTCCTGGAAATTTATTATAAAATGAAAAAAAAAGTATAATTATAAATAATTATAATAAAACGCATTTTATAAATACTACGAAATATTATTTTAATTTAATACCGCAAAAATCTCTTTTTAAAATCTTTAATTGTTTATTAACCTAATCCTAAATTAATTAATGGTTTTGCGTATCAGCTTCCTTATCAATCATTCTCATCATTCTGAGAATAGCACACAAAAACATTTATTTCATTTTGCTCTTGATCTTTTAATGGTGTTAAAACGACTTTGAAGAGACGACGACGATTATTACACTCAAATACGACTAGGAATATGTAAATTAGATGCTAATACTGTCTAAAAGCAGCACTATTTTCTCTTGATTAATATTATTTCTTTCGCTGAAATGAGTTTAAAGAAATATAAATGTATAAATTATGTGGTTTGTTCAGATTATAAAATCTTTTCTACTTGTATATAGTTAAATATTTTTACACTAAATGTATTTAACCACAGTGGCGAAACATTACATTATGTTTTGATCAAATTATGGATGGAAGTAACTCAGCAAAATTATTTTAAAAGGCAAATTATAAAAGAGATTGCTTTATGTGTAACACTGAATACAGAGTAATGATAATATCCTACAATTTCTAATTATAATTAGAAATCATATGATACAATTCTAATTCAAATAAAAGATAATAAAATAGGCTTAATAAGCACAGTATCATAGGCATTTTTTTTTTATAATTATATTTTCTTTACATAATCAAAAATGCTATTGATCATTTTAAAGAAACTGAATGCAATAAAAGAGAAACCAATTTTTATTTGTGTTATTTTAGCGAAGTTAAATTAATGTATGTTATAATACATTCATTTTGCATCATTAAAATAATGCTTTTTTCGATGATTTAATTTAAAACCAACATAAAGTTCATTAAAATTGCAGTAGCTGATTAAGTGGGCACATAACCAAAATTACACAGTCACTTAAAACTACAGCAAATATTAATAGTCTGAATTACTAGATGTTAGTTCAGCGAAATGGTATCCTCTAAATTAGTTTTGCCCGGTTCATTACGAAAATAATGAATTGCAGATTTATTTTTCAATTTTCGATACTTGTTATTGGTACTTTGGATATTTCCTTTCATTCTAAAGATACATGAAAGATAATAAATAGTATGATTTAATTATTATAAAACTTATATAGGATATTTTAGTATACAGATATTCAATTCTGATTTTTGATTTACAGAACAAAAACCTGAAAGTTTTGTGTTTATTACTCATTAACGACAGTTTTTTTTTTTTTTTAAATACTTCTCTCTCTCTCTGTGTGTGTGTGTGTGTGTGTGTCTGTCTGTCTATATATATATATATATATATATATATATATATGTATATATACATATTTATTTTCTCACTTTATTTTTAAAGAAAATATTTTTTTTCTTTGGCATTTCAAAGAACAGAATTACTTTGTACTATTTATTTATTCTAATTTTATTAATTAATTTGTTTTATTTAATAGTATTATTGTTATTAATAATAATAATATTATTATGACAAATATATGCATCTGTTATACTAAACATTTTCAACATTTATGACAAAAGTTAAGCTTAAAAAATAATAAAAAATAATCATTTTTTTTTTTTTTTATATTATATTTAAAAATTCGAACCTGAAGCAAACTGTCTCAAATTCGGACCGACGTTGGCACAATTTCTGGGCGACTGCCGGATATCAGATATCGGCCCAGTATCGTATGCCGATAGTATTGGTTTGCCGATTTTTAGCCGTAAGCGGTCCGGTAACAGCAACCGACAATGTTTTCTGCTGACGGTTGCCGGCATTCTACTAATTACTCGTCGACAGTAGTGCTCTTTGGCTATAGTAAACCGACATTGCCGGCTGCGGACCGACTCTATGCCGAAAAGCTTGTGTTTGTTGGAAACCTCTACTGGTTTGTATACAGGAACACCTGAAAGTATTCCAAAATATTGTGTTCTGTGAGAGGTATTTCTATAAAACATATTTTAATAAATTTACTGCACATAAATATAAATGAAATTGAAATATGTTATTCAAGTTCATTATCTTATGCTTATTATGTAAAATAAAGTAAATACCATCACTGGTTTGTGTACAAGGATACTTGAAAAGCATTCTAAAGCAATGCGTTCTATATGAGAGGTATTTCAACAAACCAAATTTTAATAGCTTTACTTTGCACAATGTCTAATGAAATTGAAATATATTATTCGTATGCACAAAATAATGCTTTCTATTGAATATAGTATGATTAGTATTAGTCTTACAGGGCCACATAAAAATATTCAGTTATATTAAGAGCTATTAATAAGAAATTGCTGGAATTGTGATTTGGTTTTCACTAAGCGTTTTTAACACTTTCTAACAATTTTAAGTGTGAATATGATTTTCATTTTTTTATCTGTCTGTCCGATTGTCTATCTTTCTATCTTTCTATCTGACTATCTCTCGCCCCTAGAGTCCGTAAACGTTTTTAGAAATTTTAAAAAAATTTATATAGAAATGAAGTTCACTATAGAATGTTCCCTATTTAAAATGAAATTAATAGGTCCCATACAACTACTTTGTATACATGGACAATAGAAAAAAAAATGTATTGCGTTTTGGGACAGACATTTTTAAAAATCAAATTTAAATAACTTTCTACTGTAAAAATCCTAAAGAAATTTACATGTATTATTAATATTCTGAAATAACTTTTGTATAGAATATGAAATGATTAACCTTCAGATTTACAGAGCTACACTAAAATATTCAGATGCATTAAGGGCTGCAAGTATAATCTAACGGCTGGATTTTCTTTTTCGTTAAGCCTTTTTAACACTTTCAAACAATGTCTAAGAGTGGTTTTAAATTCAATTAGTCAATCTGTATACTTATCAGTCCTTCTGAATGTCTGTAGTGCTGTAATGTAGGCAAAGAATATTCAAAGTTATAGATGGAACAAGTACGCACAGTTTGATAGTGTTATTAATCAATGTGTACTGCATGCGTTTTCGTTCTTGTTATGTTTATAGAATTAATGTTCTTATTAAATTGTTCTGTAAAAACTTTCTTAAAATATTCATATTCTTATAATGGCGGTTTTTTACGAAATTTTTATTCCTCCTTTTTCCTTTCTGTTCTCTGAAATTTGAATTTTTTTTTTTTTTTTTTTTTTTTTTTTTTATTCTGCTGCACAATGAACTTTAAATATGATTAAAGAAAATGTATAAATTAAATTTATCAATTAACAATAAGAATACTAAATTAAATTATCATACCAAACATTTTTTTATTTATTCATTCATATATTCTGCCGTGTAATTTTGTATTATCCATAAAAAAAAATTAAAAAAAAAATTGCGTCTTTTTTCTTAAATTTTATTTTATATTTATTATAACATATAGTTATTTGAATTAATGTTATTAAAGTACGTATGACTGGTTAAAATATTACTATATACAATAATTTCTCCTTTATTTTTGTTCTTTAGGAAGTTGGGAAAGAAATTGTCTTTATAATGACTATATAGCAGAATGAAAGGTATGGTAATAGAAGTATTTCGGGTATGTTGCAAATGTTCAGTTTTCTTTCAAAAACTTTTTTTTTTCTTATTTCTTATTCCAAATTTATGTATTTTAAACTAATGTTATATGAATAATTTATTTAAAATTTTAAATTAATTTTTGTTGGAATTTGAAATTTTATATAAATTTGATTAACTTTCTTTACGTTTAGTGAAATCGGTAACATATTTGAGTTAACAAGCATGCTTTAGTAGCTTCGTACAATGTGTTACTAAAATAAGAAAAAAATACTTGTTATTTAGCTATTATTCAAAACTATTGTTCTGAATTTTTTAATCCTAGTTAAGAAAAAATTAGGAATGAAAATTTCATTAATAATTGTTAGAAAATTTTTGGAATGTTATGCGAAAAATAACGTAATGGCGTTAGTAAAAAAAAAAGTCAAAAACTGTGTTACTCTCTGTGATATTCAATTTAAGCGATTAGAATAAGTACAAAAATAACTCGTTAACCTGCACTGTATAAAATGCTGAATTTTTAGTGCATCAATGTTTTCTTTTTTTATAATCTATCGTCGTATAATGCACTGTATATGTATATTGTGTATATTAAAGGTCATTTGTTAGAAGAAGGAAATGCTAGGATTTTTTTTTTTTTTTTTTTTTTTTTTTTTTTTTTCACATGGTATTTCGAAAAAGTGTAGGAATTTAATGATTTATTTATTTTTATAGCTAGATCATAAATGTTTTGTGGTTTTTAGCTTAAGAATTTGACACCGATAAATCGGATAAAGTTATATGAAATTTTAAAGAATGTCCTAGTAAAAACTCTACATTACACACACAGACACACACACACAAAAAAAAAATACACCACGATAAAACTGGAAAATAATAGAACACAAAGCCGAAGAGAGATATTTATAGAAGAAAGAGAATATGAATTATAAAAATGACAGTTGCAGAATGCAGTTAAGACCATCAATGTTAATTCAGGGAACAACACTTTAGCCAGTTTTCGTTAACTAGGGTTAATTTAAAGACTATATTTCCTAAATTATATTCTTAGCTCGATGTGATATTTTTCTTCATGATTTCAAACAGTCCAACCAAAAAGAAAGCTTGGATGACAGAATATAGATTATTTTCAATGTAATAATAATAATAATAATAATAATAATAATAATAATAAAAAATACGATTAAAAATTTATTTGTTTTGTAATTTGTTCTGTATTTATTTCAAATAATGCAGACGTTTTAAATAGGAAAACAGACATATAATAACACGGTAAAATCTACTAATCAGAAACTTTAAGAAAACACGACTGGCTAAAAATAAAGTAAAACAAATTATTCAGAAATAATTTGAGAAAATACTCTCTTTTCACTTTACTGGTACAATGCAAAACAATTACATAAAATATACAGAATGAAAAGAATACAACAAAAAGAACATAAACTATTACTAGATGCTAATTTAAATAAATTTACAATTTGCATTTAGAGTCATTATCAGGTTTATGCTGCATATATTAGAATGAGAGATTAACTGCTTATTACACTTTAAGGCATTTGTTAAAAATTTGAAAAAAGTTTCTTTCAAATGGTTTTAAGAAAGGTGTTTAAATGATAATAGTATACTGCAGAATATTGCTCCCAAATTACTTAAAAACAAATATTCATATTAAACAAATATTATATTAAATTTACATTAAATTAAAGAATTTACGACAACAAACAAAAATAATTTATTAAAATTCATGGTCATTTTCATAAACTACAAAAAATTTAAAATTTTCAGCATTATTTATTTTATTTATTACCAACAGTTGAAATTTACCCGTAAATGTGTTTTTATTTATGTATTAAAAAAAATCATGTATAGGTAATGACGGATTTTCACACTCCAGATACCGTTTACAGTATATAAAATTATATGTATTCACACCAGATTTTTGTTTGTTAACTAAATAGAATTTTCCCTCAAATTTCAAATTATCTCATGCGGAAATTTATGGAAAAAAATATGCATATCCTTTTTAATATAATTAGATTTTTTCATATTTAATCTACATATTTTTTATTTAATTAAATTTTTATTTTATCTCGCACCATAATTATTAAGTGTATACATATAGGGATATAAATAGGAATTTTTCAAGGTGCATTTTTACAAGACACCCTAAATGTGAATTTTCTTACGCCTTTTTCTAAGGAATCTCTTTGGAAAACAGACACATACAATGGCATAAGAACATACAAATATTTCTGTATTTTTTTTCAAACAGTCATCACCGACATTAATACATTTGTCATACCATGCAACTAAATTTAAGAAACAATTGTTGAAAAAATATTTACTAATGCATTTAAGAAATTTTTTCATTGTCTATTGAGCTTATTTTTAGCTTTCGAAATACACCTCAATGATGTGGACGCATTCCAAATCGTTCGAAACATAAAGTACAAAATGTTGAAATACGCACGAAGCATAATACAGTGACAGTTTTATGGGACGCAACTATGTTTTTTTCCTTGATTTCTTTACTTCAGGGAGCATATTAAGTATGCTTTTGAAATGTTTTTATCAAACTGAAAACCACATTTCGACGTAAAAAAAAAAAAAAAAAAAAAAAAAAAAAAAAAGATCTCTTTAGTCTTGAGACTTTTTCATTGGCCGATATCCCAAGACCCCACATAGCATAGGACACAAACATATCGCCATCAAAGACGGGAGAGATTGGATCAACCAACCAAAGCACAGTTTAAAGTTTGCAGTAATATTTTCATCTTTCTCCTGTACTAAAGTCAGCACTATTAGGTGGCCCTCTAGCGGCCGAGAAGTTCTGTCTTCGAATCTGGTAGACGTGAGGCAGACTTCGGCCTAGCCGTTCGATATTTTCCGTGGTTTTCTCTGAATTTTTCGTAAATATTGGCTAGGATTCCTTAGAAAGATTTTCACGGAGAGCCATCCCCTTCAGGCCTAGGATCCTAGTGCAGTCAATCGGCCTTATTTCTCATACCAATACTAATACCAGCACCATCTGCACTATAAAAAATTAAAAAAAAGTTTAAACTTGAACCACTATAAGTGATAAGCAGTATCATAATATGGTTTAACATTACTTTCAAGTTTTCTACTTCTTGCGAATGAATTTAAGTTGCACCAAATCTTGGAGCTGCCATACATCCTTACACAGGGGAAGGATGAATAAGTAAAATTCCTATTGACACCAAACCAAGCTTAAAGTAAAGAGCGTGGTCGAAAACATAGTGTAATGTGCAACCTAAGGTGCAAGACCCTAGAAAAGTTATCTCATTTTGTCAAAATCAACAAAACATACACACACACTGAAAATTAGTGTCAAGAAAGCGTGGCGTGGTGCCAGCGTGTTTGACTTGAGACAAGATAGTCTTCATTTCTATCCCCGTCTCGGTCGAATTTTGATTTTTTTTTTATTTTATTTAAAACATAATACCAATATTTCGTTCAACGTAAAATTACCAATTCATGGTAAAAAATTAAACCATCGGGTGTTTGCAGCTACTTCAGTGCCAAGTTTTGGTTCAAACTAACACCAAATTTCTAAGAGTGTGGCGTTACTTATGGAATAATTATGATTATCTGCAGGCTCTTAAGAAATTCTTTAAATTGCTCGACACGGATTTTAAAAGGTTGTATTCTTGAAATTGAAATCATAAAGTGACACATGTTTCAATATCGGTGGAGGCATTGTAGTAAAATAGCCAATCTTTATATTCTGTTATGCCACTGAAGGTTTCTGTTTTTAATTAACCTTTCTTCTAGAAAAGCATAATATATCTTATATCCAAAACGTCTCTCTTACATTGTTATGTGATTTCAACATTTTGTAGACAACTAAAAAACAATTTATGACTTCTATTCATCTATTTGTATATTTTTCAGTCTCTCTGAAATTATGTTCGTCTATGCTTTCATATCCGTGACATAAGATTAAGTAGTTTTAGTAATTAGTTCACATAAATTATGAAAATCAGGTTTCTAACAACTTGAAATAAAATGCACTTAAGGTTTGATATTGAAAAATGAACGACGAACAAGATAAAAAAAAAAAAAAAAAAACAGTTGCTATAGGCCGTAATAGTTAATCACAATTCTTCATCAGGGAAAACCATTTAAAGTGAAAGCAACAGCGAACTTCCCTAACATTTTAAAGGCAGCACTGTCAATGATCCTTGGAGTAAACCATAGAACAAAAAGATATTTACCAAACAAATCATAAAAATGGTAATTAGGATTTTATTTAAAATGCATGAATTTTGTGTATATAAAAAAAGTAAAAAAAGTATTTGTCGCTGGAGTCATTTTTTTGTTTGTTTGTTTGTTTGTTTGCGACAGCAACTTCTCACGGAGAGCAGGGTTCTCCGCGTCATGAGATATATCAGTCTATTTTGCCTACTTCAAGGAAGGTATTTCAGCTGCTTAGAAATTAATATCATTTTAATTAACGAAGTTATTAACTAAAAACGTCGGGTTTATAAAGGTACACTATTTGCCACAATAGAAAAAGTTTCTCTTGTGGCGTTATTTTTCTGTCATGACATCATTTTCCACGGGAAAATTAAAGTGTGATCCATGGTGTAAAAAATAAGAAAATCAATGCGAATGCTGCTGTGAAGAAACATATTTCTATTATTAAAAATTCCTTATGCTGTTTATCAATTTCTTATATGTTCTTTCGCGTTCAGACGCATTTTGAACAACGCGTTTTCACTTTGTTTAAGTTTGTATCTAGGACAACCACTTCCAAAAATCGCATTTCGCCGTAATTACCAAATGAAAATTGCCAAATAGGATTGTGGACCAACATGCAAGTTATTCCAAATAGAGTCAAATTCAAACTCATATATAAATCTTGTAATTCCACACTGTTAACTTTTTAATATTATAGAATTAGTCATTTCTTGGACACATTGCATATTTCTAATTATGGCAAGACAAAACTTCATCACCTAGAAAGTGTAGGCAAAAGGAAAAAGTATAAAGGTGGTTTCAGACCAAAGAACAAATATTCTAAAATATTAGCTATCGCCACTCAAAAGCTACCAAACAACTTTATCTGAATATAGTAGGGTTGTTTTTAAGCATAAACGAAATCCAGAAAAGGACCCTATATTTGGCGATACTACACTTTGATCATAGCCAAGAGGCCGAGAAGCGATAAGCATAAACGAAATCCAGAAAAGGACAAAAAAAAAGCGTGTGATAAAACTTGGCGATATGGCATTTTACGGGACCTTTATACTTTGGACTTCCGGGAAAATCTACCAATTTTTATTCAAAATTTTTTTTAACTTAGACGCTTCCAAGTTCGCATTCGTTCAGTTTACTCTGATTTTTATTTCCAGGAAGAGGGTGTTCCTCAAGGAAGTGTTTTAAGCGTAACACTTTTCTACATCAAAATAAATAATATTCCTAGTCAATTGCCTCAAAATGTTGATGGTACTCTCTATGTAGATGATCTGCAAATTTCTTGCCAGGGTAAAGACATCCGTTTTATTGAACGCCAATTACAATTTGCCATCAATAATATTGCTAGATGAATGAAGGAAAATGGTTTAAATTTCTCAATTGACAAAACACAGTGTGTGCACTTTTGTCGCAGACGAGATCTTCATCTTGATCCAGAGATTATTGTTAATGACCGACCTATTTCTGTTGTTGACACTGCTCGCTTTTTGGGTGTTATCGTTGACAAAAAACTCAATTTTGTTCCTCATATTTCATATTTAAGGACGAGATGTGACAAAACTTTAAATCTTTTAAAAGTTCTTTCAAATACTTCTTGGGGTGCAGATCGTCCTTCGATCTTAAAATCTACCGTGCAGTTATCCGCTCAAAAATGGATTATGCTTGTAAAGTATATGGCTCAGCTCCTAACTCTTACCTTAAAAAACTCGATACCGTACATCACACAGCACTTCGATTGTGCTCAGGTGCATTTCGTACTTCCCCATCTCTTAGTTTGTATGTCGATTGTGTGGAACCATCTCTTAGTGATATAAGACAAGAACTTTCTGTGCAGTTATATTATCGTATTTTTTCACATCCTAATCATCCACTTCAACCTCATATAAATAACAGTAATCACAATTTTTTTCTAAATCGTCCATCATGCATCCCAAATTTTGGGCTTAGAATGAAAAACTATCTAGCTGGCAATTCTTATATTCCCACCAAAGTTCGTCCTAGAGCTCTTTTAAGCCTGACTTCTTGGAATTTCCAGGTTATTTCTTGCTTCACCCTTTTAATAACTTCGACAAGTCTAATACAGACGCCTCTATTTTTCAGACCCTTTACGCTGCTCATCGGAATGATTATCAAGACTATGTAGAGGTTTTCACTGATGGTTCTAAAACCAGTGACAAAGTTGGTTGTAATAACATCTGATAACATCGTTTCTGATAACATCATTCTTAGCTATCAACTGCAAAACTCATTTTCCATTTATTCTGCAGAGTTTTTAGCAATTGAAATTGCTCTTAATTTCATTTCATCTCACAGTTGCAAAAAATTCATAATTTACGCAGATTCGAAGAGTGTCATCGGTTCACTTTCATCTACCTCGTGCAACCCTTCTTTTATATCTGTGTTAAATACTTATAACGACCTTCTCAAAAAGGGATTTGTCATTTTGTTTTGTTGAATTCCAGGACACGTTGGTATTGGTGGCAATGAAGCGGCAGACGAAGCAGCTAAACAGGCTTTAACTACTCTTGACTATCCTGTTTCATATGATGATATTAAACATGCGGTTAAAAATTCTACAAAAAACATTTGGCAAAGAGAGTGGCATTACCAGACAAATCACCAATTACATGAGAAAAAACCACATATCGCAATCTGGCCTGCACTTAATGCTAGAAAACATGATGTTATTGTTACTCGCCTTAGAATTGGACATTCGAGGCTTACACACATGCACCTGCTTCTTGGGGAACAAGAACCGTCCTGTCCAAAGTGTCACTCTAATCCACTTACCATTCGCCATATTCTCACTGTCTGCCCTTCTCTTCGTCATCTCTATAGACTTTATTTTAGATCATCATCACCAAATCTGACAAGCCTTTTAGGTATTAATCTTCATTACAATTTGACTAATTTTTTAAAAGAGGCTGATTTTTATTACGATATCTGATTTTATTTGTTACACTGTTCAGGATTTTTTACGTCTGTTTTTATACTCTGTTATTCATTTTTTACTTCTGGTTTTATTGTATACACTGCTCATTACTTTTACATTTATTTCATCTTATGCATTGTTTTCTAGTATTTTTGATTATTTGACTTCATAATTTTTTAACTTTTTACCCATTCTTGTTTTAATTTTAGATTTGTTTTTTAGTGACCATCTGGATGGGTAAACCCATCCAGAGGCTGCACTTTAATTTTACACATTTGTTTGGCGCAGCATGTCCCATTGTGGACTTTGTGCCAGTAAAAGTCAACCAACCAACCAACTATATTTGGCGGACCCTATATTTAGCGATAATCCACCTAAAGGATAGAGGTTAGTCTGTAATCGCTATTCTCTGATTGGTGGACTTCAGGAGCTTTAAATAGAACAAACATAAACAACATAAAATAGAACAACACATAATAGAACATAATAGAACAACACATAAAGATAATTATACTATACAAAATATTAAGAAAATTCAAATATATCGATTTCCATCTAAAGTAATTCCACGCATTTCAAATGCCATAATTATAAAATTTGAAACAAAATAACATGTTCAAACGTAATGCTCTTCAGTTATGAAACATCTGCGAAATCTTGTATTTTAACGAAATTTTAAATCTTTCTAATGTTCATTTCATGAAATATTAAAGAAATTTTTCGGCCTCCTTTTATTGTAATTTTTTTTTTAAAAGGCACTGATTTTGGATAAGGCCGAACATTTTCTTTTGTAGTATTACTTACTTTTGATTATGATGATATCTCATTATTGTTGTAGTTGGGAGTCAAGAATTTCTAACGACTGCGTTATAAGATATTAGATGAACTGCGTTTTTCCAATTGGCTCTTAGATATTCTGTTAAAAAAAAAAAGAAAAAAAAACTATACATAAAGAAAAGTATAATTTGAATATAAAATGATACATTAAAAAAAAATAACATTAAATTTTGAAAAAAAAGGAAAATGCCCTTAGAGAGTTTTTTAAATTTATGAATTTAGATTGATTTTAAGGATTTTTTTTTTTTTTTTTTTTTTTTTTTTTTTATGAAAATTATTTTCATCATTTAGAAATACGCAACAAAATTATGTGTTCTTTAGACCAATTAAATATGTAAGCATTTTTGTAACAGTTGCATGGGGAATTTTTAAATAAAAAGATTTTTTTTCCCCTTTCATTATTCCCCCTTTTTTTTTAAAAAAAAGAAAATAATTCATACTTCGATTATTATGTCTCACTGAGTTTTTTCTTATTTACATAAATACTACTAAAACTGATTTATGCTATTTTAGTTCACTATCATATATCTTTGAATGGCACTAATGATTTTTAAACAGGCACTCTCAAATCAAGTGGAATACATTACGTTCTACCAGAAGTTTTTATAGAAATCCTGATTTAATATTTCTATGATGTACAAAATATTTAAAAATGTAATAGTACATATTAATCACATGCACTAAAGCACGCTTTTCTGAAATAAACTCGGTAGCATTTATAATAACTTAAATATAAATATATATATATATATATATATATATTAATTTATAAGATTTAAATGGAAATGCCTCGAAGAACATTTTTAGTTGTGCTGAAGTGTAACTCCCCCCCCCCTCCTACGATGCAAATTTTTTTATACACAGAGTAGTTTATTTAGTTTTATGTAAACGAGAATGTGTGATTGTAAAAAAAAAAAAAAATGTTGTAATCAAAACATTCTTAGAAGAATTCATGAGAAATTAGAAGATATTCATTCTCAAATAAATGAGCATTTACAAACAAAATTTAAGCTTAAAATTATTTCCACAGTGTTTCATCAATTTCAAAATATATGAAATTACAGGAGCTTTAAATAGAACAAAAGTTTATTATGCAAATTTTAATTTATTTGGGGCTTCTAAGAACTTACCCAAAATAATATTTAAATTCGATAACATTTTTAAATTGTTGAATTTTAAAGTAGAACTAACGTTAAGAGCAACAGATGTTTTTTTTTTTTTTTTTTTTTTTTTTTCAGACTATCGACATTTTTTTCCTGAATTTTTACGCTGCTTGCATGCCATTTCCATAATAATAGCTGCATATAATAAGAATTTTACGAATTTGTTTACATGAACAATATATATATATATATATATATAATTATAGTATTGTAGTCTTTCATACGATATATATATATATTTTTTAAATAATCAATATTTATGATTATACATTATACATTATGATTATACATTATACATTATGATTATACATTATACATTATATTTCATACATTATACATTATATTTCATTATTATAGATTATATTTCATTGAAATGTGACCAATTATTGAAATTAAATGCCTTTATCTTAAAACATGATTTTATCTTCCAGTTTTGATAAGGAAACATCTATAGGATTTTTCAAACCATTTATTTAAACAGTTATTCTGGTTTCCCTTCCGTTACCAGAAAAGGAATAATAAAATTCTCCAGAAAATATTCTTTTTTACTTGGATGTCAGTTTCAGGATACAAGCAAAAATAAATACATAATTTATGATTCTAACTTCGAAGCCTAAGTTCCTGATTCACAATTTTTTAAAAGTGTATGAAAAATTCAGATCGAATTTCGATTAAAAATAAATAAATAAATAAATAAATAAAACATATTAATTACAGTGGGCGTAGAGTAGAAATGCAGTTGTTAATGACTTTAGTTATATGTATATATATATATATATATATACATATATTACAGACCCTACCTCTTTCTTTCATCTAAATATCTTTTAGATTATTCTTTAATAAAATATTTCAATAAGATTTTATTCTTAACGTTATTCATTATTCACATTAGAACTTTTTAAGTCTATCGTTCTGATTCACAAACATCAATTCATTTCCATAGGTGTAGTGTATAACACATTCTCTTGTTAGATTTGTTAAAACTGAAAAAAATGTTAATATAATAAGCCTAAACAACTCACTCTGATTTCTTTGCATTTCAATAATTTTAACTCATTGCAATACTCGAAAGATAAAATTAAAGAAGTAAGAAAACAAAAATAAATCAAAATAGGAAGTTAAAAGTAATGATTTTTTTAAACTAATGGCTAAAGTTTTCTTGAATATGCGTAAAATTATATTAATGTAGTTTCTTAAGAAGTCAGTGACTGACTTTTTAATTAGTCGCTTAGTTTTAATTAAAGTGGGGAGATTCTGTTACAAAGTAACTTGTAGAATTAATTAGAAAATCTTTATTTAATGCTTTCAAAATTTTGACTGACATACATGTTTTTGAACCTGGAGATCATTATTACTTTCCCTTACCCTTAATCACATGGTAGACAAAATATTGTTTTTTGGGTCAAATTTTAGAAAGTGAGTTTTTATTATAATTACACGTTTTACGTTTACATGAATCGAAAACTCGTATTTTTAGCAGTTGATATCTGAGTATGTGCGTGTATATCCGTGTGTCTGTTATCAGCAAATCTCAAGAACGAGTAGCAGCAGGAATTCAATTTCGGTAGCCTGAATCTGTATTATGTAGTGATGCTACATCAAACTTTTCGTTGAGATCAATCATATGGTTCGTGTACAGGGACACCTAAGCGAATTCAGATATATTACGCCTATGGGGGAAATTGCAGGTAAGTACAGTTTAACATCTTTAGGCTGCACTAAACCAAATGAACTTAATATACCGGGTAGATCAAAAAATTGTATACACACTTTTAACCGTCATAGAAACTGTATTCCCCGTGCTACAAGGTTCTTTTCCAACAAGGTGGTGCCCCGCTGCAGTATCATCGCGACACATGAGCATACCTGGATCAAAATTTTCCAGGCCAGTGGATAGGCCGCAGGGGGCCAATTGAGTTTCCTCCAGACCTTATGCCGCTGGTTTTCTTCTTATGGGGCACACTAAAACATGAGGTATACAAATGTAAACCCCGTAACCTTGACACAGTTCGGAATGAGATCCAAGCGACGTGCGCAGAAATCCCATTGGACACGTTGATGTACGGAATCAGTGGTGACTCGTACTCAGAAATGTATTGATGCTGAAGGCCGCCATTTTGAACAGCAATCGCATTTGCATCAGAATGTGCATTTATGTTTCAAATTGGACGTCTTTCCATTTCCAGCAATTGAACCTTGTAGAACGGAACATAAATTTTCTATGACGGTTCAAAGTGTGTATACATTTTTTTCACGCACCCGGTATATAAGAGAAAGTTTCATGTAGAATATGATAAGAAAATCATTTACCGTTCGTTTACTCGACTATACAAAAGAACTAGAATATAATGGGACAATACTTGAAAACTGATGTAAAGTGTGTTCTGGTAATATTAATTTTAGTTAAAGAAATTTAATTATGTGAAAATGAGTTAAATTAATCCAATGTGTTATTAATATAGGATTGTATTATATTTAAGTGCACCATGTGATAAGTAGATAATTTTTAGATGATACACATGGTTGCCAATAATTAAGCGAAAATATTCTTTACTATTGAATGTATTTATTGGAAATACTTGTACTGTAACCTTTTACCATGTCCGGAAAAACTGCTCAGGAATTGAAATCTAATTCCTCATATCTGTACGGTAAATAGTATTTTTTTTAGACTAAATAGTCATGGCTTGTTTTTTACGCGTATTGTTTTTTACGTGTATTTACGCGGTTTAAGGCTTCCAGAATACCAAAGTCAAGTTTTTAACGTTTGATCTTTGTCTCTGTCTTTTGTGAAAGTAACTGAAAAACAAATATTTTTAGTCAATTGAACTGTTGTATTTTAAAGTTATCGTAAGTTTGTTACTTAAAAAAATTTGTCAAGATGGATAAATTGACAGAAAGGGTGCGTGTGACACTTATCTGAATAATTTTAAATGAGCATTTAAATTTAATGATAGATTTTAATTATATTTAAATATAAGTACAATAAAGAAACGAACGTTTCCCTGTCATGTAGTATTATTCGTCGAAAAAAAAAATTGAAAACTAACTTGAATTTTTGTTAACGTGGGTTTATATAACTTTGCACGGTACTTTGTCCCTTAATCTCCAATCTGCATTTATTGCATTAAGTTTCAGCGTAAGAGAAAGTCGTCCGAGTGCCACACCAGATTATTTTAAATAACAAAGAAAGTAGTTAATTTATATAAAAGAAAAAAGTACACATAAAAAAAAGAAAATTAAAGAATTTTATTTAGCTCACAAAGTCAATTTTTTTCAATTTATGGATAAATCATATCAGAAATGTATAAAGCTGCTAAAAAATCTTGCATGACTGATAAATTATGAAATCTTTGACCATGGTGTTTTAGTTATAACAAACGTATTCAAAAATTGCTTGAATCAATGTTAGTAAAAATCAATAAAGTAAAATCATTCATAACACTTTAATTATAATATACATTTCAAGATTTAGGGGCTTGGTTTTAATAAAAATGAAACTCAATTTGAGAATAATTGATCGAATATTCTCTATAAAATGTGTAAAAAAATGTTACAATATAAATTAAAGTTAAAATCCTCTATAATGTCCAGATAATAAATTATTTTTAATATTACGGTACATTACAATGATCAAAGAAGAATGGACCAGGAATTGTTTGAATTAATTCTGTTTTGAAAAAAATAAGTTAACAGTCACGCGTAACTGATAATTTATGAAACGATTAACATAATTTTAATACTTTAACGTACGTTGGTTTCGCATTAAAATATTTTAAACCATTTAATACTTTTCATACAACATTTTTTCAAAAGTTTTAACTTTGTTTTTACCGATTCTTCTCTATACTGCAGATAGCAGCAATACCCCAAAATTTAGCAAATAATGTTCCAGAGTAAGCGAAATGCAAAAATCACTTTAAATTACTTATTAGGTGTGGTTTTAAATTACTGTTTTCATTATACCCTCCTGTTTAGTTTTCCGCTGAAGAAATCAGTGCTGTAATTTTGACCTGAAATAACTGTTCCGAGTATTTAAAAATTATAACATTTACTTACAGAAATATTTGTCAATAAATTAAGCATTGTTTTAATTTCAGGTAAAAATACGGATGTTTCAAACAAAATATTTCTCGAAAATGAATTTTCGAAAATTTTCTCTTTTTACTTATTTATGATCACTTATTACATGCATAATGAACGTTAAAGGGTTAAAAAAGGAAATAGTCACTGTGGACGAAATTTTATATCCACACCAATGTGTAATTAAAAAATATCTCTCAATAATTCCAATAACATCACAGCAAAAATTCCTCTTTTTTTTTTTTTTTTTTTGAGAGGTTTCTAAGAACAAGTTGTGCTTTTCTTATTTTATGAATTTAATAGCATTTTTACTGTTTTTACTGCTATATTTGATTATTACTGGTGCATTCCAGAAATATTACTGAAAAATACTGGGAAACCATTTGCCCCAAATAGGAAGGATCCGATATTTTTACGTTCCAAACACGCATATGTAATGAAAGCATTGTAATCATGTCAAAAATCCGACTTTTTGGTGTTTCGACACTTTTTTAGGTTCCTTGAGTAGATTTTTTCTTTTTTTTTACGGTACTGTATGTATGTATGTGAGTGAACACGATAGCGCCTAAGTTCTTTGCTTGAATTAGCTGATAGTTGGTACGTATATCGTAGGTCACTGTTGCAAAAACCCTAAGGAGTTTCGTGAATCTAGAGTCACAAAGAATTTTTTTTTTTATCATTATAGCCTATGGGCCCAAGTTCTTTAATGTGCGATAGCGTCCAAATTTCTTATGTAATTGAGCTGAAAATTTATATACATGTTATAAATCCCAGTTTAACGAACTATATAGATTTTGATAAATCTTGCATTAATGGGGTTTTTTACAGGACCACAAAGAAATAATCCCCCAACATTATGACCTATGGGGTCAATTTTTTTATGGTTGCGATTGTGTCAAAACGCCTAATTCGATTGATCTTTTTTTTTATAGGAATTATAATAAATACTATGAAAAATGATTTAAATTGACATTTTATGAATGGTAGATTTTTAATGGTAGACTTTTAAACCTTAAACTTCTAAACTTACATTCTCTATTTTTAATAATAATATTAGCTTTTTTGTTAACCGATTAGAATTTTATTAAAGATATTTTTTAACAAGTTTTATCTTGAAATGAACCAAATTTTATTCTAAATGATTTTTTTTTTTTTATAATCAGAATATTTAAAAATTTATCTAATCAGTTCTTTTCATTAAATGAAATAAATGACTTTTTAAACGCTTAATTAAACTTCACCAAATAAATTTATTTGAAACAAAATGTCAAATTAATTTTTCAACCAAAAAAATAACCTCTTAATTCGTTACTTCTAAGAATTTTTTGATTGACAAATTTATTTGCAATAACTTTAAGAAAAATGTAGAATGACAACACTATTTTTTAAAGACATAAGAGTAATGAACGTTTAATTTGCAATACAAGTTGTAAAACAAAAAACTTGTTGTAAAACAACATCGTCAAAATGACAGCAAAATTTTAAATATTGCCAAGGTGCTCCTATACAAAAGCTATACCAAAGAAATTAGAAAAAAAAAAGAATGTAGTAACCGTTGATAAAGAATGCAACATAGTTAGCGTATGCCTTTAAAAGAAAGAATAGACTAAATAAAATTCTGTAGTATTAAATAAAATTCTGCCGCATTAAATAAAATTCTGTTTCGTGCAGAAGTTTTTATCTGTTAGTCAGAATGGAAAAATGAGCTTCTTTTTTAAAGTAATTTATTTTTCTATATATTTAATATATTAAAGGTTCCCTTTTTTGCTTTTGGGAAGTTATCTTATTTGAAATGTATGTTGTACAACATATTTTCACCCATCAACAAGAGAATCCATTAGATATTCCAGGAGATTTTGGACATGACGTCTAATCTAAAAATTCCACAGTATTTTATCACCCATACGTACAATCTCTAAAACTTATTTGTTATATATTGATTACAACTTTTATGCAGTAATCAGTTTATCAAGCGACATTTCAATCCACATTGTTTACAATTCGACATTTTATTTCTCATTGGAATATAGTTAATTAAAATTTTGTTGCAATAAATAATTTTATCATATATATTATTTGCACATCATGTTCCATTAACGAATCCCATATGATACCATGAGCGTTTACTTTTAAACAATTCAAAATAAAACTCAGTTTAACACTCATTATTCAAACATATCTGTATTTTATGGCGTCACTTTATGCAACACATTTAATCTCGAGTGCTATAAAAGCATAATTTATCATTCTGAAGTTATAACAACTCTACTGGTCTTAATTTTGAAAATGTTTCAAATAGTTCTTAGTTTAAGTATTTAATGGCCCGTAACTTTCGAGATTCTCCTATTTCAATGGGTCACGTCTTAAATACTGTATTTCGCTTGCATTCTATTCGAGCCTTTGACATCACAGGAATAAATATCGGAGGACTTCAAAGGAATATTTCAGTGAAATTGTATGCGTTAGTTCTTTTGTCAGGTAAAACACAATAAAGTACCGTTTCTACGTTTGCCATTAAACGTTTAGTTTATACGTCTATTTAGTGTAGAGTCAATGCATTTCTTTTCATTTTAAATTAAATTTTTTTTGTTTTCATCACACGTAATTATCGTTTATTTTTTTAATTCACTTTCTCAAATTTACAAATTTTAGTCCTTATTTTTGCATATTATTTTTCTAAATTTTCCTTTTAAAATGTAACTCTCATGAGAAACTTATAATGAATATGATGCGAGTTGTACTCAGCTGTATTTAATGCTTATGCAAAATTGCCATTATAGGCGATTTTAAAATAACTTTTCTTATTGAATTACTACGTGAATTATACTATAAATCGTTTAATAATAAAACTTAACATATTGTTACGAATTGTAAATGTATTTATTTTTGTATAAAGTATTGCAAAGAGGTTTAGTAAGTTGATAAAATACAATTTTCTACATTTCCAACTCTTTTCTGCGTTAAAATAGCTTAATTTTCCCTTTAAAACGCATTAAAAAGCTCCAATAAGTCAGATAATAGATTTGGCGCATTTTTGATCTTGGCGACTTTTTTAGCGACTTTTGGTGAGAAAATCCTCATTATTGATATACCAAAGATGTACGCTCTAATGTGATTGGTTGACCACTTTCTGGATTTTTCTACAGTTTTCTATAATTTTCTACGCGGGTATATAAGAAGCTGTTTCACGCCAAGGGGATCAGTCTGAGATTAGCTTCCGCCAATGTTGCACTGCTATTGAAAGAGCTGTAAGCCTCTTTAGAAATACAGTTGCATTGCTGTAAGCTTCTTTAGAAATACAGTTGCCTTGCTGTATGTGTTAATGCTGTACAGTTTGTACTGTAGATTTGCGGCTGATAGTTGATATTAAAGCTGTGTTTATTGGTGGAACTGAAGTTGATATTTAGATTATAGACCTGTATTCTTCTGGAATTTTCTGTAAATAAACCTCCTAAGTTCCGCCTCTCATTGTCAGACAACTTACGAACACCCAAGTACGCAACAATATGATATATATATATATATATATTCATTTTCATTTGATGTAAGTAATATTAATTAATACAAAATATATGCAATTAGAAATGTGTGTTTTTTTTTCTCGTATTTATGATAATTGTGTCAACTATAATTTATTTGCTGCTTTCAATATAAATACTACTATGAAATAATGTACTAATATTAATTTTACATAATATTACATTCATATAGAGTTAAATTAACAATTTTAAGAATTAATCGTGTTTATTGAAAGTTTATTTTTAAATCTTTTTTCGACAGTCTCAAGAAATGCGTATTGTTATGAAGTACAAAACAGCGTTTTACTGTAGCATGCAATGAATCATGAGAAAAAACATTTTTAATTTATCTCTGTATTAAAAAAAAAAAATACTGTCGCTGGCGTTAGGTTTTTTTTTTCATCTGCGACCGCCTCTACTCGCGGAGGGCAGTATTCTCCGAATCATGAGAGGTATCAATATGTGCCGAATACTCCAGCGTGGACATATCAGTCAGTGATAAATTTTATCATCTTAATTAACGATGTTATTAATTAAAAACGTCTGGTTAATAAATATTTGCCATTATCCAAAAAGTTTCATAAGTAGTCGTTCTTTCAATCTTATGACGTTCGGGGAGGCCAAAATTCGCTTGAAATGCAGTTGTTGTTGAAAATTCGGAAAATCTGTTAATGAAACATCGGCGTTTGTCCGTACAAGAGATTGCTGAACAAGATGGGATCAGAACGGATTCTGTACATTTAAATTGTGTGATGAATTGAACATGCTCAGAGTGGCTGCGAAATTTGTTCCCAAGCTTCTGCCGGTGGAACAGAAGGAACTCAGTCTTGCAGTCGCACAGGACATACTGGACACTATCAATGCGGAACCTATCTGGTCCGAAATTGAAAATAATATTTAAAGGATCCCGTTTTCTGAGTTGAGTTGTGATAATGCTGAGCGCGACGACGGAATTGCACACCATTCCGAAAGAAGCATTCCAGAAGTGTTTTCGACAGTGGAAGGAACGCTGGGCTAAGTGTGTGGAGGTGCAAGGAGCCTACTTTGAAGGCGATTAGGATACCAATCCCGAAAAGGAACTAAGATATTTTTCTGGCCAAAGGTCGGATACTTTTTGAACAGACTGTATGTACAAAAAGTCGAAATACAAAACATATGTTACATCTATTAAAATAGGACTGGAAGAGGGCTATCATAGCTTTTTATCGAAACTATGCTATTTGTCAGGAAGTTAATATCGATTTAAATTGATTAGTTAATATCGATATTTGCAAGAATGTGAGGCCTTTCATTTTCAAACGCTCAAAATAACACAGAATTGTCAAATGTGTCTATTGGAGGTTCTTTCAGGCGGCGATGATTTCCGGGAAATATAGAATGCAGTAGGTGGAAAGCTGTTAAAGTTGCAAACTTCGATGTCGCAGTTGTATGTCAGTATTTTTTTTTTTAAGAATGGTTTAAGGTAATGGTTGTAAAGTGATTGTCCTGATCAAGCTATATAAGGACTGATTTTAATACGTATCGTAAACGTTTCTTTAAAAGTTGGACTAGACAAACCAAATGGTTGGAGCTGCTTTTTAGTATGGGGAATCTATCCACTTAATCACTATTTACACCACATTAAAAATGCACTTATTCCATTACAAGTAATAATTAAAAGGATTTCAGTGGGTAATAAACTCCCCTCCCCCTCAACTTTAAACAAGTTCAAGTAAACGATTGAGTTTCTTCAATTACATTTCCTACATTTTTAGCAGACAAATCAGTGGTCAGAGGCAACCGTTACACAATGCATGCGGGTCTATTTCACACGCGGATTTATTTACGCTTGTAGCGGGAGTTTTATGTAAGAACATCAAAAGGCTGGGCTTAAATTATAAAACGGAAAGAGGCACTGACAATAACGTGTTAAAGTGAAAAGGGTTTGTTTTAAAAAGGAGTGCTTTTAGACACGCGCTAGTGACAGACTGCAAAATACTTAAAAGTACGTATCCCGCATGCAATTCGCTATTGACTGTTATTTGCGGTCCTTTCAGTTCTTTTTACTCTCTCTTACCCATAGGGTCGAGAAAGTGTTGTTTTAGGGTCAAATTTTCGAACGTGAGTTTTTGTTATATTTACATTTTCTGAGGTAACCTGAATACGAAAATCTTGTTTGTAGTGAATGATCTGTGTGTCTGTGTGGATGTCTGTGTGTCTGTTATCAGCATATGTCAAGAACAAATAGTAGCAAAATTTCCAAACTCGGTATTCTAAATGTGTAGGGATGCTACAGTAAGCTTTCCGTTAAGATGAAGCAAATGGTTTGTGTACAGGCACGCTCAAAAATATTCAAATACATTGCGTCTATGGGGGAAATTGCAGGTAAGTAGATTTTAACATCTATAGACTGCACTAAACCAAATGAAACGAACATATATTTTTTGTAATAGAGATAGTCATTTGGGAAAAAAATGTTGTGTACGTAGGAGCCTCGCCTTACCCCCGGGGGGGGGGGGGGAAGTCCCAATTTGAGAGGAGTAAATTTTCATGATGGGTATCTTTCAAAATAGCTCGCCAATACCTTTAATGATTACCTTTACCTCAAATGATTGAACCATCGATTTGCGATAATTTATAATAAAATTACCATTTTTTTTTTCATTTTTAACAAAAAAAAAAAAAAAAATGTAATATTGAGAATAAATTCAACTTCTTTTTTTATATTTAGTGTTATACTACTTCTCTAATAAGGAAATCGTCTGCATTATCATAAAAGATTATTTTTTTAAATAATAATTTTAATAAATTCTATATAAATGTAGGTGCATTAACGAAACGGGGGGTTGAAGGGGCGGTAGCTCCCCTCACACAATCAACTAATTATCATATAATTAGTTGACTGTTTTTATCATATAATTAGTCAACTAATTATCAACTAAGTAACCCCTCAACTAATTATCATATAAAACTCTTCCGAAGCATAACTTGAATTGTTTAATACAGGTTTACATAACAGTACTCGTTATCTTACGTCTTAATATGCGGCCTGTATTTATAGCATTAAATTTCAGGGTAAGAGAAAGTCGTGTGAGTGACAAACCATATTATTTACTTTGTATTACCCATAGGGGTCGAAAGAGTATTGTTTTAGGGTCAAATTTTCGAACGTGTGTTTTTGTTATATTTACATGCTCTGAGGTCCCCTGAATACGAAAATCATGTTTTTAGCGAATGGTCTGTCTGTTTGTGTGGATGTCTGTGTGTCTGTTATCAGCATATCTCTAGAACAAATAGTAGCAGAAATTCCAAACTCGGTATTCTAAATGTGTATCATACAGGAGTACTAGAGTAAGCTTTTCGTTGAGATGAAACAAATGGGTCGTGTACAGGGACATTCAAAAGTATTCAAATACATTACGTTTACGAAAGTAATTGCAGGTAAGTAGAGTTTAACATCTATAAACTGCACTAAACCAAATGAAACGAATATATATTTTTTTGTAATAGAGATTGTCAACTGAGAAAAAAAGTGTTGTGAAGCCTCGCCGCCCTTCCCCTCGAGGGGAGTAAATTTTCATGATGGGTATCTTTCAAAAGAGCTCGCCAATACCTTTAAAACGAATGGTTGAACCATCGTTCTGCGATAATTTGAAATAAAGTTATCGATTTTTTTTTTCTTTTTTAACAATATATACATATTATTATTATTATTATTATTATTATTACTGTAATATTGAGAATAAATTCAACTTTTTTTTGGATATTTTGTGTTATACTAATTCTTTAATATAGAAATCGTGTGTATTATCATAAAAGAATTTTCTTTTTAAATAATAATTTTTATAAATTATTTCTTAAAAACAAAATTATTTTTTAATAACCGAATTAAATTCTATATAAATTCAGGTGCATTAATGAAATGGGGGGGGGGGGGGGTTGAGAGGGGCGGTAGCCCCCCTTACACAGAACTATTTATCACATAAAACTCTTCCGAAGCCTAATTTGAATTGTTTAATACAGGTTTACATAACAGTACACGTTATCTTACCTCTTATTTCAACCTGTATGTATAGTATTAAATTTCCGGGTAAGAGAAAGTCGTGTGAGTGACACACGACATTATTTTTCTTTGTAGTAATTGGAAGAAATATATATGTATACATAATTATCCCTTGTTTTCTGTACCAAGGTCACAAAATGTAGTAAACTTACTATTTACTAATAATTTTCGGGAGTCCCATATAAAATGGATATTCTGCATGCAATATCATTAATTTATCTACTACTTTTATAAATATATATATCTAACAAGTTAATATACTTTATTAAATAATGTTCAAAAAGGAAAATTGTCATTTATCATTTTTGGAAAAAATTTTTCGTTTTCAGATTGTTGCTTCTAGTTAAATTTTTGGAACATTTATATTTAATTGTTGTAGAAATTCAACAAACGTGAACCATAGCTTCTTTATGCGTGTAGTTGCTTCGAAAGAATTCATATACAAAGGAAATATATAAATAATAAACAAATAAAAATGTCTGTAAAACATAAAATGTCGTTTGAACTGACTATAACTTTTATCATTTTTAAAACAAAAAGCTAATGATTTCAATATTTTCCAATGTAACAAAGAAATTTTACATCAAATGTCATTTATATATTCTTGATTCCTTAAAAATACAGCTGATAAAATATCTTTCAATAATTAATGCTACACAGAAATAATCATCATTTATTATTTTTAGGAAGAAACTTTTGTTTTAGTTGAGATCGTTTCTTCCAGTTAATTTCATCCTCATATTAATTTAATTAACCATAATTCATTATATATGGTTAGCCATAACATTTTTAAGAGGTGTACTAATTTTATAACAATTCATTTTGTTATGAAAAAATTAATAAAACTTTCACAGTAACATTAAAGGAGATTAAAGCAAAAAATACTGATAAATTGTTAATGATGCATGTCAGAGTTAATGTTATTTAATGTTACTTGAGAGTGTTCGGCATAAACATTAAATGAGTTTTATGGAAAAAGTTTGTGAACGTCTCGTAAAGTTATTAATGAGTCTAAGATAACTTCTAATGTAGCTGTGAAAATAATCTATTCTTGAGAAATTATATATACAGGGTGATTAGAAAAAAAAACTACCCCGATATATCAGACCATAGCTACCATACCGTTCCGAGAAACTGAATAAAAATTTGGTGGAAGGTATTTTGAGATATGCGCTCAAGAATTATATACAAAACAACAGTTAAACTCTAACAGTTACGGTTACAGAGACAAAATTTTGAAATTTTCAAATGACAACACCATTTTTTTCTTTTTTTTTTAATTGGAATGGGATCTCCATAGCAAAAAACCATCAATTGCGTTGTAACTGTACCTCTAGCATGAAAATCACCAACGCTAGGCATACTAAGTAAAAAAGAGAAAACAGCTGTGATGTGCCTACCAGAGGACGACTTTCATTTTATAATGACGTCACATTTCACACTGAGTCATCGGCTCTCACTGAAGTCTACTGATTCTGCTTCGAAAAGAAAAAATAGACCATGGTATCCTTAATTTCATATAGGTCTACTGAATAAGGGATTTAATTTCGTTCTTAGTCGTAAGACACCGTCATGACTGACACCATCACACTAATTGAAAAATAAGGCATTTTGAAATGCGTGATGTGCATCTTGCTTTCTTACTCTGTGAACAATATGTCGCTTACTGGGAAACATCATTATCATCATCAAAATCGATTTTGATTGTCATTTCACAATGCCTTGTTTTTCACGCAGTGCTATGACGTCAGTCATGACAGCGTCTTACGACTAACAACGAAATTAAAGCCTTTATTTAGTAGCCTTACACGAAATTAAGGATACCGTGATCTCATCTTTTCGTTTCAAAGCAAAATCAGTAGACTTTAGTCTGAAGCAAAGACTCAGCGTGAAATGTGACGTCATTAACACTAGAAGCGCCAAGATTTTTCCCTACCTAGAAGCGCCAACGGCAGTCAATTTGACTGCTCCGTGAATTAAATGCAGATTTGAAATAACACATGTTTAATAAAACTTTACACTATTTTTAATTACTTTATAGAATATTTTTAAGAAATTCTTTGGTGAAAAACATATTAATTTTTATAAAAATATACAATTATTTTGTGTAAATTTCCACTTACCTTCTATAAAAAAAAAAAAAAAACATTTTATTGTTCTTTACAATTTTACACAGCACAACTTTATCTACTTCAGATGTACATTTCCCACACACATAATACGAACATTTTTACACGTATCACTTGTTTTGTTGTTGTTACAATGTCCTATCTGGCACTGACGTCTTTTCTTTGAGAGTCTTATGCTGGGGCTGGGAATTTCCACAGGCAATTTTGAGCTCGTTTTTCTATTTAAATGAATTTCTCTTAATTCCTCCGCTAACTGAAATAGGAAGTTCCGCCGTGAAATGTTTTTATCAATTAATTCTTGATAGATGACAAAAGCATTAATTGCTGCTAAGTCTAGTACATTATAGAAAGTATGTACTGGCCACCTTCTCGAAGCAGCCCGAACAGAATATTTTCGCGCCATCTGGTCGACAATATCAACACCGCATTTAGTTTTATTGTAGAATTCTACAGTTTCTGGAAGTTTCTTCTTATGTTCCCAATCAATTTTTACATCTGGATGCAAGGTACTTAGCAACAGAACATTTTTATTTTTTTTGCCTAGATAAACTGTGAGTGTAGATTCTCCATTCTTTAGTAATACAGATTCATACAGTGCAGTTTTAGAATTCCTTACTTCGAGAGTAATTTCTTTTCGATGTCTCCTTACTGTGCCTACGAAACTCGTTTTTTTCTTTTCGAGTTTTTTAGCTAGAGATAATGATGAAAACTAGTTATCAGCCGTCACATTTCGGCCTGTATTCAAGTAAGGGCTTAGAAGGCGCATAACTACACTTTCAGGAAGACTTTCGTTTTCATTTCTTGATTCATCTCTTCCAAGATACGGAAAAGCATTGCACATAAACTTTGAGTTTACATCAACTAGCATCCAAAATTTGATCCCGAATTTGTCCGGTTTGTTTGGCATGTATTGTGTGAACTTGCATCTAGTTTTCGATGGAAACAGTTGTTCATCCACAACTAAATATTCACCCGGGTTATAGGAACTACCACAGTTTTCTATAAATTTGTTCCAAATATCTGAAAATAAAGCAAATTTATCAGTTTTTAAGCGTTCAGACCTCGTTGATTTCATGTCAAACCTTAGATATTTCATTATATCTCGAAAACGATTACGAGGCAATGTTTCACGAAAAAAAGGTGGGCCCCACGTATTATTCCAGAGAAAATCATAATCCATATCATTGGATCCGTATGCTCCTCTAGCATATATGATAGCAATAAAAGCATCAAGTTCTTCTAAAGATACACTCCAATTTTCTTCATTATGTGAAACTGCATTTGCTTCAGTGCATCTTTTTATATGGAACAACATCGACTCATCTACAAACAGTCTCCATGCACTGGTCACATTTTTACCGACTTTTCTTTTTGCATAGGGTGTTGGACCTGGTACCTCTTTCAGCACTGGGAACCATATTTCCCAGATTTTCTTTCTAAGTCAGATATTACTGTCCAGGAAGTTCCGTCTTTTGCGATATATGTAGATCATTTTACATGGTTTGATATTACATCCGGTTCTGTTTTCTGATTTTGAAGAATCAAGTTTTCTTTTTGATCCTGTATGTTTTGAAGTACTGAAACCTATAATAAAAAATATATAAATTATTATACGTACATTTTTATCATTAATATTTTTCAAAAAATCAAGTACTTCAAAATCAAAACATGAAAGAAAAGAAAAGAGTAAAGAAATATATTTTTTTACCTGTTTCAGCAGATGAAGAAATTCGACCAGGCTGAATGTCCAGGTCCGTTGCCTGCTCATCTACACTTTCCTCAGAACCACTAGAACTGTTTTTCTCAATATTTCCTAAACATTCATAACTGATTTCATCTAAATTGCTTTCTACAACTTCGGAATCATCGTCGGATATCTCCTGTAAAACTCGTAAATACTCATCTGGACTGAGATATTTTCGTCTTCGAGCAGCCATCATACCGTCATTGAAAGAACAAAATTTCACAACTCAGTGTACAAATGCAAAATTCAAAATGATATCTATTACAAGTCGCAAAAGAGCAGGTGTGAAAGAATAAGAGAAAGAAAAAGTTGTGACGCATTTCCTTTTTCAGCGAATGATTATCTTCCGATATATTTCGAAGAAAAGAACGAACAGTAGACAGGTGTCTGGAATGAGCGGGGGGGGGGAATTCCTGCTTTAGCAACAATAAATGAAAGGAATGTGTAGGAAGTATGTTTTTATGAAAATAGATATGTTTGAGAGTAAAAGAAAAACTCAATCGACTCATTTTTAATGGCAGTCAATTTGACTGTTCGTGGCGCTTTTAGGTATAGCTAAGCATATCTCTGTGTTAATTTTAATTCAATTCATTTAATATTTTGTATCGTATATTTTCAGGTTATTTTAGGCAAATACAAAAAGTTCTGAGTTCGTAAGATTACAGGATTTTTTTTAAATACAAACAAAATGTAAAAACAGTCAAAATGACTGCTCTGGCGCTTCTAGTGTTAAAAAAATGAAAGTCATGCTCTGTTATGCACATAACAGTTTTTTTTTTTTTTTTTTTTTTTTTTTTTTTTGTACTTTATTCTTAACCTGATAGTGCTGGCAATTTTCGTTCTACAGGCACCGTTCCAACGCTATTTATGGTTTTTTGCTATGGAGATTCCATATCAATAAAAAAAGTAGGTGTTGCCATTTGAAATTTTTGAAATTTTGTCGCAGTAACCGTAACTGTTAGAGTTTAACTGTTGTTTTTTATATAATTCTTGAGCGCATATCTCAAAATACCTTCTACCAAATTTTTATTCAGTTTTTCGGAACGGTATGGTAGCTATGGTCTCATACATCGGGGTAGTTTTTTTCTAATCACCTTCAAAGTGAATCCTTAGACGACGTTTACTGCTGGTACTGTTCGTGTAAAAAACATATTTCAATCTTCAAAAAACTGTCTAAAACAATGTAACGTATAGTTCTCATTTATCATTTCATTAAAATTGTTAAATAAAAAAAATAATTATAATAATTATAATAAAATAATTATGATAATTAAAATAACCTTATGCACTGTCTTAAAAAAAATAAGAAGAAGCTTCCTTATACGTTTATAATTGACTAACTTATATAATTTAAAAAATTAAGACTTTTATATATTTTCGTTTTATTTTAAGTGACAATTAAAAAAGTAGAGTAGAAATAGAAATAAGAATTAATATATATATATATCTTTGAACTGGAACGAATTGCCAAAACATGTGATTAATTTCCAACAAACAAAATTCCTGTCTTTTTACTTTCTGAACAAAATGCTATGAGAGGAAACTGTTTTACTGTGTTTACGAACCGGTATTCTAGATGTACGAACTAAACTAAGGAATAATAAATATCAATAACTACTGCATGATTACATGAGTTTTAACTTTTACATAAAGCGTGTTTTTGATATTTCCAGGGATCAGTGTTACCCAATCTGGCGGATATTTTATTCAATAATCAACAATAATTTTGATGTGTGATATTTGATATACATAACAGACCATCAATCTTTGAAGTTATTAAGCACACGTTACAATTAAAAATTATTGATGATTATGTAATAAGAAATCCGCGAGATGTGGCAACACTGCCAGGGATTATCTGTGTTAAAATTTTTCTATTTTATTCTATAAAAGAGCACATAAATAAAAATTCAATCGACATAGATTTTCATAAAAAAGAAAATAAAAGATTTTTCGCGAGCGGTTTGATGCAGTTTTGTTGAATATTTGCTAAGTTATAGCCATCAATAAAAGAAAAGAATAAAGTAAATATATTAAAGTAAGTAAGTAAGTAAGTAATTAAATTAGTTATTTATTTTTTGTGGATTGTTGGTAGATTATTGTTAGTAAATAAGAATTTAGGCTTTCTAAGTTCTGTAGTCTAAGTAAGAGGAAGATGAGTGGATGGTAGCTTTTTAAATCAGTGGGTTCTTGTTGTACTGTCCGAATTGCTATCGCAACGACAAGAGAGCACAGTTTTGTTGTTTACTGAATTTTTTAGAGTGAGAAATTAACTTTCTGTGAATTAACAGTAGTATTACTGGAAAGTTAAGTGGAGCGGACTTTAGCTTGAATGTGCTGAGGGTACTAGTTGTACTGACTTTATAGCTAGCAGAAGGTTAACTAATTTTGATTTACTTTTTTTTTTTTTTTTTTTTTTTTTTTTTTTCTTAAGTGTTTTTCTAGGTTATTAAAAATTAATTTGTGAGAGTTAGTTGCCTTTGTTAGCTGAGTTGGTTTATGGTAATTGGTTGAGCTAAGCTGATTCATGTGTACTAAACTTTCTAGTAAGTTTTTTTAAACTAAATTCGTTAAGTTAATTTTAGGAGAGTAAGCAATTAATTAATTAAAATTTTTGTATAAGGAAGTTAAAAAAAAAAAAAAAAAACACTGGAAGTTTTTATTGTGTAGCCCTAAGCATTAAAATAATTATAGTTTTAAAAAATTAAAGAACACGCTTTTATTGAAATGTGAACTAAAAATCACAAAATATCTACCTTTATAGTAATAAAATGCAGGGTAAGAAAAAATTGTGTGAGTGATACACCATATTACAAGATGATTATAAAATAATTTTGAATTAAACAAAAACCATTTTTCAAAAAATCTCCCCCTGACTGGGCTCGAACGTTAGACCTTTAGGTTCGTAGTCTGGAGCTTTACCTCACAGCCACAGCGTTCACATAGGGAAAGTCTTTTTTTTTTTTTTTTTTTTTTTTTTTTTTACAATATAGATTTTTTGTTTGCTCCCAGAGCGGTCACAAACATACATAAAGGTGAAGCTAATAAAAGCGTGTTAAAATGATTAAAAGCAGCGGCGACTGTCTGCTTAAAAACACTTTCATTAAATAAGCATAGATTTTCAAAAACACCATCTCACATATTAAAATTTGAAACACTTTTGCGCTTTAGAAGCTGCAATATAACCTTCTATGAAACAGTTAAAGTTTTAGCATAGGTACGCTACCTGTCCTCAATAGACATTTATCCGAAATGAATCAGTATAATTTTCCATATTGATAATCTCACATATCATGTTTTGTGCAACTATACACTGTAGAAGGTGAAATATTGTATATCTATAAAAGTAGAAAATTGCAGCGTAACAGCGCCACCTGTTAAGAGATATAAATCAAAATCTAATCAGCTTAAACTTGTATCAAGTTCCAATCAAATATGAAATCATGTGAAATTTCGGATGATCAAACACCTACAAAAACTTCTAACTACCCGACAAAGATTTTCTAAAAGTGGCCATGATGCATTCAGTCATCTAAAAACATGTAAATCCATAAATATCCGAAGTTCGAATATTTTCACAAATACTTTCTTCTTGTACATAAAAAAAAAAAAAAAAAAAAAGTTTAAAAAAAAATTAAAAGCTATTCAGAATGATTCATTAGCCTGCCACTTGTGATAAATGAGGAGAATATATTTTAAGTGCCTACTTGTTCATGTTTGAAATTAACATGCATGTTTGATGATAACAATTACGCTACTTGGTCATAACGCAAGTAATAATGATTAGTAGACGTATGAAAAAGCATTTCAGATTAAAAAGGAAAAAGTGCGGTTTCCACGATGTATGAGAATAATAATTCATCAGGTAATCCTGTAATTAGAATGAAGAACAATTAATGTTTTTAAGACACAAATCATCGGAGTTAATGTTTGGATGTGAAAAAAAATATATATATATAGTTTATTCTAATTACTAAAACCTCTAAAACAAATAAATTAAGAAAATAATCTATAAACTTGATGATTAAAATAACTAGTTTCTAAAACTATACTTTACTTTTTGAATTTTATAAATATTTTAAAAGTGTGGAGATTATATGGTATATTATTTAAACTTAAACTGTTCATCTATTTTTTTTCCTTTGACGCTGCAGTTAAAGTGAAGCCTTTTTAACTGCATTTTAGAAACAAGATACGTTTTATGACATACTCTATCCCCGCAACTTGTATAACATTGAATGTTTAAGCTTTAGTATTATTGTTATTAATTATTTCAAACTATTTTTTAAATTAATAATTTACACAACGTAACATAATCAGCGAATACATTATTTGCCCGTTTTACAAAGTTGATCCAATAATAGCATTATTACATTGACACGCGTTAACGGCTCTCTTCACTTACCGTCGCCGGAAGCCCAAGCCAATGTTATTCTATGGAGAAATTTCTTTACAAATAATTTATTAACTAATATATATTTTTAAATTCTGTTTTCCCATTCCGAAAATTCCCAACTGTTAAATTGACGGACCTTTTTTTAAAAATGTATTTTTTTAATTTTTAATATTTTATTTTGAAATTGCAAAATGAAAAAATTTCACATATTCAAAATTCGTTTTTTGCAGCTTCAAAATAAAATTTAAAAGTAAAAAAAAATAGTTTTTTAAAAAAGGTCCGTCAATTTAAAAGCTAGGATTTTTCAGAATGTGAAATCAGAATTTAAAAATATGTATTAGTTAGTTATTTATTTGCAAAGAAAAATTTCCCATAAAATAACATTAGCTTCGGCTTCCGGCGGCGGTGAGTGAAGAAGGTCCTTAACACCATAACGTTTTAAACGTTGAAGGTGGAAATTTTTAAATTCTTAATCTTCTTGTGTGTGGAAAATGGTTTTTAAATAAACACTCAAAATACATGTAGATCATTTTTCTAAACCTGGTTACTGTATTTTCATTTGAGATATGATGTCTAAGATTTGGAGACTTAAAATTAACTTTTCAATCCAAATTTGCTCGCTAAAATCACGAAGTTGCCAAACTTTTACCAAAACTGAAATCCCTAAAAAGTGCAAGGCCTTACTTTCCACGTTGATTTATGTGCATTTTCACTCCAGTAATAATTTTATGAAAAGAAAGTGCTTCTCACATTGTAATTTTAGCATAGAAATTAATATTTAAGCTACTTAATCATTTGTAAGTAGCCAAAGGGACACTTTTTGTTAGCTATAATGTAAGTATTCAATATACGTATGTATTTTAATATCCTTTAATTATCTTACCATTCCTAACAATATATAGAAACACTAAATAGTTTTATTTTCTCAATACATTTTGAATTCAAAATTATTTAATTAAGAATTTTCAGCTTGTTTTTGAGGTATATATGTGATAAATATTAGTCGTAATGTGTATTTTTAGATATATGGTTATAATTTTAACCTTCAATTCAAATAAGCAATATTTAATTACATTATAAAAATCATACAGCGAAAAATAACATTACAATTTTTAGAAGAGGTTAATAGGTTAATAATAATAATAGTAATAATAATAATAATAGTAATAATAATAATCGCATAATAGTTTCAAACTTCTACATGCATGTCAAGTAACTCTATTCGCTTTTATAAAACGAATCCAAATAAATATTACATTTATCTCCACTCAAAATTCTCTACTACGAAACACTGTTCGTGAAACTAAATCTCTAAAGAAATATTTCTTATCCTATCAGAAAAGTATTTTATGACTCAAACAACATTTAAACTGCTTAGCGTGTAATTTTATGTGATCATAAATATGATAAAAACCTTTGCTTATACATTTTCTCCTGATATTTTTTTTTTTTTTTTCAGTCAATAGAAATATTTTATGCACTTCAAATATCACTGAAAGTCAGCATTTTAAAATTTAGCTCAAAATAAAAAAGTAGCTAAAAGCTTTAAATATTTAAACTCCAAGCAAAATATTTTACATTTCTTGTCTAAGCGTCTTTAGTATTTGGTTATGTTTGCATGACGTATGTTTTGTTTATATTCGTATAAAAGTACAATTTAAGAAGTCATATGAACCTTTTCGTGTGTTAAAAATGTAAACTACTAATAATTATTTTCACATATATTTAAAGTTTTAGGATAAAAAAAAACTTTACTGTATATTTATTAAATGATTAAAATAAATTAATCAATATTAGACTTTAGGATGTATAGCAAGATATTATTTTTTGTCTTTTAATAATTTGTTATTAATCTCCTAACAGTTTTAAACTGAATAAGTTAATAGTCCACATCTTAAACGTGAATTTCCTCCCTTTTTTCTTTTTTACTTTTTACTTTCCGAACACTATAAATGAGGAAAGTATTGTAATCATGTCAAAAATCCGAATTTGAGATTTTGATGTTTCTACACGTTTTGAGGTCCCCTGAATTCATATTTAGTATTTTTTACGATGATGCATGTGTGTATGTATGTGTGTAAGTGCGAGAGTGAACACGATAGCGCCTAATCGCTTTGTTCGAAGGAGATGAAAGTTGGTACATATGTTATGGGTCACCATAGCACGAACCTTATTGATTTTTGTGAATATAATGTATGTAGTTCTTTTAGAAGGACACAAAGTAAAATTCTTTATCATTAAGGTCTATAAGCCAAATTTTTTTAAAATGCGATAGCATAGTGCTAAATGTCTTATTCGACTGAGCTGAAAATTTATACACATGTTATGAGTCACCGTTTGCACGAACAGTATACATTTTGGTGAATCTCGTGTTTATAGTTTTTTTACAGAGACACAAAGATATTTTTTTATCGTTACGGTCTATATGGGCCCGAATTCGTTAAATTGCAATAGCGTCTAAACACCGTATTCAATTGATCTGAAAATTTATACACATACTATAAGTCACTGTTGCACGAAGTGAATAAATTTTGGTGAATCTAGCACTTATAGTTCTATTACAGGAAGACAAAGAAAAATTCTTTATCATTATGGCCTATGGGCTCAAATTGTTTAAAGTGCGATAACGTCTAAACACGATATCGATTTAACTTAAAATTTATATACGCGTTAAAGATCACCGTCGCTCTAAATATACTTATTTGGTACAATATAGCACTTATATATATATATTTTTTTAGGAACAAAAAGCAAAAAAATCTTTATCATATTCTTTCTACACTTGCTATAAATCACTATTGCACGAAGTGAATAAATTTTGGTTAATCTAGCCCGTATAGGTCTTTTACAGGAAGACAACAAAAAATTACTTATCATTATGCCCTATGTACTCAAATTATTTAAAATTCGATAGCGTCTGAACACCTCATCAGAATGAGCTAAAATTTTACATACATATTACGCGTCACCGTCGCACAAGTTGTATAAATTTCGGTAAGTCTAGCACGTACATATTATAGGTTACCGTTGCACGAACTACACATATTTTGGTGAATCTAGCACGTATTGTTTTTTGCAAAGACACAATGAAAAATTATTTATTATTTTGCCCTATGGGCTCAAATTCGTTAAAGTTCGATAGCGTCTAAATGCAATGTCCGAATGAGCTGAAATTTTATTTGCATGTTATGTTACAGATGGCCTTCAAGCGAGCTGTATCAGTTTTGTAAAATATTGTACTTCTAGTCTTTTTCAGTGACACAAATAAAAATTCTTTATTATTGGGGCTTATGGGCTCAAATTATTTTAATTGCGATAGCGTTTGAACGCCTCATTCGATTAAGCTGAAAATTTATATAACTGTTATAGGCGGCCGTCGACCGAACTGTAAGTAAAATATATGGAAATGTTTACTTTGTGTCATTTCATCCAAATAAATTGAAAATGCATGCAAATAGATATTGTGCTGCAAAGAAAAAAAATTGTGAAATTTTTTTCAGTTTTGGATGGCGTGAGGCAAAATATAGAATAATTCATTGAAATAAATATATTTCAGTACATAATATAAGCTTAAGGAAGGTGATATATTTGACAGCGTATTTGAAAATTAAAAGCAATATTTCAATGTGCACATATACTTTAATATGCAAAACAAAATAATTGCAGTGAAATTTAGAAACAAATCATTTAATGTAACACCACTGCGTTACTGGAATTTCATATAATTTCTTTTAAAACACATGCTTTCATAGTATAAGAGATGTGAATGGAAAGGTATCAATGAGTAAATGCTATATATTATTTTATGTTGAAAATAACGTTTACACTGTAAATTAAAATAAAAGGAAAAACCAAATTCAAATAAGAAAATCTATGTATAATTTAATTAATATCAAAGCGTCACTGAAAATTTGATATCATTATTTTTAAGACCCGTATTTCTAATTCTTATAGCCATAAAGCACAGTGCTGCGTCACAAACTTTTAACCCGTTAAGGGTTTTTTGTATTGATATTATTCTACAGAAAAATTAGCCGTTTCTGCCCTAGAACAATACATACCAGAAATTTTGTCTTCTAGGAAACAGCTTAAACTATTTTGATATGAAGTCATAGTTAGAGATATAGCATGATAATTCGATATGAATTTTCGTTATCTCCAGGAAAATTATATTTCAGTGGTAAAATGCGCTCTGCCCAGGTCAAACAAATAATAATTATAATCACCTGCAAATAAATCACTTTATCTACACTAAGAATGATTTTTACAATGACACAGAGTAAACTCGGTCATCCAGGTACTGTTTATGAAGACGATTCTTATAAAATATATAAATATTGTAAAAATCCGTCTCTTATACGGATATGTCCTACCGCTGAGCACAAGGGCGCTTATTTGGTATTTTCAAAACAAACGAAAATCATGTTAAAAGCTGAGGAGGGCGTTTAGTCGATGGGGTCAGTATTTTAAGTATTCATGGGTTCAGTATTTTAAGCTTTTGCAGTATTTTAAGTATTCATAGGCCTTAAGAGGGGACAACACCTAATCCCGTTGACAGCTAAAGCCCATATTACTTTATGGGAAATTTTGTTTTTACAATTACTCATTAAATAATTTATTTTATGAAATTCATTTTCACTTTCAGAAAATTCACAACCGTTAAATCAGTACTTATTTTCAAAAAAAAAAAAAAAAAAAAATGATATATATATATATATAGATTTTTTAATATTATTTTTAAAAAACATTAATTAAATATAAATATTAAATAATTATTTTTAGTTCAAAAAGGGAATTTTTTACACAGTGCGTTTTTCTCATTTTTTAGACACAAAATAAAAATAATAATAATGTATATATATATATTAGGAAATGATTAATAATTTAACGGTTGGAAATTTTCTGAATGTGAAAACTGAATTAAAAGGTTTAAAAAAAAAAAAAAAAAAACATTAGGTAATGAAAAATTATGGAAACAATTTTTCCCATCTAATAATAAGGGTTGCGGGTGTCGGCGAGATTCGGTACTGTCCACTCTTAATTGGACAATAGCCGACTGCCTTCAATGAGAAAAAATTCTGTAACTGACATCTAGAATCTAAATTGTGGCTCTAGAAAAAATAGTTCCACGTCATCCTTATAAATTCTAGTCTCCTTGGAAAGCGAGTTCTAGAAGCCCCTATTAGAATTCTAGAGCGTTTGCCTATATTCTCGAGGGCAAAGTAATTTAAAAATCTCTGCAAATAAATGCGACTACAAGAGGCGAGTTTCTGCAACTATAATCTTGTTTTATAACCAAATTCTAGAAAATCAAGCGAGAATTTCTCACAATATAAATGATTATGAATATTTAGAGTATTCAGAATATTGTTTCACTATCTAGAAATGTGTACACTAGAAATTCTCGATAAATTCGTCTATTCAGTTTATTGGCGTGCCTTATACGCATAGCTCGTAAATCTATATTTCTAGTTAAGGGATTTCGAAAATGCCCACTTATTCATTCTAGAGAAAGGCGGTATATATTTTTTCTCAGTGTTCATTTTCTTTTTTGGAAATTTATTAGTTATTTTTTGTTTTTAATGTATTTAACTGAAATGGGAATGTTCTAGCTTTCAAAAAGTCTCAGTGGTCCCTCCTTCGCCTAATGAACTCCTTCATTTCCTACACTAAAACATAAAATTTATACTTCTATAAAATACATCGTCGAACTATGCTCTTATAAATGAGATTTTTATTTTTATTTTATGTAACTGCATTTCTGCTGTATGGCAACGAATAATTCTAACTTTGACTTTAAGAATTACAGAATTTTGAACAAAAAGGGTCTAATTAATTTATTAAGATTAAAAACATATTCAATGATTTAATGATCACATTATTTTGAAGAAAACTACCGTAAAAATGTGTATTTTTTGGCTTACAATATATTTTTTTTTTTTTACTAATACCTTGTTCAAAATGTGCGCCTTATTCTATAAATTTATTAGTTTGGTATTGCTATCTAGTAATTTATTAGTTTGGTATTGCTATCTAGTATTGCTATCTATAATTTTCATATTCAGAACCAGGTTTGCTTATTCTTTGATTTTGATTTTTTTTAACACGCTTTTATTAGCTTCACCTGTATGTATGTATGTATGTATATTTGTATGTATGTCTGCATGTTTGTAACCGCTCTGGGGGCAAACAAAAAATCTATATTGTAAAAAAAAGACTTTTCCTACGTGAACACCGTGGCGTTGAGGTATAGCCCCGCGCGACGAACCTAAAGGTCTAGCGTTCGATCCCAGTCGGGGGCGATTTTTTAAAAATGGTTTTTGTTTAATTCTAAATTATTTTAATTAAATATTTAAATGTATGTAAATATTATGGTGTGTCACCCACACGATTTTCTCTTACCCTGCATTTTAATACTAAGATAGATATTTTGTGTTTTTTAGTTCGCATTTTTATAAAAGCGTGTTCTTTAATTTTTTAAAACTATAATATATATATATATATATTTTCTTTTTTTTTTTTTTTTACAGCTGGAATATCACATTTGAACGAAGTTATAAACTCATAGTATATCGCAATGTAGTATATTATCCCTAAAAACATATTTACCCTTAAGACTTATTATCCATTATTACCGCAAAAACATAAATTAATACTATCTCGAATATATTACTATTATTTTTTAAGAATATATTACTGTTATTTTTTAAGTGAATATGTTTCTTTTAATATATTAATTTAAATAGACATTCAGTTTATGCAGCAAGAATATATAATATGTTTTAATTTTTATTTATATACACAAAAGTGAAATCTGTATCCACTTTAATGTATAATCACATATTTGTTTTTATTTTCAAAACATGTTATTCTCAAAGGGCTGTAGTTTCTTCGGTTGTCTCAACATTTCTTTTAATTCTAAAATACTAAACTTAATCTTACTTAATGCCTCTAGAACATTTAAAAAAGAATTTCTCGATAATCTCTCGAGAAAAGTAAACGCAAACATGTTTATTTTCTTTGTTCGTAAAAGGAAATCTGATAATTTGAGGAGATATTTACAAATAAATGAATTTCACAGGGAATTTTCAACAACTTATTTTTTTAGAATTCATTAGGAAGATAATTAAAAACAAATAAATTGAATAGATCGTGCAAGGAAAAAATAAAATACTCCACAGCGGTTCAAATACACTGGCGTGCAAAATTAAATAAACTTCCTGCTTTTTTTTTTTTTGTGTGTGTGTGTGTATGTGTGTGTGCCTAAGTTTTAAACAATTGTGCATATAAACATAAAAATTGAATGGCATGTATCAAATAGTTAATTGATTTCTTTTTAAATATATTTTATATAAGCAGTAATTTTTAAATGAATATTAATTCAATTTTTCTCAGAAGTAAGCTTTGGACGAAAGGAAATATCTTAACAATTTTGGAAAAGAAAAATCGATGAGAAATGGTGTGAAGGTACACATGCCTCCAAATTATTAAATTAAAATCGTATTTATATTTCTGTGTTCACTTCCTTTGTTACAAAAACGGAAATTTTTATAAAAATATAAGTATTAATTTGTAAACTATGAGCATTGTAAGAAAATCATAAAAATGCCAATAAATAAATTCATAAAGAACATCTCATTCAATTTTCGTGTTCGTACGCGCATATATATATATATATATATAATTCAGATAGATATTCACATAAAAAGAAACGGATAAAAACACGATAAAGAAAAGTGAATACAGGAAGAAAAATCGTGGTTTTAATTTAACATTTGGAGACATCTGCATATTCCAATACCTTTAATGCATCCTTAATGTCACTTCTCATTTAGTTTTCTTTTCTAAAATTGCTGTAATTTTTCATTTCTTCTAAAGCTTTTTTTATTGAATTGATATTATTTTAAGATACATTACTTTTTTTAAAGTTATATAAAATTCCAATAAGAATTGGATAACAAACATGCTATCCAAATTTTATTTTCATAAGCTCATTTGTTATTAAAAAAAAATTATTCAAAAAGAAGAAAACGATAAAAGAGCTTGTTGATTGATTTTGCACGCTAGTCTATAACTTTATATTACATAAAAAATCTAATTTAAAAAATATATATCCTTTTGCCAGAAACATTGTTTAAAGCATATAAAAATAACTTTAATGTATAGCATAAATAATGATAAGTTATTGAAAAAAACATGTTTTCGTTAGATGTCTAAAAAATGACATACAATGTCACAGAAATTCAAGATGTCAGTTGATATGAAGATTAATATATATATATATATATATATATTGATTTTGTTTTAGAAAACGCTTATATCATATTTATCCTAAAGTGCGTCTATGTTAAATTTAACGTTTTGGATATTTAGGCCTAACTCTTATATCTCTATTAATAAAAATTTAGTAAGATACTATCTCCTTCGATCTCTTTACAACCATATTGCATTAACTGCAATATTATAATACAGCAATAAAACAATAAAATCGTCTTTCAAGATGTACTGTGCTAATAACATTTATTTTTTTGAAGGATAAAAATTCGAAACACAGTGATGTATAGGGTTAAATGCTAAAAAAAAAAAATAAAATAAAAAAGAGAGAGAGAGAGAGAGAGAGAGAGAGCGGGGAGATAGATGCTAAAAATCGTTTATAGAGATGGGGGGAAGGAGTTTTGTAAATTATTGATTTTCTGGTAGAACTCCACCAAAAATTACACATAAATGTTACAGATGGCTATTCATCTTCCAGAGTATATTTCCTGAATCTCATTTTCTTTATTTTACGATTTTTGATTTGAGGGATGGCGTTATGAGGAGTCAAATTCGAGATTCTTTTTTTCAGTTAAATATGTCCTAGTGAATCCATTTCAGCTACGTTCACAGCTACGTACTTTTCTTGTGCGGTCTTGGTTATGTGAATCCAACACTAACTGTGAAGAGATATTACAATATTTTCTCCCGTTACCCACCTTGTGTATATGATAGAGGCTAAAAACACTTTTCCGATTTTATGCTCCAAATTATCGCAGAAAGTCTTTTTTTTTTTTTTTTTTTTTTTTTGGCTTGTGGTACTGTGTATGAGTATATGTGTACAAACGCACTATAAAAGAATTTTGCGAAATATTCCCCTTCCTACCTTTTAAGTTGGTGAAACATATTTTCAAATCTAACTCTATTCTAAATTATTCTAGAAAGGCGATATTTCAGTATGTGGGTTGATCATGTGTCTAACAGACACTATAAATGAATTCTGCGAAATTTACCAAATTTCAACTTTAGGAAAGTGGAGGCAAAACTCACATATCGAAGAGCAAGCTGTTGCAAATTATCTCAGATGATTTTTTGATGTGTGGGTGTTCTGTGTGTACCTCCACTAAAAAAGGATTTTGCGAAGTGTCGCCCCTTATACCCTTTAGAATAGAGGGGGGGGGCGGGGGAAACACGATTACACGATTCGAATTGTAACTCTGTCCTGAACTATATCAGGAAGGCAATTTTAAACAGACTAACACACGTTTTAAAAGGATTTTGCAAAAATTCCCTCCTTTTACAACTATTTCAGCAAAGCGATTTCATGTATAAGGGAGACCGGGGCACAGTGGACCACTTTTACACATTTAATTTTTTTCACCAAAACTAAAAAATCAAGGTACTTGAAAAAATTATAAAACATTCTTTAAACCTTTATTCACGTGTCCTAATTTTTTATAACAATACTTCTAATACATTAGGAATAAAAAAATAAATTGCGTGCACTCACAAAGCGGACTACTGTGCCCCATCACCGGGCCACAGTGGTCCACAACCCGGAGCACAGTGGACCAACCTCTGCTGTTCATGTTTAATTAATATAAGTTACTGATTTTGTTTTCCTAATATTAGTTTCTTATGCAATTCTAGTCTAAATAACATAATTCGAACATTTAATGAACACATCATGAAATAAAATTACCAAAATTTAAAGTAAATCAAAATAAATAAGAAATCAAATTAGAGGAAAAATCCTATATCAGATTTCCTTTGTCTTTTACGTGTCATCACTAAAAATAATAAGATATAATTTCAATTTGTTTATTAATGTTATATAGTTATAAAATTTAAGAAATATATAAATAAATCTTATATTACTATTTAAACATTTTTATTAATTATTTTGAGATATTAATACTTTACATTATATTTGTGAGATAAGTTTAACTAAAATTATTCTACTTTTATCTTTTACATGTTATTTCTAAAAACAACAACAATAAATTTATATAACCTGCTATTTATTATATTACATAATCATTTTTTTTTATTTTTTTAATATTAAACAATTCAAATAGTTATTAAATTTAGATATTCACAATTATTATACGACCATTCAACTATTTTCCCTTTGCAGAAATTTTTTACTATAACATTAAAATTATTTTTTTATTAATTATTTTGAATCACAATATATTTGTATATGTAAATTTAACTAAAATAAATAAGGTATTAAATATAATTTGTACTTTTAGACGCATTGGAAGGCGGTCCACTGAAGATTCTCTGTGTATTTTAAAAGGAAACATTTTTTTTTTTTTTTTTTTATGAAAACATGGAGAGTTGAGTACATTCGTAAAATAAATAATTTTCATTGAGAGTGGCAAGGCTAAGCCCGAGAATAGTTTATTTACTTCACGGCACAACGAAATAATAATAGAAACTTTAAAAAAAGTACATATTTCCTAAATGTAGAAAAAGAAAGAAGGAAAAGGAAAAGGAAACAGAATTTCTTTAACATTGAGAACAAAAAATGCTTTTGACCTTTACATAAATGTTTTAAACGATTAGAGAGGAACTTAGTATCGTGTTTTCTTTAACCTGTTAACTGTGTAAGACGAAATATTTCGTCATGCAGGAACTAATAATGCAATGGGCATGACGAAATTTTTAGTCATAGAAATTTGCCGTAATATTTTGAACGCATTAAGTTTTATGTAGCTCTTACAGCAGCGTGGTTATATGCGAACATATAAGGTTGGTTGGTTGGTTGGTTGGATTTAAGGCCGATTGACTCCTGATGTGTCCTAGGCCTAGAGGGGGAATGCCCTCCGTGGGGGTCTTTCTAAGGGGTCCCAGCCCGTATTTACGCGAACATATAAGGAAATTCTTGCATTTTGTCGGGGGAAGGTTTTCCCCGACATGTCGGGGAAGTTTACAAACAAATGCTCCGTCAATCAATCTTTGACACTCACGAGTGGATAAAGTTCATTCCCCGGTTAACAAGTTAAAGGTTTACTGTTGCATTTTTATTGTATTTTAATACTCACTAAGCAAAAAAATTTGGGGGCTAATAGATTTAAATATCAAGATCAACGACGGTCACTTTTTATTACTCATTATTGAAAAATAATGCTTTTTGAATTGTATTACATGTAATAAAGATTAGACTTTTTATAATATAAAGTTTTCCTCAATCTCCATTTACAAAGATGTAACAAAATTGTTTTGTACTTCCTTATACGTGATGAAACCAAGAAGAAAAAAGCTTACAACAGCAATAAAAAATATTTACTAGCAACAGAAAATTCTTTACTAACAATAACAAAGTAGGCACGAGTGCTGAAAGCTAAGCATCAACACTTCGTTTGCAGCACTCGTGCCTACTTTGTCTGCCTGCCGAAGAGTCATGTCTTCTTTCGATCCGAAACAATTGTTGCGATTTCTTGTATTTTAGGGTGTTTATTCAGGTGCGTTGCCGCTTTGTTTGCATCACTCGTGTCTACTTTGTTCACCTGACGAATGGTCTTCCTTTGACCGAAACATTTGTTGCGATTTCTTGTATTTTATGTTGGTTATTCAAAGTTTTGTAATTATTACTTTTAAACTCCGTTCGCTGGTCAGTCGAAAGAAATGTAATGAGCTAATCATTGCTGATACATCAGTTGCAAGTGGGTGATCAAGAAAGTGTAAGAAAGTTGCCTGCAAGTTTCAATAACACTTTGTCCAACAATGTTATTAGAAGGGTTGATGACAAAAAAAAAAAATTGGTATTAGGAACAAAAGATGTTTTTAATACGGAAATTATATTTCCCGATTCATGGTTTTACTGAGCTCCCGTGAAGTTAATAAAGAAAAAACTATTTCCCATGGACTATTTCCTTTGCTTACATCATGATGATAATGGTAATATGAGGAATGGTAAGACTAGATCAACTCTGAAAACCATTATTCGAATGCAACATTTAAACAGAACGCATTCATCAAAACAGTTACCATAAGTTTTCCTAATTGATAGTTGTTCTGTACTATCAACAGTGCATTATCCTTTATCAGGAACTATAAATGACTTTGTCAACTGCTTCATAAATTATATTGATCTTAAATTAAGGAAGGAGGAAGTTCACTTTTAATATCTGATCCATACAAAGACTTCATACATAAAAAAAGTTACAAGGATATCTAGAAATGGTAAACAAGTTATTCACAAACATAAACCGACTCTGAACACACCACTTCCATTTCAGAACAATCTGTTAACTGTTACGTTTAAAAAAATGCAAGAAAAATAATTAATTAAAAAGCTGGTATACAAACAAAGTGTAAAAAAGTAAGGAAATGTGATTTTTTTACATGAAATTTTAATGGATATTAAATTATTTATAAATATTTGAAGATGCCATCTAGCAATATTTGATTTAAAAATACTAATTTCAATTGTATTCTTGTTATATTATTCGTAGAAAAATATTTCCAAGTTTAGCGTGAGCAAATAACTGTTGACCGATGTTAAACGTAGTTAACAGTTTTTTACGATATTGACCAGTGGTTATTGAGAAATGTTGACAATAACCAATGCTCCATAATTGAAGGTTTGGTGTATTATATTCAAGATACGGGTTCGAAATCTGTTCTGGTCATATTTCGCTCAAAAATTGTTAGGATTTTTCTTTGCATATATAAGTTCATATATCTGTATTTAATGTAATTGCCTTTAATTCAGATTAATAGACATCCTAGAACAGAAAATAAGGGCATTTTCCTTTTAACTTATAGAATGAACATAATAGAATACCTATGACTGTTAAGTTCAAAATTTTTCTTAACAACCAAACCCCTGGAATGCAACATAACACTCACTCACAAGCAAATGCACGCACACAAACTATATATATATATATATATATATATATATATATATATATATAGCGGAAAGGGGCAACGAAATTTGCTATATAGACTATACACGAGATACGCTCACAGATTTTCGGAAAAAAAATAATTCCAAAATGTCCACTTGAGGACGCTATTTCCGGAAAAAACATTAAATTTCACACAATCAACGACCAAAACGGAATACAAAAACAAAATTAACAGTCCAGAACAAGAATGATGAGTATTAAAATGTAAAACCGGTAAAAATTGTCAGTTCTAGGAAAAAAAAGAGGAGATTTGCATGCTTGCTAAGAAAAGGAAGCTTTATGCAAAACAGTTTTTTTTTTTTTTTTCTACAAACAGCGTACTGTTATTTTTTCCTTACCTTTACTTAATGTGGTTCGATGACAAGGTGATCAGAAACTGGGAAATAAATGTTAATATTGTTTTTGTATTCCGTTTTGGTCGTTTATTGTGCTAAATTTAATGTTTTTTCCGGAAAAGACGCCCTCTGGTGGACATTTTGGAACTTTTTTTTTTTTTGAAATTCCGTGAGCACATCTCGTGTATATCCTATATTATATACCAAATTTCGTTGCATTCCGTTCAGCCGTTTGCGCTGTAGGATGTTTTTTATAGGAGAAGTTTAATTATAACCACCTTGTATATACATAATAATAATTATATATATATATAATTCGGACGACGCGTGTTTGCTTTTGTTTCTGTACACAAGGCGCTTTGTCAAAAAGTGTGAATTCGGTTTCAGCAAGCTTTGGACGAGAAAGCTACTGCTAAGACAGCTAGAATTTTAACTGATGTTTTGACCGATTTTATTTTATTTTATTTTATTTTTCTGAGTTTATTAGAATAATAAGTTTTATATTATTTTGAGAATTCACGTAAATATAGTGACCAAAGAAACGGGCAAAGCCTGCAAATAGAAAATAAAACAGCAACTTCGAAAAATGTAAGGGAAATTAAGGAAAGCATTTTGACGTGTTTTTGAATTTTTGCGATGTTCAACGCACAAAATTTTAAAAATATGATATTGAGTTCTTATTTTCAATCTTTTAAGAGAATAAAAGATCAAACGATATCAGGAATATTTTTCATTTAATTCTAATAAAGCTCTTTTGAAATTTATTAATAAACTCGGTATAACTTAATCCTACCATAAAAAGGATTATGCCAAACATATAATTTTCTATCAACTACAGAAATCGTAATTGTAAAGTTGTTTATTTTTATACTGTAAACGTATACTACATTATATATTGTCCTTAAAAATATATTATTCTCTTTCGACTGCAGATCTTGGCTCTAAACGTCATTAGGATTACATAACATTCTTTAAAAAATAATGTTTGTTTCCAAGTAAATACCCTTTTTTTTTCTTTTATATAAGATTATTTGTTTGCGTAGGCTATAGTAGGTTATACAGTTTACAATTTCATTTTTAGTTCCCCATCATACTATAGGTATGAGGAACTCAGGTAATCGTGAAAATTTTCGACCTCGGTTTTTTTACTTTTCTACACGTTTTCAGGTGTGAGGAATCCGAAAATGACAAAATTTCTATGGTGTCTGTCTGTAGGGTGTCTGTTAGTCTGTTAGTCTGTTAGTGGGTCAGTCCGTTAGTTTGTTAGTCTGTGTACACGATATCTCAAGAACAAATTGTCGCAGAGAGGTCGGATCAGTTTTAAAATATTACTTTCGACACTGGCAAGAACCCTATTCATTTGAAACATTCGAATTTAAAAACTTCGTAAGTTATTAGAAAATTACGATTTTCTTAACATGGGAGAATAGGACAAAAATTCACTTAAACGTGCATTAAATGAAAGTTTTTTACTGTAAAAATGTCAGACCAGTTTTAAAATATCAGCTTTGATGCCGGAATGATTATCAGTAACTATAAATATGCTACTTTGAAAATTTCGCTAGTTACTGGAAATTTACGAATTTCTTAACATGGCAGTATAGGGCAAAATTTCACATAAACGTCAATTTTGAGAGATATTTTCCTCGTAAAGATGTCAGACTACTTTTGAAATATTATTTAGGACACTGGCATGAATATTAATGACTATGAATTTTCCAATATAAAGATTTCGTAAGTTATTGGAAATTTACGAATTTCTTAACATGTCAGAATAGAGCAAAATTTCACATAAACGTCAATCTTGAGGGATATTTTCAGCGTAAAGATGTCAAACCACTTTCGAAATATTATTTAGGATACTGGCATGAATATCATAGACTATGATTTTTCCAATTAAAAAAAAATCCGTAAGTTATTTGGAATTTACGATTTACTTAACATGTCTGAATAAGGCAAAATTGATCATAAACTTCCATTTTGAGGATCACAAATACATTAGACAACTTCAAAATTAAGTTTATGATATTTGTTTGAACATGATTGAATACAAATATTCTACTAGGAAATTTTCGTAAATTATTCGTAATTTACGATTTTATCAACATAGCAAAATTGTAAATTTTTCATATAAATATGAATTTTGAGGTTTATTGCATTGGAAATAGTAGCATGAAAACTAAACAACGGAATTGACCCTGATAAAATAAATTAATAAATTATAATAAGATAATTATATCCAAGTGAACGGTGGATAGCCTATTAGGCGGGGATTTCATTCTGTCACTGTATCAAGCTTTGGTCAAATTCATTTCTTTTAACATGATTATAATATGTCTCGCACTAGAAATTTCTGAGAACATAAATATGATGGGGAACTGAGCAAAGTCCACCTATGCCAACTAGTTTTTATTTTAGATTTATGATTGAAATAAAATTATAAATAATTAAAAATTTTGTCATCTTTAGGACATTTAAAGGTATATATATTAAACATTATCTTTCCAGCAAACATTTTTTTTTTATAACTAAAATAATCTCAAACATCTCAACAATACACATTTTGCTATTTAAGTCAAACCCTTCCTGTGGACAAGTAAAGTGTTGGCATAAAGCTTTGATAAATGAATAGAAAATATTAGCTTCAAAATTTTGTTTCCAGAATTTCTGAAGAATCTCTATATAACTTATAAGAAAAAAAAATATGAAAAGCATGGTGTACATTCGTAAAATGAATCATTTTCATTGCGAGTGGCCGGTTAAGCCCCAGAATCATAATTTATGTACTTCACGGTACAATAAAATAATAATAGGAGCATAAAATACTACATATTTCATGAATGTAGGAAAAAAAAAAAAAAAGAAAGAAAGAAAAATAAAACGCAATTCCTTTAACATTGAGAACAAAAAGAAATGATTTTGACTATTACATGAGTGTTTTTCAAGATTAGAGCTGAACTAAATATACAGTTTTCTTTTAAAGATTTACTGTTGCATATTTATTGTATTTTAAAACGCACAAAGAAAAAAAATCTGATTTTCGTTTATGTTAAAGGACAATTATAATAATACTTAACTGACTTTTTTTTTTTTTTTTGACATTCCAATTAAGAATTTAAATTACCCTTTTTAATGAACATGTTTGTTTTTACTTTCTCTTACCCATAAGGTAGAGAAAGCATTGTTCTTACTTTCTCTTACCCATAAGTTAGAGAAAGTATTGCTTTTGGGTCAAATTTTCGAAAGCGAGATTTTGTTATATTTACACGTTTTGAGGTCTCCTGAATACGAAAATCATATTTTTAGCGGTTGGTCTGTGTGTGTGTCTGTCTGTTATCAGCATATCTCAAGAACAAATAGTAGCAGACATTCCAAACTCGGTATTCTAAATCTGTATCATATAGAGATGCTACAGTAAGCTTTTCGTTAAGATCAAACAAATAGTTCGTATACAGGGACAATCAAGAGACTTCTAATACATTACGTCTATGGGGGAAATTGCACATAAGTAGAGTTTAACGTCTATATAATGCACTAAACCAAATCAAACGAATATATATTTTTTGTAATAGAGATAGTCAACTGGGAAAAAAAATTGTGCATGTAGGAAGATTTTCGTATGTATTAATAAAGTCTTACCTATAATTTAATTAAGCTACTGAATTACGTAATGCAATTTATACGCTATCGCTAATAAAATAAGGTAATCTAATGACATAGACCACACATGAATAAATAAAAATTTAAAAATAATCTGGTATGTCTAGGTTTCGATGTTTAACCCTGTATGTGGGGGGGGGGGGGCTTACCGCTCCTTCAACCCCCGTTTAATTATAGGGCCTACATTTATTTAAAAAAGAAAAAAAACAATGCTGTAATTAATTTCCTTTAGAAACTTGCCAATCATGAGCAAGTTTTTCAAGTGGCAACCTAATACAGTATCTATATATCGTTATGAAACATATATATACCATATAAAAAAACGATATTTTAAAGAATCGGATTAGATAAATATTCAATGTTTGACGTAATAAAGAAGAAAATTTGAAAAAATTCACAATGTAGCAGAAAAAAAGATTTCATTTTAAAAGAATTTCCAGTGTAAATATTAATTTTGTTGAGAAAAAAAAATATTGACTTCATACGAGGGTTGCTATTTATATTTCTGGCCTAATAATGAAAAAACAAATATGTAGGATCGAAATTGGTTTTTTTGTTTTTCATATATTCTCCATGATGATCAATACACTTTTGCATGCGTTTGAACCAATTTTCAAAGCACTTTTTCCAGTCCGATTGAGGTAACTCCAAAACATGCGTTTTGAATGCATCAACCGCTTCTTCGGGGGTCGAAAATCGTTGTCCACGTAATTTATTTTTGATGTGTGGGAATAAGAAGAAGTCATTGGGTGCCAAATCAGGGCTGTACGGCGGATGACCCATCAGTTCGATCTTTCGCTCAGTCAGAAATGCATTTGTTTCAGTCGATGTGTGAGAGCTCGCATTGTCATGATGAAGAATGATTCGCCTGTTCTTCTGCTTTTTTCGAATTTCTCCGATGACTTCTGGCAAACAAATGGTCGTGTACCATTCAGAATTGACCGTCCTGCGTTGCTCTAACGCCACTGTTGCCACATGACCGTTAATGCCGAAGAAACAGGCAATCATTTGTTTCGATGTGCTTCTTCCTCGAACAACTTTTGTTGGTTTTGCTTTGCCTTGGAAGACCCATACAGTTGATTGCTGTTTTGTTTCCGGCTCATATGCATAGATCCATGATTCGTCACCTGTGTAGATGTTATACACAGCCTTTGATGTACCTTGAACGTATTTTTCCAACATTTCCTTGCACCAATCGACACGAGCCTTTTTTTGAGCGTTTGTCAGATTATGCGGGATCCAACGCGAACAAATTTTTTTTTACGCTCAAATGTTCATGCAATATTTTATTGATGCTAGTCATACTAATGTCCAAAGACGCCTCAATCTCACGGTATGTCACATGACGATCTTGCTTTATCAGTTCACGCACAGCATCGATCTTTTCTGGCACAACAACGGATTTTGGACGACCTGCACGGGATTCGTCCTGGATCGAACATCGACCACGATTAAATTCGTTATACCAATTTTTTACAGTGCTGTAGGATGGCGCTTTATCGCTGTATAAAGAATTAAGTTCATGGAAGCACTCTTGTCTTGACAATCCACGTCGAAAATTATGAAAAATAATCGCACGAAAATTTTCACGATTCAATTCCATTTTTTGAAAGAGAAGAACTTTTCAATTTACTGTCAACAACACAAATAAAGCTATAATGGTAAATCGTCTGCTGAATTTACGTTTAAAAACATCAAACTTTCGATTAAAATCGTCTGCGGTCGCCTAGCAACACTTACTGTTGCCAAGGCCAGAAATATAAATAGCAACCCTCGTATTAAATTTTTCATCTTAAACACACGAACGAATAAACAATGTTTCACTTCCGCAATATATATTTTTCAGCATGAAAGAACTTTATGATTTTTTTTTTTTTATACACACTGTTTCAGAACTCAGCAGAAATGTTAAAGCGAAGCATTAAAAAATGACTTAATAAATTAATACGTGAGATAGCACGCAAACACATACACACACAAAAAAAAAACTTAATTCATATACATATAGATATGCATGTATATAGTAATTTCTAAATAAATATTATTAAATATGCCTATATATGTTATTCAATAATGTATTTACTCTTTCTTTTTTTTTCTTAATATGCATTACAAGTGCAATATCACTGAACTATTTATAACTTATAACCGACTAACATTTTATTTACATAGGCTTTCTGACAACAGTCGTGTAGTCACAAAATCGCGCAGTACGTGAATACAGCAATATAAATAATATATATATATATATATATATAATAAAAAGAACTTTTTATATGCCTGGTTTTTAAATTTTCTGTTAAATCATATAAACACTACCGAAAGCAGCGGAAAACTGGGAAAATTGGCTAAAAGTATTTAGAAAATTCATTGCTATCGTGATTTGAGCTATTATAAAGTTTCAAATGGCTATTTTTAGCTAGCTAGCCGGGACGTTAGTTAAAAAACCGATTGCAAGCTTTGTACTGGTAACGCTGCTGATGGCAGCAGGGACCCAAAATAGTTGGTTAAAAGTATTTAAAAAATGCATTTTCACCGTATTCTGAACTATTCTGGAAGTTTCAAATATCTAGCTAGTCGGGAAGTTAGTTAAATAAATTTTCTGTTTAATCATATAAACGCTGCCGAAGGCAGAAGGGACCTGAAACAATTGGCTAAAAGTATTAAAAAAATGTATTGTCCCCGTGTTCTGATATATCCCGAAAGTTTCAAATGCCTAGCTAGTCGGGAAGTTAGTTAAAAATCGATTGGAAGCTTTGTACTGGTAACGCTGCCGAAAGTAGCAAGAACCCGAAACAGTTGGATAAAAGTATTTAAAAATGCATTTTCACCGTATTCTGAACTATTCTGGAAGTTTCAAATGTCTAGCTAGTCGGGAAGTTAGTTAAATAAATTTTCTGTTTAATCATATAAACGCTGCCGAAGGCAGTAGGGACCTAAAACAATTGACTAAAAGTATTAAAAAAATGTATTGTCCCCGTGTTCTGATATATCCCGAAAGTTTCAAATGCCTAGCTAGTCGGGAAGTTAGTTAAAAATCGATTGGAACCTTTGTACTGGTAACGCTGCCGAAAGTAGCAAGAACCCGAAACAGTTGGATAAAAGTATTTAAAAATGCATTTTCACCGTATTCTGAACTATTCTGGAAGTTTCAAATGTCTAGCTAGTCGGGAAGTTAGTTAAATAAATTTTCTGTTTAATCATATAAACGCTGCCGAAGGCAGTAGGGACCTGAAACAATTGACTAAAAGTATTAAAAAAATGTATTGTCACCGTGTTCTGTTATATCACGAAAGTTTCAAATGCCTAGCTAGTCGGGAAGTTAGTTAAAAATCGATTGGAAGCTTTGTACTGGTAACGCTGCCGAAAGTAGCAAGAACCCGAAACAGTTGGATAAAAGTATTTAAAAATGCATTTTCACCGTGTTCTGAACTATTCTGAAAATTTCAAATGTCTAGCTTGCCGGGAAGTTAGATAAATAAATTTTCTGTCGAATCATATAAACGCTGCCGAAGGCAGTAGAGACCTGAAACAGATGACTAAAAGTGTTAAAAAATATGTATTGTTACCGTGTTCTGAGCTATCCTGAAAGTTTCAAATGTGTAGCTAGTCGGGATGCTAGTTTAAAATCGATTGCAAGATTTGTACTGGACAAACAAACGAACAAGTATCGAAGTTAATAAAAACATGGTAATATTGCGGCTTTTTATTTATACTTTTTAATTGTAAAATTATTTTTCATATCAGAGATAAAAGCTTATAAACATGCATTTTTAATTTTTTTTTTTTTTTTTTTTTTTTTTTTTGTTAAGAATAAAAAAAAATTGTCATGCATAATATTAGATATGCTTTAGAAATTTTCTTATGCAGTATACCTTATATTACCAAAAATAATTGATAATCTTATACAGCGATTTTAAGGAAATGATGAGGATGATGTAAAATCACCCATGAACGTGTGTTGATTATTGTTTTCGTCATATGAGTTATGGCGTGTATTGAAGGAGGAACTCTCTCTTTACTTGTTGACTCGTGCTGGTCACATCTGACGTAGTAAAGCTGCAAGTTTTTTTTTAACTATGACAAGTACAGATCGGTTATGAGGGTTTTGCCGCGTGACAGCAATTCAATTTGTACAGTACCTTAGCTGGTATTCCAAACACCGAGCAGTAATTTCTCTCAATGAACGTTTTGCTTGAGGTCAAATACAACAGAACCAAAAGATAACCAATATTTTTGTAGTTTATGTATTACACGCATTTTTCGTCAAATTACATTATCTGCTTCCAGAATGAGGCTTTCTCGTGATGCGACATTTATGAAGATTAAAATGGTGAGCCGATGGTGCTTTGTTTCTTCGGTCGAAAAGGAAAGAGGCCTACTTATTCAGCAGCTTTCAAGTTTCCCGAAATTTGTTCAAATGCAATTAAATGATTTTTTTCAGACAGTCTATATTCCTATGCAAGTTCCCTGAATGTTTGATTGAGATTATGCTCGTTGTGCTTTTACAGCATAATTTCTTCGTTATTACATGAACATCAAGCATGAGGCTTGTCAAAAAGGCTGATGCTCCGGAACAATAAAGGTTTATTGTAAGACGTTTTCAATAGGTTATAAAAAAAGATTTAAGATATCGATTTTGGCAATCACTAAGGGTGCTGTATACCCGCCACATAGACCTACAATGTGCATAGTTCCATTTGAGCCGATTGCAGACATTTACATCATTTTGCTGCATTATCTATTAAATTGCGATATTTAATAAAATATTATAGATTACTATGTTAAACAATTATTTTTTAACGTGCAGTCATTAAATGACACTACTTTGAAAAATTTTGTTTTAACAATAGAAGAAAAAATTCATTCACCAAAGCATTGCCTACACTTCATAAGTAAAAAAAGATAAACATTTTTATGCAAAATTGATCAAGAAAAAATGTTATTTTTAAATAGAGAAATCTGTTTACAGACAAACACCTTCATTTTTCATTTGAGGAAAAGTGTGTACATAGCGCAATAAATAATTTTGGAATTAATATATATATATATATATATATATATATATATATGTTTCAGTTTTTCTGAAAATATATCTCAAAATAAATATTGAAAGACTGAAAGATTGAAATATTACAAGAAAAGAAAAGTCTCAAGTGACATCCCTCGACTTTCCCAACATTAATTAATTGACAGTTGTATAAATTAACTAGCTGACCCGTCCGGCTTCGCACTGAAGAACAAATTTTAGTTAAAGATGGATTGATATGTAAAAAATCAAGAAATATATCAGTTTATATGTTATAGTCAGGCAATATTATTAACTGGAAAGTCAAAATATAATTTTACAATTATTTTTTTAATTAGTTGTTAAATGTTGGCAATTTTTACTTAATGCTATTTATTTATTTATTTATTTATTTCATAAAAAGAAACATTTCTTTACTCATGAATAAAAAATATTGAAAAATAAACCTATGACATGAAAATGTTTTTGATAAAATTGACGTCATAATAGCTTTAATTATTATTTATTTGTTCATTTCGCAAATATATTTAATTATTTCCATAATTGATTATTATTTTAATAATGTATATTAAAGGAGAAATCAATAATATGAAACAATATTCGTACAATATATACTATTACAGAATCTGGTGTGAAACAACCACACGACTTCCATTACACGTAATATATACAATTTTTTGGAGATATTACTTGCATTTTTTGAGATTTTCGAGTAAGAGAAACTTGATACACGTATAAAGACACATACAACAGAGTTTGCATAGCGAGTTAAAAAATAAGGGGAAAAAAATAGATAGTTATATTTTAAACACGAATTTCCGAGATATAAAACTGAACTACCTAATCAGGATGACCGTTAATATCCCTGTAATAAGCACGTAATCCTTGAGAAAGGTTATCTAAATTGGATTAAAGAAAAAATTTTCAAGAATACGTTACAGCCGTTTTTGAGATACCAACTTTTACCAAAACTTAGCATACTCAATTATTGACCTAAAAACAATAATTACATACAAAAGGATATTTAATAGGAAGTTAACATGGCGAGTTTGAAAAAAATCCGTACAGGCGTTTTTAAAGGAACGCACTTGCGAAGTCTGAAATTGAGCTGTTTATAGAGGACGCCTATCAATTTTCCTGAACTAAGCAACTTTTCAATCGAAAGGGCATCTAATATATTATTTATACAGCAACTTTGAAGAAAATCATTAGAGGTGTTTTTAAATATGGGCTTACGGTCCCATTTCTGGTTTTCGATGACCCAATTCCGGTTTTTCAATTTTCACGAAAATTTGGAAAATTTATCTGTACACCAGACCTGAATCACTTGTGAAGTTTAGTAGTTCTATTTTTATTAGTTTTGGAGATATGACAGCCAGAAGATTACACACACACGAGCACATATACACACACACTGACCAATTGCCAAAACCTATACAATACTTCCACTACCTACGGTAGTAGGGTAATTGAAGTAAACACATACATCTCGTATTTACTACGATAATATACAGATTTTCGTATTACGTTTTCGATCGCCAAATACAAAAATCGCCAATGACGATAGATAATTTATAATTCAATTAAAATATTGAAACTTTTAATTAAAAATTTATTTTACCAAAATTTATTATAGCTTCTAGCACTTAGAGAGAGACAGTGTAACTTTTGATTATTGAAAGAAAAAAAAAAAAAAAGCAATCGGCTTTTTAGTTCTAGCGATCGTTCTCTACATATGCATATAAACCTTTCTTCTTTTTATATTAGTATAGCTATAGAGCATAGGTATATTAAATAGGTTTCCAATCAACATAATGTAACTCAAATAATTAAATGCTATTTACATTTCAGTAATGGCTGTATGCGCTATGTATATTGAGCTACTTGCCATAACTGCTAGTTGCTAAAAATAGTCGCCAAATAAATTTAAACATCTCAATACGCAAGTGAAGTGTGACATCACTGACCGCCCGTGGATGCAAGAAAAAGATTTTCCATGTTAATCGCTCATTGGATTTTTTTTTTTTTTTTTTTTATTTATTAAAATTCTAGAAGAATTATTTCCCGATTTTAATCCTCATATTTGGGTATAGATATGAATTAGTTATTGTATGCATGCGTTAGATTGAGTTATTTTGCTGTCAAATTGACAAAATTTTAATTTTAAATTTCAAAACTGTCACCCTTGGCGTTTTTTTTTATTTGGCGATCAAAAAGTAATACGAAATATTGTTTCATATTATTCGTTACACTCTTAATGTAAGTTTTTAAAATAACCATGATTTTTGAAAGGAATTAAATTATATTCGCCAGATAATTTGGCGATATTTTTTTTTTTCTGCCAAGGATGACGGATATCAAATCTATTCCGCTGCAACATATTAGTATATTATATCAGATACTTTATTTAGACATTTGAAAACAAATTTGACTTCAAATTATGATAGAATATTTATCCTTTCCCTTTTAATTAGTTTATTAGTTGGATGTTTATTGTGTAAATATCATCCTTTGAAATGAAATGTTTATGTTTTCAATCGAATATGGAAATTTGCCATTTTTTTTTCTAGAGTTTTGAAATTTAAAATTCCAATTTTATCAATTTTACAACAAAAACAATTTAATCTAACGGATGCACATGATAACTAATACATATCTATATCCAAATATGGGGATTAAAATGGGGAAATAATTTTCCTCGATCTTTATTTTTTTTTTACAAAAAATCCAGTTCACTTTTTATATTGTTGTTCGCGTGAAAATATATTTTATTATATGTCTAAAAATAAATTAATTCGTAAATCTTTTTGGCAACAATTATAAATTAAAATAAATAATATTATAAAATAGAATTTCTTATTTTATTTTATTTTATTTATTTATTTATTTTTAAATTCCAATTTCGTTTACACACATCAGTTTAAACCACGGAGTAATAAAGACTCCCTGGTTTAAACATTGATGCTTAGATCATTATATTATATCATATCATATCAAATTAAATTATTAGAAAAATAAACACTTTTAATTCTATAATGACGTCAGATTTAACGTGTAAGTTTAACAATTAAAAAAGCTTTATATGAATTTCAATTTAATGCACGTGCAAATATATTTCTTTTCTTTTCACGTCAAGATATTTTAAAAACGAAATGAATATGTAAATGTTTCTTTTATGTTGGCAGCAGCTAATTTTTTTAATATTTCATTATTTCCATTTCTATTACGGCTTCTATGGGGATTTTAATTAAAATGCTCAGATTTTAAACTAAAATTTATTTTATCAAAATTAAATATAGCCTATAACAATATGGCATACTGTAGCTTTCGGTCAGTGAAAGAAGTTTTTAAATCGGTTCAGTAGTTTCAGAGATTACCCTCCACAAACAAACAATTTTTTGCGCTTTATATAATGACTAGCTGACCCGTCCGGCTTCGCACTGATGAACAAATTTTAGTTAAAGATGGATTGATATGTAAAAAATCAAGAAATATATCAGTTTATATGCTATAGTCAGGCAATATTATTAACTGGAAAGTCAAAATATAATTTTATAATTATTTTTTTTAATTAGTTGTTAAATGTTGGCAATTTTTACTTAATGCTATTTATTTATTTATTTATTTATTTCATAAAAAGAAACATTTCTTTACTCATGAATAAAAAATATTGGAAAATAAACCTATGACATGAAAATGTTTTTGATAAAATTGACGTCATAATAGCTTTAATTATTATTTATTTTTTCATTTCGCAAATATATTTAATTTTTTCCATAATTGATTATTATTTTAATAATGTATATTAAAGGAGAAATCAATAATATGAAACAATATTCGTACAATATATACTATTACAGAATCTGGTGTGAAACAACCACACGACTTCCATTACCCACTATTACACGTAATATATACAATTTTTTGGAGATATTACTTGCATTTTTTGAGATTTTCGAGTAAGAGAAACTTGATACACGTATAAAGACACATACAACAGAGTTTGCATAGCGAGTTAAAAAATAAGGGGGAAAAAATAGATAGTTATTTTTTTAAACACGAATTTCCGAGATCTAAAACTGAACTACCTAATCAGGATGACCGTTAATATTCCTGTAATAAGCACGTAATACTTGAGAAAGGTTATCTAAATTGGATTAAAGAAAAAAATTTCAAGAATACGTTAGAGCCGTTTTTGAGATACCAACTTTTACCAAAACTTAACATACTCAATTATTGACCTAAAAACAATAATTACATACAAAAGGATATTTAATAGGAAGTTAACATGGCGAGTTTGAAAAAAATCCGTACAGGCGTTTTTAAACGAACGCACTTGCAAAGTCTGAAATTGAGCTGTTTATAGAGGACGCCTATCAATTTTCCTGAACTAAGCAACTTTTCAATCGAAAGGGCATCTAATATATTATTTATATAGCAACTTTGAAGAAAATCATTAGAGGTGTTTTTGAATATGGGCTTAGGGTCCCATTTCTGGTTTTCGATGACCCAATTCCGGTTTTTCAATTTTCACGAAAATTTGGAAAATTTATCTGTACACCAGACCTGAATCACTTGTGAAGTTTAGTAGTTCTATTTTTATTAGTTTTGGAGATATGACAGCCAGAAGATTACACACACACGTGCACATATACACACACACTGACCAATTGCCAAAACCTATACAATACTTCCACTACCTACGGTAGTAGGGTAATTGAAGTAAACACATACATTTCGTATTTACTACGATAATATACAGATTTTCGTATTACGTTTTCGATCGCCAAATACAAAAATCGCCAATGATGATAGATATCAAATCTATGCTTTGTTTTCAATTAAAATATTGAAAATTTTAATTAAAAATTTATTTTACCAAAATTTATTATAGCTTCTAGCACTTAGAGAGAGACAGTGTAACTTTTGATTATTGAAAGAAAAAAAAAAGAAAAAAAAGCAATCGGCTTTTTAGTTCTAGCGATCGTTCTCTACATATGCATATAAACCTTTCTTTTTTTTATATTAGTATAGCTATAGAGCATAGGTATATTAAATAGGTTTCCAGTCAACATAATGTAACTCAAATAATTAAATGCTATTTACATTTCAGTAATGGCTGTATGCGCTATGTATATTGAGCTACTTGCCATAACTGTTAGTTGCTAAAAATAGTCGCCAAATAAATTTAAACATCTCAATACGCAAGCGAAGTATGACATCACAGACCGCCCGTGGATGCAAGAAAAAGATTTTCCATGTTAATCGCTCATTGGATTTTTTTTTTTTTTTTTATTAAAATTCTAGAAGAATTATTTCCCGATTTTAATCCTCATATTTGGGTATAGATATGTATTAGTTATTGTATGCATGCGTTAGATTGAGTTATTTTGCTGACAAATTGACAAAATTTTAATTTTAAATTTCAAAACTGTCACCCTTGGCGTTTTTTGTATTTGGCGATCAAAAACGTAATACGAAAATATACATGCCAGATGTATATTTTCGTAATATGTATTGTACGAAATATTGTTTCATATTATTCGTTACACTCTTAATGTAAGTTTTTAAAATAACCATGATTTTTGAAAGAATTAAATTATATTCGCCAGATAATTTGGCGATATTTTTTTTTTCTGCCAAGGATGACGGATATCAAATCTATTCCGCTGCAACATATTAGTATATTATATCAGATACTTTATTTAGACATTTGAAAACAAATTTGACTTCAAATTATGATAGAATATTTATCCTTTCCCTTTTAATTAGTTTATTAGTTGGATGTTTATTGTGTAAATATCATCCTTTCAAATGAAATGTTTATGTTTTCAATCGAATATGGAAATTTGCCATATTTTTTCTAGAGTTTTGAAATTTAAAATTCCAATTTTATCAATTTTACAACAAAAACAATTTAATCTAACGGATGCACATGATAACTAATACATATCTATATCCAAATATGGGGATTAAAATGGGGAAATAATTTTCCTCGATCTTTATTATTTTTTTACAAAAAATCCAGTTCACTTTTTATATTATTGTTCACGTGAAAATATAATTTATTATATGTCTAAAAATAAATTAATTCGTAAATCTTTTTGGCAACAATTATAAATTAAAATAAATAATATTATAAAATAGAATTTCTTATTTTATTTTATTTTATTTATTTATTTATTTTTAAATTCCAATTTCGTTTACACACATCAGTTTAAACCACGGAGTAATAAAGACTCCGTGGTTTAAACATTGATGCTTACATATTATATCATATCATATCAAATTAAATTATTAGAAAAATAAACACTTTTAATTCTATAATGACGTCAGATTTAACGTGTAAGTTTAACAATTAAAAAAGCTTTATATGAATTTCAATTTAATGCACGTGCAAATATATTTCTTTTCTTTTCACGTCAAGATATTTTAAAAACGAAATGAATATGTAAATGTTTCTTTTATGTTGGCAGCAGCTAATTTTTTTAATATTTCATTATTTCCATTTCTATTACGGCTTCTATGGGGATATTAATTAAAATGCTCAGATTTTAAACTAAAATTTATTTTATCAAAATTAAATATAGCCTATAACAATATGGCATACTGTAGCTTTCGGTCAGTGAAAGAAGTTTTTAAATCGGTTCAGTAGTTTCAGAGATTACCCTCCACAAACAAACAATTTTTTGCGCTTTATATAATGATATAGATTAAAGTAATAGTAGTGTTTAAGTAAACAAACAACAAATTACAAAAGGGTGTTTGACCATTAGTACTTGTTTAATTTTACGCTGTTGCACTTCAAATAATATGAGCTCATAGATCATAACGATGAAGAATATTTTGTTATGTCCCTGTAAAAATCTATAAGCGCTAGATTCACCAGAATCAATACGGCTTGTGTGACGGTGACCTTTAACATGTGTATATGTTTTTAACTGAATAAAATAGTATGTTTACATGCTATCACAAAAATAAAAACTTTAGGCCCATAGGCTATAATAATAAAGAATTTGTTTTGTCTCCCTGTAAAACTCTATAAGTTCTACCTTCACCAAAATCTATACCGTTTGTACGATGGTGACCTATAACATGTCTATAACTTTTCAGCTGAATTGAATAAGGTGTTTAGACGCATTCGCATACAAAAAAGAAAATAAAGAAAGGCTTATACACCAGAATGATAACGAATTTATCTTTCTATCCCTTTAAAAAAACGAAATGGTAGATTCACCAAAATCAATAGTGTTCGTGCTACGGTGAACTATAATATAAGTGAAAACTTTCAACTCATTCGAATAAAGCGTTTAGACGCTAACATGCTTAATAACATACATGTACACATACACACATACATCACCGTAAACACAGCAAAAATGAACTCAGGAGCCTCGAAACGTATAGAAATCTTTTTGTCGGATTTTTGAGACGATTACAATACTTTCCTTAGATATGTTTGTTTCTAAAGTAAAAAGGCTGAATACGATTAAAAATAAACGGAAAATTTTATAATAATTTTAGCTAAATTGAAACTATATATTTATGTATTAAAAATAATAAACTAGGGAAATTCACACGACATTTCTTACCCTACATTTAAATAACAAAATAAGATGTTACAGATTAAGGGGTAAAATAAGATTACATATTAGAATATTCTTTAAAAATATTCAAAATAGTTTTAGGAACAGTTTAATTGAAAGATGTTTCTGTGTGATGTAGGCTACCGACTTTCCCAATGCTATATTTGAATACAGTTCTTACTTTAGTGAAATATTAAGCCTGTTATTAGATATAAAGTTTAAGGTAAAGCTGGGAGAGTTTGCGCACAATTCAACAAAACGATATAAAAAGTCCAAATATTATTTTTTTGATGAACTATTTGTGCATAGCTTTGAATCGATCCTTCTTCTATCCATTTCCATTGCCATTTTTTTGCTCTGTTGTAGTTTAAAATAACAGCAGTAATAAAACCAAGACAGCTATTTTGCGCAATGCCTTATTATAAGGGTAGGAATGATTACTCCCATGGGTAGGAGAGATTGCGTTTAGTTGTAAATATAGTTACATTATAAATAATAATAATTCACTTAAATGATATTGTTGTAAGGTATTTGTAAACAAATATTTCTGTATTGGGAGTGATTATTTCAATTCAAAATTAAAAAAAATCAGAAAAAAAAAAAAAATAATAATTAAGATGAACTACAAAAATTTATTTAAAGAAAAAATTTATTTAAAGGAACAGAAAAACAAAAACAAAATTAGATAAAGAACAATACCAGAAAATAATATAAAGTTACTAGATAACACGTTTAATTTAAAATTAGTGCATTACCTTTTCAGCTAGGATGCTTTCTTGTTTGCTGACCGAAACTCTCGTTGTCCATAACCATTGCACTTATTATTGTACATGGTAAAGTTATTGTGTAACTGCCTGCCACAAGAGAACATGTTCGAGGTAGTGTATCCGTTTCGAACAGACGTTTCCGAGCAAAAAGAAAGTTAGTACACCGTATGCGTAATGATATGTGACTAGTCCCGCACATTTTTAAGACCAGGGTGACGTTCACCGTTTATATTTACTAACGTTTTTTTTTCCTCAAAATCTTCCGCCAAAAAATCCTTTACGTTTGTTTTATTTGTTTTATTTTATTAAAATTTACACGTTTGCATTCCTTGAACATAATATTGAGCAGGCTGATATTTTTTACTTGCATTTAGTTTATCTCTTCTACTTAAGCAGCCAATAACTGCACAAAACTTGAGCATCATACTTGAAAGTATTGAAAACTAAATAGATATACAATAACATTTAAATACTTTGCGATAAATTTCCCAATAGGCTAACAATATACTAGAGACAAACCCCATCAGAGATGTGGCTTTTGTCGATCGTGCCACTCCTCAACAATGTTCAATTTGAGATTCTGGAGACAGTCTCCAGAACTGTCCGACAGTCTCCTGCCCTGTCGCAAATGGGTTGAACTTGTAGAGTCACTTCTTGAAGTTATTTCCTGGTGCAGTTTCTGACATTCAACAAACTCATTCTGATTGTCTTGTCGTTGCCAATAAGCTGCGAATTCTCTATTAGTATGGAATTTTATAAAAATCAATGCGCAATCTGTACAAAATAAAAAAAGTGCAGACCCTCCCATTTTGGTAGGAGAGATTGCGCAGTCTTTTATTAAATAATTATTCGCTTTTAGAGAAAATCGTGGTGCTCGTACCGTTAGTCTAGGTTAGTAGATAACGAAAAATTAGAAATATTTTGTACTAATACCATTGTATTGAAATTCTTAGGAAATGTTATGAAAATTCAAGGCTTTATTTTTGAGAACGAGACAAAATAGCCACGTTTTATGGTAAAATCTTTAAGCAATCAAAATGCGAATTCAAGTCGGCACTTCGCTATTGATGTTGCAATACCATCTAAAATTGCAACTCGCCCATTCTACTCTTTCCCTTCGATATACCGTATTAGCGCAATCTCTCCTACCGAGCGATCTCTCCTAGCTTTACCTTATTCCAAATTACACAGACAACTTTCTACACCTACTTGAAACTTACCAATCTTGGTCAATTCAATGGTACTATCATTTTATCTTAAGAATAGCGTATTTTAAAATTTTTGATATTATTTATTTTAAAGTTATATTGGTATATATATATATATATATATATATATACCTGTATGAGTGTCTGTATATATATATACATATATATACACATATATCATCAGCTAAACACTCTATTTTCGAATTAAAAAACCTCAAAACGTTTAATTATAGCAAACAAATCTTGGTTCAAAATTAGACTTGAAATATTACTTCATCAACGATATGAGTATCATGGAATAATTATAATTTTTTAACAGTTTTCATGAACTTTGAAACATTTTATTAGACACTTCTTTAACTAGATTCAATGGAAAAGAATATTTTCGCTTAATTTGTGTCTCTTTATAATAAATCTTAGTTATGTACGCACAATATCATACATTTAAATTTAGCGCAGAATGAAGAATTCATACCTCATTTTGAAATGAAGGTCCAGCAATTTCTAAGTAAAGCCCTAATATATCTGTATATTTTTGTGTTTCGCTGCAAGCGAATGTTATTTGATTTGCATACCATATTCTATACGAAATACAATATTACAAATGTATAAAAAGTACATGTTCATTTAATTTTGTTTGCCACAATTTCAAAGTGTAGAGCAATGCTTATCGTAATTTTGCCCATAAACATAAAGTATTTTAATTATCTTGGATCTTCCTGAGTGCACTTCTAACAAAATATTCAAGAAGCATCCCCGTATGTTATATATTTACGATATCAAGTTTGAACTTTTTGCTAATATATGTAAGTTTAAATGTGGCTACTATGCTTTTTTCTAGTTTTCTCTCTGGATTCCATGAAGATTTAATTTAATATTTTATTTAATTTCTCATTCAGTATGGTTTTGCTGCTTCGATCGGGGCTGGAACAATATAAATTGCTATGATTAGCTATATTGTTTTACGAAATCGATGCAGCTTTCACAGCTTTATGAAGTACATGCCCCCTGATGAGTATTTACATCTAATTTTAAGCATTTTTATCCAATTATTTCTGTGGTCATTTATTTGTTTTCTCTGTTATTAATTTTAATGATCCTTTTTTTATTATCATTCATGTCGGCGTAAGTAATTTAAATTGTTTTTATCTCTTATTGGCTCTTAATCTGTATCGCAACAATTTTGTATCAGTCTTTCCTATAAGTTAAAATCAGTTCTATTATTTTGTGTTGGTATTGTTTTGTATCTATTAATTGCTAAATTTTAAGATTATTTTTTTTTACGATCTATCCTATGTATATATATATATATCTATATTGTGTGTGTGTTGTGTTACTAACAGATGTGCACAAAGACAAGCAGACTAATCATTAAAAACTTTGAATTTCTTATATTATACTGTGGATCCCCAAAACGTGTAAATATATTAAAAATTTTAACCCCAGAACCATAGCAATTACACCTCGTATTGTTACGAAAGCTAAAATTTCGACTTTTCAACCAAATTTGTAACTATTTTTTAATACACATATTATGAAAACGAAACTTTATCATTTTTGTTTATTATTGGGATTTTAATTTTTTATACGTTCTAAAAACTGAAATGAAATATATCGATTTGATAGTCTAGAAAATATTTAGAAAAATAAAAATTATTTTTCTGGCGCACAAATGTTTTCGGAATATTATAAAAGTCAATCACTTCTCCTGAAGTAAAATGTAGGGGGACAGGGATGGAAAAACTTCAATTTATCATCAATTCTTTTTTTTTTTTTTATTTTTTTTTTATTTTAGAATAAAAGAGAGTACAGCGATAAAACATTAACTTTCGTTTCAGACCGTGACATTCCGCGTTTTTCTTAAGAATATGCTTGAACTTCAGCTTGAACTACGACTAAACAAACTGTTATTTCAACTATAAATCATAGTCGGTAAAATATTTTTTTAACATTTTTTTCTCTCGAAAATTCTCCATTTTTTTTTTTTTTTTTGATAAATATGAAAATGCAAGTTAGAAATGGGAGTGTAGAAAATTGTATGCAATAGGAGAAAGTACATGTTTTTTATCGGTCATTGAAAAGTGTAATAAAAGAAAAAACATATCAAAATCTGTCTCCTACACATCTTAGTGGTTTTCTCTACAATGTCTACTTTTTCCCTACGTGTATGGCAATGCTTTTGTAATGTATGCATCATGCGCAATTTTACATTTTTATAAACATTTTTTAAAGAAATTTATTGAAACATTCACTGTTTCGTTCTTTTTTTAATGTAATTATATTTTGTAATATGTTATATTATATTTTTATGATAAATTATATAAGCATCTAGTTACATTAATATTTTTTTTAATTTTTTTTTTTTTTTTTTTTTTTAATTTTTTTTTATGAATCATTAAATTATTCTTCAATAACTTTTATTATAACTATATCTTATAAAAGTACGGAAGGAAGTTTCATAATTTATGAATGATGATTATAGAGACCTGCAGGATTTCACTTTATTACATTAAAATAACATTTACTTAATCGTTGACTTAATTATTTTCGTTGAATATAATTGTACTAACTTGAATTAACAACATGATAAAATATAAACAGCAGGAAAATACTTATTGAAAATTTCACCCATTGTTTTTTTGTACGAAAGTACCCTCAAACATTTCGTGGAAAACCACTAAACCCTTGGGAGTGCCACTGATGGCATGATTAACCTTTAACATTGATTGGTTTCGCAGCAAAACTAGACATTTAACAACTTTTTCTTTGTTTTAATCGATATCAAAACTTATTTTCTATCACCGTTCGTTAGATAGAAACATGATTACAAAATTTAACAGATAATGTTTCAGAGGTAGCTATAAGCAGAAGTGACTTCAAATGTCTTAGTAATGAATGTGTTAGTAATTATGTAATGATGTGCTCATTCCTAGTTTTTTTATACCTGGTGAAAATTAGGCTATTATTTTAACTTAAATGTACTTTTTGTTTCTTAATTATAATTTATTTCTTAGTTAAAGTAATTATTTTTTGAATTTTATCAGGCAATAAAAACTTATATCGATCCAGTAATTTCTCGAAAATTAAAATTGCCATTTAAAAAAAAAATACATAATTGTGATAAAGAATTTGTATAATAACTACTTAGTTTTGTAATTTTCAAAAGAATATATATAGTGAACGTTAAATGGTTAAAGATAAAAGAAAAATCAGAGGGAGAATGGCTCATCATGCCTCATCCTGAAGATTCCTTTTTATGTATCATATACCTTTTACTTACATCAAACTAACGATTTAAAATATTTGTTTTGTTATACACTACTAAAAATGACTGTACTGTGGCGTTTTGGAATTTCGGGCGAGGGTTCTGGTAGCGAAGAAGAAAATCCCGTCACAGCAGAGGTTGATAAGAAAATTAATTTAATTAAAATTTAAAAAAAATATTCTATGTACAACCGTTAGTTTCAATATTGATGTTGGAAAACAATACTTGCACAGTTCCAGGTACAGAACAGATATAGTCCAGTCCTATTATAATTTACAGTAAAAAGTCTTTTGCTAGCTGACCTGCACACTTTCGCCGGTGACAGAAAATGAGTTGACCTGTGTTCTCTGCTCCTAGAGGAACACAAAAAAAATCACTAAGTCTCGTTACCTCTCCTGGTAAACGGGACAAGAGAAGACCCTCCGACCTTCACTCGCCGAAGACAAGATACGAATCCCCGACTCTCTGCTTCCAGCTCTGTTCCTGGGAAAAACTCGTCCTCTCGATGGCAACCCGCGCTCCTCTCTCATTCGCGGAGCGGGCGGGCGCCTTTCCGTCGGGCCGAAGAAATTCCTCGGAAACTCCAATGTTCTCACGACCATCAGGGCGTACCATCAGGGCAGCTTCTTTGTACTTTAGTGTCACAGTTCGAGACAGTCTGGAGCCAAACTATTGTAAGTATCAGCACACCTGCTCTGTGTAGAGATTAAGGTCTGGTCAACTTTAATTAATTGGAAGGGGGGCTGTATGCCACAACTTCCCCCCCCTTAAGATGGTTTTCTGGGGTTGAAACTCCAGAAAATCTCTGCAATCAAATTAGGTTAGGGTGCATCAAAGCAATTCTAGAGAGGCTAATCTTCCTGACTAAACAATACTTAAATTTACACTAAAGTTACAAGTTTCAAATTACAAATTAATTAACATAATAAAACAATACTAATAATAATTAACTATATACAAAATTTCTTACAGATAACTTTTAATCCACCCGACTCAAACAGTCCACATGAGGAATGTCTTTTCCTGGTCTGTGTCGGATTTCATAGTTAAAGGGCTGCAAGGTTAACGCCCACCGCATTAATCTGGGATTGTTTCCCGCATTTCTCTTTAACCATATTAATGGGTTGTGATCAGTTTTTATGGTAAATTTTTGACCATCCAGGTAATGTTTTAACTTTTTCACTGCGAAAAGGATCCCAGCACATTTCTTTTCGGTTGTGCTATAGTTTTTCTCTGCCTTAGTAAATTTTCGACTTAAGTACAGAATTGGATGTTCTTCATCTCCTTGCCTTTGAGCCATGATAATACCTATCCCCTTATCTGAGGCGTCACTTTGAATAATAAACTCCTTAGTATAATCAGGAGCGTACAGTACTGGGTCACGGGTGAGTTTATCTTTTAACTCCCTAAAAGCCTTCTCCATTTCGGGACTCCAGTCTACATTTTCCTTTTTCGTTTTCCCTTTTAAAGCTCGGGTCAGCGGTTCTACTATAATTGCATAGTTTTTATGTATCGGGAGTAATACCCGCACATCCCTAAAAACCTTCTAATTTCCGTTTTTGATTTTGGAGCTGGGAAATCAGTAATGGCCTTAATTTTAATCTCGGACGGTTTCCTACGTCCTTTCCCTACAACATGCCCTAAATATTTGACCGTCTCCTGGGCAAATTTACACTTGGCTAATTTAATGGTTAATTTTGCCTTGGTTACCCGCTTTAGAACTATATCTAAATGTTCTAAATGCTCTTCCCATGAATTAGAAAAGATAGCCATATCGTCAAGGTAAGGCAAACAAAAACTTTCTAGTCCCTTTAATAGAATACTCATGAATTTTGAAAACCTATACGGGGCGGAGACAAGTCCAAATGGCATTACCAAAGGTTGATATGAACCGAAACTAGTTACAAATGTCGCTAAACGTTGTGCGTTAGGGGTTAAAGGTATTTGCCAATAGCCTTTAGTTAAGTCAATCACGGTAATAAATTTTGATGCTGCCACTTGCTCTACCCTCTCTTCTATGTTAGGCAAAGGGAAAAATTCGGCACGAGTTATCTCATTTAACTGGCGATAATCAACGCACGGGCGGGGTTCTCTGCCAAGGGCCTCTACTAATATCATAGGCGAGGTATAATCTGACTCCCCTTCCTTAATTATGCCCAATTCTAACATACGCTGGATTTCGGATTTCAGGATGTCGGTTTGTCGAGGTGACGTCCTATATGGCTTCATTCTAACGGGTTTATCACTAGTCAATTCAATATCATGCTCAATTAAATTCGTTCGGCCTGGAATATTGGAAAACACTTTCTTGTGTTTAATTAGTAATGCTCCTAATTGCTCCTGTTGGGCTTTTGTGCAACGACTTCCTAAATTACTGTCCCTAACTACCATATTGAGGTCAAATTCTTCCGGGTCAGTTATAGGATGAGGTATTTCTAAGTCTGCCTCCGTCGTTTTATTATCCCGATTTTCCTCTATTAATACATTTACGATTTCTGCTCTCTGCACGTAAGGTTTTAGTAAATTGACATGATAAATTTGCGACTTTTCGCGCCTGTCCGGTACATTTACAATATAATTAGTCTCTGACATTTGACTCTCAATAGTGGCTGGCCCTATCCATGATACGGATAATTTATTGGGTTTACTTGTGGCTAAAACCAGCACTTTGTCCCCGGGATTAAATTTCCGATTTACCGCATTTCTGTCATACCAGATTTTGCGTTTGTCCCTTTTTTCCTCCATCTGCTCCCCTGCGAGCTCTTGACACCTTTGGAGTCTGTTTATCAATTCGAAAACATACTCCTTCACTGGGTTTTGCTCCTCTTCCTGCTCTGTCCATTTCTCAAATAGCAGGGTTTCCGGGGTTCGCAGATTTCTCCCATGAACCAACTCGGCTGGGCTGAATCCCGTTGATTCATGTGTTACCGTCCGCAAAGCTAACAAAGCATAGGGTAAACTCCTCTCCCAACTTTCTCCACTTTCTAAACAGATTACCTTCAGTAACCGTTTAACTGAACGATGCCAACGCTCAATGCAATTTGTCTGTGGGTGGTGCACACTACTGTGAGTTATCTTAATTCCAAATTTTTCTAAGAAAGTTGAGGTTAAGTTACTCATAAAACAAGCCCCTAAGTCTGTTTGGATTACTTTCGGAAATCCCATTCTACTAAATACTATCATTAACGCGTCGATCACTGTTTCCGACCTTGAATCGGGTATCGGGATAGCCTCTGGATACCTCGATGCTAAACACATAGCCGTGAGCATATATTTATTTTGATTTTCTGAAGGTGGGAGTGGTCCCACAATATCACAGTTTATATGCGTAAAAATTGCAGTAATAATGGGAACAAGTTTAAGAGGGGCTTTTTTTTGCTCTCCTGCCTTCCCAATTTTCTGACAAGGATCACACGATTTTACATAGGCTTCAGCCTCTTTAATGATATTTGGCCAGAAAAAATATCGCAGCAATTTATCCTTAGTTTTAGTCATGGCCACATGACCGGATATTAAACTGTGACAAAGATTCAAAATTTCATTCCTATATTTCCGCGGAATAATTAGCTGACGCCTTTTTTCTCCTCTGTGATCTGTAGCAATTCTGTACAGCAAACCTTGATCTATTGTTAAATTCGATTTCTCCTCTTTCGCGCGCGCCCACAACTCTGTCAAGCTTTCATCTTTTTCCTGCTCTTGGCGAAACTCGTTTTTCCCAACGTGCGCCAGAGCGGTGATCCTATCCTCCTCTAACTCGGGGAGGAAAATTGATTCTTCCGTACCCTGATTTTCCGTAGGCTCGCTCTCTGCCTCTCCCTGATCATTCCCAGCGCTTTCACTCGCCAGACTGGTTTTTGGCGCAGTTTCGTTTTTACGCCTTTTCGCCCGCGTTTCGACTGCATGGATTAATTCGGGTTTTTGTTTTTTTCTCTCGATTAATTTCTGCGTCTCATTTCCCAGTAAATAATAATCCATGAGAACTTCCTTATCCGCTACCGCGGCTTTCGTATTAATTAACCCTATTCCCTCAATTTCTAATTCAATATTGGCTATGGGTAGACATCTCACTTCGTTGGCTAAAGCTGCTTTAACCCACACAGTTTCCCCGTTTAATTGCTCATTAGAAATTATTTTATGAGGGGCAATATCGAGGCACGTCCCAGAATCACGTAAAATGGTAAACTTTTCCCCATTTATCTTGGCTTCACTTAAATAAGGTTCAAAAGCCGGGTTTAAATTCTCAGCGTCTCCTACGTGATTTACTTTTTCAGCCTTCTCTTGTCTGCTTTTCCAGACTGGGCAATTTGGCTTAATGTGATCGGGGGAAGAGCACACATAGCAAACAATAGGTTTTCGGGCCTCAAATAATTTAGATCTTTCCGTCAGATCAGACTTATCCCTCCAATTTTTTTGTTCTGGGGCCTTTTTCTCAACCCTATTTTTATCAAAGTTGCGAGGTTTATCTAATTTCTTTTCTAGTGGTGGTTTCGGGGTCCAACTTTTCTTATTATTTCTGCGAACTGACTCGTATGCGTCAAACTTCTTAGCTAACTCTCGCGGTTCATTGAGAGAGCTCCACGAATCTATGAAATGATCTTTCATTTCGAAATTAGCCCGTTTCTTTAACTGGTCGGCCACCATTAATTTCTTTAGATCCTCAAAATTTGTCACTTCTACTCCCTCTAACCACCCATTTAAATATGTATCTAAATCATAAGCTAGATCATGCCAAAGAGTTCCCGGTTGTTTTTGGTGTTGCATAAATTTAATTCTAAAATTTTCCGGACTTAATTTAAATCGATCTAATAGCATTTGTTTGACTTTCTCAAAATCGTCACTAATTTCTTGGGGTTCTTTTAAAATTAATTCCGCGATTTCTACGGGCAATAAAGCTAATAAATTAGTCACTAGATCCTCGTCATCTATTTCTAACTTCCTAGCTTGTCTTTGGAATAACGCAAGAAATAATGCCATGTCCGATTTCTCCGGTTCAAATTTTTGCATAACCGATTTTAGTGATTGTCGGCTGGAGCGTTCGCTACGAGTCGAAGCTAGACTTACTGTTTCTGAATTTTGGGCTATTTTAAGTTTTTCTAACTCTAATTCATGTTTCCTTTCCGCTTCTCTTTCAGCGATTTTTTTCTCTTCAGCCTCCCTTTCCGCAATCTTTTCCGCCTTCCTTTTCTCTTCCGCCTTTCTTTCTAAGAGATCCTCCCGTATTAACTTAATTTGAGCTAGGGCTAGGTCTTTATCGTAATCTGGAGACTTTTGAATTTTCCCTATGATATCACTTATCCTATCCGAAGTTTCAACAATCACTCCGAATTCGACTGCGAGCTCTTGCAGTTCCGCTTTCCTATACTGCCCTAAATCTGACATGTTTACCTAATTCTAAATTCACAATTTAATCTTACACAATTCCCAAAAAAAATTTCTACATAATACCTAACACTTTTACACAATTCCTAACAATTTTACACAATTCTTACAATTTTACCCAATTCCAAAAAATACATATACAAAATTACACTAATAAAACCTATAATTCAATTTTGCAAATTTTTGGGGTGTATAAAATTCCAATACAACACGATTCCAATAATTAAAACTTAATATTCAATTCTATACATTAAATTTGAAATATTTGAAATCACAACACTTTCCAGGAAAGAAACCTCTTTCCGTAACTTATTTGATTCACTTTTAATTTTCATAAATTACACAAAACAATATGAAATTACTGTGTTATCTTTCTCAAGATATTTTAACACACTTTTTGTTTTCTCAAATAATATCTGTTTTCAAATATAATCTTTCTCATTTAAAACAAGATAATCAAATATGTGCAAATCAATTAATATTTTTCCAAACTAAACAAATATGAGTTATATTTAAATTAAATTTACCTATAATTTAAATTCCTCCCTGTTTTTACTTAGAGTTTCTAATATTTGTGATATGCCACATTTTTAATTTTTCCAAAAACAATGTTAATTTAAGGTTTACTCTCCCTTAATAAATTTCTAAATAACTTTTAACTTTATACATTTATCATCTAATACCTTAAATAACAAAAATTTTACAGCCTCACTAGAAAAGTTTGACTCACCCCTGTTTTGTTGTCGTTTGCTCGAGTTCCGTCCTTCCTTCTGGCACTTATGATGGCTCTCGGATCGGCACTCCGTATGGAATTCGGGATGGGTTCCGGCTGAGGGCTCTCCTCTCTGTCTTACAAGGAGATGTCACGACATGGAAAATTCAGATCGGGACGAAATTGTGCAGGATTGTAGTATACTATGAAGGTAACAACATATTAAAGCAATAGGACCCACTATCCCCAAAATTTCGGGAAAAATCCGTTTAAAGTTTTAGATATCACTTAAGTATAAAATACTTCCCCATCAAACTGAAGCTCCAGTGGCGTGGTTGGGAAGGCACGTATCTTGCATCCAAAGGGCCTGGGTTCGATTCCTCCTTGCCGCTGTTTGCCTTTTTTTTTTTTTTTTTTTACTTTATTTATCTAAATATTTAGTTTATTTTTATGCTTTAACTCTTTTTTTATTATTACTGTTATAGTACATTACAAATTTACAAATTTTAAACATAGACAAAATGATAATTATGATAATTTATATTTATATGTATATTAAATAAAAAAATAATTAAATAAATAGAATAGAAGAACTTATTCAATTTTCAAATTTTGGAATTGAATATTTAGAAGATTAAATTTTACAAAAATGCATTCTCACAGTAGTTTGTCAGCAACTTAAATAGCATTAAAAAAAAAAAAAAAAAGCGCAAAGTAATAAGTGTATAAATTAAAGAAAGACTGCCGAGAAAATTAAAATGAGTTAAATACACGGAAGTGTAAAAAGGATAATTAGCAGGTGTGATATAATATCATGGTTTCAGCCCTTCTGTTTTCATTTTATACAACCGCTTTCGACTTGTTAATATATGAGAGCAGCTGAAATTTAATTTCAAACAGAGGAAGATATGAAACAAATAGTTGTCCAGGAAATTGATCTGTTGATTAGTATTTGAAGAAATAAAGGAAATAAAGGCTTTATTTGCTGTTGTATAAAATCCTCACCCCCCCCCCCCCAAAAAAAAAAAAAAAAAAAAAAGCATTTCTACTTACTGTTTATTCTGAGTTTCTAGAAAGATATTTCCTTTGATGCGTCAGTGTCAGTTCATTTTTGAAATCAATAACGAATAGACGCATAATATATTACACTTTGTATTATTATATAGTGCTTAGAAAAAAATATTAAAACTAAGGAATGTCGAATATTGATAGTGTATTAGAAGTTGAGGCCGAAGAATCTTTGTACAGTGATAAATCGAAATCTAGATTAAAGGATGCTGTTACATATTTTGAACATTTGCTTATGCGAAATAATTTAATTGCATCGGAACAGTCAAGTACAATTTCTGAAGAAGCTATATTAATTGGAGAAGAAATTTATAAAAATACATTAGACATGCTAGCTGAAAAAAAGATTATTTTTGAATTTATTGAAATTATTTTTGAAATTATTTTTGAATTAATATCCATATAAATATAAATTATCATTTTTTCTATGTTTAAAATTTGTAATTTACAATAATAATAATAAAAAAACTTAAAAGCATAAAAATAAACTAAATATTTAGATAAATAAAGTAAAAAAAAAAGTCAAATAGCGGCCAAGTGGAATCGAACCCAGGCCCTTTAAATGCAAGATACGTGCCTTCCCAACCACGCCACTGGAGCTTCAGTTAGATGGGGAAGTATTTTATACTTAAGTGATATCTAAAACTTTAAACGGTTTTTTCTCGAAATTTTGGGGATAGTGGGTCCTATTGCTTTAATATGTTGTTACCTTCATAGTATACTACAATCCTGCACAATTTCATCCCGATCTGAATTTTCCATGTCGTGACCTCTCCTTGTTAGAGATTCTCGTCGATGCGACGTAGATGTATCCTCCGTTGATTTGATGATTCGACGTACTCCGCTGCGTTTATCCTTCCCTTGAGTCTATCACTTTTCTATCGTCCGTAGTCCGTACTTCTTCAGGCAGTGTAGTATTCTCCAACAATCATCCCTCTAGCGCTGCCACCAAGTTAGTATAGCTGTGGCGTTTTGGAATTTCGGGCGAGGGTTCTGGTAGCGAAGAAGAAAATCCCGTCACAGCAGAGGTTGATAAGAAAATTAATTTAATTAAAATTTAAAAAAAATATTCTATGTACAACCGTTAGTTTCAATATTGATGTTGGAAAACAATACTTGCACAGTTCCAGGTACAGAACAGATATAGTCCAGTCCTATTATAATTTACAGTAAAAAGTCTTTTGCTAGCTGACCTGCACACTTTCGCCGGTGACAGAAAATGAGTTGACCTGTGTTCTCTGCTCCTAGAGGAACACAAAAAAAATCACTAAGTCTCGTTACCTCTCCTGGTAAACGGGACAAGAGAAGACCCTCCGACCTTCACTCGCCGAAGACAAGATACGAATCCCCGACTCTCTGCTTCCAGCTCTGTTCCTGGGAAAAACTCGTCCTCTCGATGGCAACCCGCGCTCCTCTCTCATTCGCGGAGCGGGCGGGCGCCTTTCCGTCGGGCCGAAGAAATTCCTCGGAAACTCCAATGTTCTCACGACCATCAGGGCGTACCATCAGGGCAGCTTCTTTGTACTTTAGTGTCACAGTTCGAGACAGTCTGGAGCCAAACTATTGTAAGTATCAGCACACCTGCTCTGTGTAGAGATTAAGGTCTGGCCAACTTTAATTAATTGGAAGGGGGGCTGTATGCCACAGTACTTACTATCATGAAGATGAAATACAGAGAACTGGTTTTTGTCAGTGGTATTGTTTCTCTGCATTACCTATTAATATGTTCATCATATGTTCATTAATATGTTCATTAATATGTTCATGTATATTAATACTTTCATCACTAACTTTCATCGATAACTTTTCCCGCACTTCCTGTCAATATCTGCACGTTACATTTGCGGTGTGAAAGGTGTTCTAAACTGGAGACATCCAGTGGACAACCTCGTTCACTAAAATTGTCTCTTCTTTATTATTTGTTTAGGGAACCATGAAAATCCTAGAGTAGAAAACCCCTGGGGGATCGGAAATGGATTGGTTAGCACGAATACTTGCCAGAGTTAATATATGGGCAAGTAGAATCATTATATGGACAACAGGTAATTCGAGACAGGTAATCGTTTCGAGACTTTCATTACATCTGCCGGCACTAATTTCGAACTCGTGCTCTAAACTTTTTTTTTAACAAAAAATTTTCTTTAAACTCGTCTATGTATAAAAAATTATCATTACTTGTGACCAGCCTCGCATCTTTCAGTGTTTGGATTTCTGAGCAACTAGCGCGTCTGAATTGAGTTTGAAATCACACATTCCTTGTTATCGTGTTCCTGACTTACATGTAGAATTTTTGAATAGTAGTTCTGCATCACTTCTTCTCTTTCTCCTTATTTTGTTATCTATGCACAAACACACACACACACACACACACATACACACACACATATGTGTATTTCTTTGTGTGCGTGTATCGGTGTGAGTAAAAGCATATTATGTGATTTATTCACTTGTCTAATATTTAAAAATTTTGGAGTAAGAAACTCATTCCTTATAAGAGTGACCACTACTTAGAAACTCAGTATGATGAAAATACCTTATTCTCTGTGTCGAAATTACGACGCTTGTCCCTATTCGTCAATTTGTCAGAAAGAACGAAGTGTCATCTATCTCATTTATATGGGAACATCAAAATTGTGTGTAGTGAGAAACTGCTCGCGGTATCTATTGATTCTATACCAAATGAAACTTGAAGAATTATTTTATGCCTAATCTTATGCATTTATTTGTTTAAAAGAATTTATTAAAGAATATTAATGAATAGAAAATATGAATTTTCATGTTAAAAGGTAATATAATAAATATTACAAACTTTTTTTAATACAATTGATCGAAACGTTTGCATTTGTAGAGAATATTGAAAATAATAATGCATTTTTTTTTAATTCAATAATCATTATAACTATTTAGGAGAAAACTTGCTTAAAGTAATTAATTCAGTTTTATTTAAGCAACTTTTTTTTTTGAGACTGTTTGTAGATTTTTAATTTTGAGTCGTTATAGATCTTTACTTCCAATCGTTTGTTTGTACAAAATTTGCAGAAATATCATAATCTAGTCTTACTTCTACATTACGTGAAAAACTATGGTTGTATTTAAATAGAGAAAAATATCACATTATAAACAAGCGAAATGGATCTTTGCTACAATAAAAACTGCACACTGTGAAAAATAGGTTCTTAAAAATAAGTGTATATTGTCTCAAAATAGCCCCGAAACAATATATACTTAAAATTGAAAACCCATGTACTCATTTTTGAGTATATTGACATGCTCAAAAATTGGGTTGACCAATAAGAATCCCAATATTCCCATATTTGACACGTCAGTGTACTCAAAAATGAGTACATGGGTTTTCAAATTTAAGTATATATTGTTTCGGGGCTATTTTGTGACAATATATACTTATTTTTAAGAACCTATTTTTTACAGTGCAGTTTATTTTATAATATTGAAATATTATGTTGGAAGAAAGCAAAATGGCTCGTCGTTGCAGTCTTTCAGTGGTTACGCAGGAGAAAATTGATGTATTTGTGAATTAGATTTAAAATTAATAAATTTAGCAAATAATTTTATCTGCGTGAATTTGTATATGAAGAACAAAGAAAATTTTGTGATGATGACAACATACTAGTTTCTTCTTGTATTCTTATAAAGTTTATTATTTTTATAGTATAATTTAAGGGGACTTGGAACCTTTGACAGCACCGTTTAAGCACGTTTCATATAAAATCTGAAGTTTCACTTTATTATTTATCTATTGAACTATAGCATGTTTGTTCAGTAAAATGTACATTCAGTTAACATTTTGTATGGTTTTTAATACATTTTTTAGAGATCTGAAATCTTTAAATTGCGTTTTCTCAGTTTGCACATTTCCATGAATTCATGTTCTTCAGAATGCTTAAACTTCTACAAGTATTCAAGAAAAGACTTAATATTTTTTGGATGTTTAATAGAACCTCTTTAAAAGAATTTAGAATAAATTTTGCAATATCTTTAAAGGAAAATAAATATTAAAAATAAAAATACAACAAAATTGATGTTTTTCTTCTACAAATTTTTTACATAAACATGCAATTTTTATTTTATTTTTTACGTTTCCCTCAAAAATAAATAAATAAATAAATAAATAATATAATATAATATAATATAATATAATATAATATAATATAATATAATATAATATAATAACAGGAGACATGGCGTTGGAATATTAAAACACGAATAAACTACTACGTCAGAAACGCCAAAGAAAAATATTGGAAATGCATACAGCTGTTTCGGTAGCCTAAAGCATACCGTCTTCAGTGCAAAAAGGATTTGCACTGAAGACGGCACTGGATCCTTTTTGCACTGAAGACGGTACGCTTTAGGCTACCGAAATAGCTGTAAGCATTTCCAATATTTTTCTTTGGTGTTTCTGACGTAGTAGTTTATTCGGGTTTTAAATAAAATAATAATAATGATAATAATAATAATAAATAAATTTAAAACACATCCCTTTTTTTTAATTATTTTCTTCTATATGTATATATAGAGAAAGTATTTGGTTCGTGAACATTTTCGAACTCCAGTTTTTGATAAATTTACACGTTTAGAGATGTCCGGAACACGATGCGACTGTTTTTAGAAAATGTCTGTCTGTCTGTGTGTCTGTGAGTGTGTATCAAAAATTTTGTGGACGCTGTATCTCACGAACCATCGAACGAAATTTAACCAAACTTGGTATTTAGTTGTACCTGATATAAACTGGTGCTGATTAGATTTGTAGAATAATTACTCAAGAGGTGGCGCTGTTATTGCATTTTTTCTAAATTTTTAACATGGCAGTATAGGACAAAATTTCATATAAATGTACATAATGAGAGTTGTTTTAATCGTGTGATTGTAAAATTCATATGAATTATTGATAATAGTAGTAGTTAACTAGGGAAAAATATTTTTGCATGTGGGAGCATCTCTTCCCCCCAGGGGGGAAAGTAACCCCCTGGAAGGTGAAAATTTTCAATATGGGTATCTTTCAAAAGATCTCGTCAATACCTTTGAAACGAATGGTTGAACTATAGATCTGTGATAATCGATAACAGCGCTGAAGTTCTGGCATGTTTAAACCACACACAATACTGTATATGAAGTGGTACGTTCGCTCAGAATTCCGGCAGGTCTTAAGAAAAAAAAAAAAAAACTACGTCTCAGCATCCACTGTCGATAAAGGACAGCATATACCAATTGTTCTAATTATTTCGAACCCCTGTTACACTGCAATTGTGGGCTCCGTAAATGAAATGCATAAGCGGCATTTCTCTATTCGTATCTGCATTTCACCCATCCTTTCACTCATACACAAAAATTACGTTTTTCTTCGCGTAATCTCAAAACACCCAACACCCTTTCTTCTACGTCTGGGTTGCACTTGCAGTTATATGTTTTTGTGTGATTCTTCATTGTTATCGTGTTCCTGATCTCTATATAGAATTTTGAACAATAGTTCAGAATCATCCTGTATATATATAATATATATATACTAGCAGACCCGGCCACGCGTTGCTGCGGCTAAGTAATACGTTGATAATTTGATAAGGTACATAGTATTTCCCCACAACTGGATTTGGCGATTTTTTTTTTTTTTTTTTTTGCGCCTTTTTGAACGATAACGAAGTCGTTCTGGATTCTTTGCAATAAAATATGGTAACCTGCATGCTTTTATTTTAGATTTATGATTTAGCTTATGATTTTATCATTTATGATTTTTAGATTTATGATTTAGCCAAAATCGCCAAATCCAGTTGTGGGGAAATACTATAGTTGTTACCCACAACTATAACTTATAATATAACTTCAGTAATTATATTCGGATAATTATAACTTCAGTATCAGTATATTCCCACAGCTGAATTTGGTGATTTTTCTTTGGCGCCGTTTTGAACGATAACGATGTCGCTCTGGACTGTTTGTGATATAATATGGCAGCATTTATGTTGTTTATTTTGGATTTATTATTTTATGTTTTTGATTTATGATTTAGATTATAATTTATCATTTATAGATTTATGATTTAGCCATAATCGCAAACAGAAAATTGCCAAATATCGTTGTGGGGATATACTGATTAATATATTACTGAAAAGATTAATATATTTTAACGAAGTGGTGAGAAGATTCTGAGTATGTTAAAATTTTAATAGTAAATTCAAGTTAATCAAGAAGGAAAGCATTGAGGATTAAGATAAGAAAATTGCAAGATTTTAAGATCGCATTTTCAGCAATAAATATGAGTCAAAATTTAATGCAAAATACATATATAAATCACAAAGTTAATCAGGAACGTTAAATTGGTAAGTTATTAAAGAAAAAGTAAAGAAAAATAAGAGAAGTAATTAATTAAAGTTTCGAACATCGATCATATACATTAGCGTTACAAAACAAATAAACAGACTTAAACTCTTCCAGACTTTTAAATAAGTTTTAAATTAAGTTTTAAAATTTAATGTTAAATAAAGCAGACTTTTAAATAAGTTTTAAAATATTGAAATGGTTACTTTTTATTTAGAACGTTATGAATAGATCACAAATTTCTTAAAGAAAACGAAGTGATACAGATTAGAATAATGCAACAAAAATTGAAAAAGCAAGGTTATGTCGTAAATAAATTTTTAACACACGTGTCACGTGAAATAAATTGTAGCATATACATAATGTATCTGATATAAGATATTAACATGTTGCAGCGGAATAAATTTCATACTTATCATCCTTGGCGGAAAAAAAATAATATCGTCAAATTATCTGGCGCACACATTTAATTCCTTTCAAAAATCATGGTTATTTTAACAACTTATATTAAGAGAGTAATGAATAATATGAAGCAATATTTCACACAATACATATTACGAAAATATACATCTAGCTTGTATATTTTCATGTTAGGTTTTTGATCGCCAAATACGAAAAACTCCAAGGACGGCAGAGCTTTGAAATTTAAAATTAAAATTTTGTCAATTTAACAGCAAAATAACTCAATCTAACGTATGCACGTGATAAATAATACATATCTATACAAAAAAATGGGGATTAAAATCCGGAAATAATTTTCCTCATTTTTAATAATTTTTTACAAAAAATACAATGGGCCATTAACATAAGAAATCTTTTTCTTGATTTCACAGACTGCCAGTGACGTCACACTTCGCTTGTGTATAACTACATACTTTATCAATGCGAATAAAATCTTTAAATTGATTATGACGTCAATTTTCGTGAGATGTATAATTTAACTTTTTATAATTTTTTAACGTTCACGTATGATTAAATGTATTTACTTTTATGTCGAAAGAAAATGAACTCGTATTTTTTCTTTTTGGCAACAATTAAACTTATGGAACTCACAGATATTTTGGAGCAACTTTAATAAAGGTCTATAATTAACAAATAATTGCAATAAAACAATATTGTGACAATAAATTGAGATAAAAACTATCCTATCTCTCAAGTTGGACCAAACTGCACACAGTGTGCAAAATTTCATTAAAATCGGTTCCTTAGTTTAGGAGTTTACCCCGGACAAACATCGTGACACGTAATTTATATATATATACTAGCAGACCCGGCCACGCGTTGCTGTGACTAAGTTATACGTTGAATTATACGGCTGTAAACTATTTAGTACAGTCAAATTATTATTTACGAACAAGGACGAAAACGTTGTAGCCGATGTAAAAAGTTACAGGGTTGAGATTTGAAACTTAGGTCAAAATTTGGAAGCGATTGATAAAAATTTTCGTAGTGTTGATATTAAGCACAAATTAATTTTATTGTAGGGTCCTATAAATTTTAATGGAGAAGTGATATATATTATTTCTAATGCTACTTTGGATAAAATTGCTAAAATGACTAATATATAAATTAAATTCTATTAAAATTCTATTAAAATTAAAGTATAAAAGAAACAGACGATTTTAAAATCAATTTTTATGGAGGAGTGAAATATAATATATGCTATAATGGATAATTTTACTATAAAATGACCTCATCATTTTAAATATTTTAAAGAGGGCAACAGCTGTAGTTATAAAAAGGAAAACAATAAGGCTAAACCAGAAAAATAAGTAAATTTGATAAATATTTTAAAACTTTAAAATAGGAAATCTTATGAAATATTGGAAATTTAAAGTAAATACATGTATCATTTTAAATAGAAAAAGATTTTGGAAAAGTTTAGTGTATTTTAACGAAGTGATGAGAAGTTTTTGAGTATGTTAAAATTTTAATAGTAAATTCAAGTTAATAAAGATGGGAAACATTGAGGATTAAGATAAGAATAATTATAAGATTAAAAAAAAAAAAAAAAAAAATTATATACCATGCTTTTAAATTTTAATATACTAATAATATACTAATTAAAAGGAAAATGATAAATATTCTATCATAGTTTGAAGTCAAATTTGTTTTCAAATGTCTAAATAAAATATCTGATGTAAGATACTAATATTTTGCAGCGGAATAGATTTCATTTCTGTCATCCTTGGCGAAATAAAAGAATATCGCCAAATTATCTGGCGAAAATATTTAATTCCTTTCAAAAATCATGGTTATTTTAACAACTTATATTAAAAGAGTAATGAATAATATGAAACAATATTTCGTACAATACATATTACATGTCATACATACGTACAATGAATAATACATATTACATTTCGTACAATGCATACATCTGGCATGTATATTTTCGTGTTACGCTTTTGATCGCCAAATAATAATAATAAAAGCCAAGGGCGACAGAGTTTTGAAATTTAAAATTAAAATTTTGTCAATTTGACAGCAAAATAATTCAATCTAACACCCGCGATAACTAATACATATCTATACCCAAATATAAGGATTAAAATCGGGAAATAAATTTCCTCGCTTTTTAATAATTTCTTACAAAAAATCCAGTGGGCAATTAACATAGGAAATCTTTTTCTTGGCTGCACAGACGGTCAGTGAGTCACACTTCGCTTGCGTATAGAACTCATAGATATAGTATAGCATATATAGAATAGAGTGATCATTGGGGAGAAAAAAGTTATTCCTTTTCATTTGGGAAAAGACGACGTTTTTACCAAAATATGGCCGTCTTTCCCCGAGTGAATACACACGGGAATACATACTAATATTTTAGCAAATAAAATTTATGAATAATTTATTTGCTAAAGGGGAATGGAAGACTCCAGATACAGTTTCAAATTCATATTTCTTTCTTTCTTTTCTTTTCTTTTTTTTTTTTTTTTTTTTTTCAATACCACTTAATGGGTGTTTCCAAAGCTTTTATTTATTTATTTATTTTTTTCGGCATCAAAAATCTTTGTACGATAACATGGGGATGAGAGATCTATATATATTACTATATCTATGATAGAACTACATTAGCACTTTATCAATGTGTATAAAATCTTTAAATTGATTATGACGTCAATTTTCGTGAGATGCATAATTTAACTTTTTATAATTTTTTAACGTTCACGTTTGATTAAATGTATTTATTTTTATGTCGAAAGAAAATGAACTCTTTTTTTTTTTTTCTTTTTGGCAACAATTAAATTAATGGAACTCACAGATATTTTGGAGCAACTTTAATAAAGGTCTATAATTAACAAATAATTGCAATAAAACAATATTGTGACAATAAATTGAGATAAAAACTATCCTATCTCTCAAGTTGGACCAAACTGCACACAGTGTGCAAAATTTCATTAAAATCGGTTCATTAGTTTAGGAGTTTACCCCGGACAAACATCGTGACACGTAATTTATATATATATACAGATATATACAGATATATATATCAGAATTGGATAATTTTCATGATGATAATTATTTTTTCAAATAGCATATGTTCGGAAATTAAATTGGAAGTTCAGTTAGAATATTTTTCAACTCTAATTCAATAAGTATTTAACAAAAAAAAAACGAACATTTAACCAATTTTATATGTGTATATATATATATATATATATATATACATACAGATACTAAAAGTTAAATGACGATGCGTGAGTATCACAAGGAATAAATGAAATAATAATCTCTGAGACTGTGGACTCTGAGAAATACCCACATGAATTAAAGTTTTCCATACATTTCTTTTAATTCATTTTATGGATCCTTGTACTAAGATCTTCATGTTTTGTACGTTTCTTTTTTTCCCGTTAAATATATATATATATATATATATATATATATTTTTTTGCATTTCAAAAAGAAATCTTGATTTAGTTTTTTTCTGTATTATTTTTAAAATGAAAACTTTCGTTAGGGTTAGGGTTTTATTTTTTTCTTGTCTTATGATGTAAAAGCTTCATATTTTACTGTGTATTTTTTTACGCGTGATATTTTTTTTTTTTTTATAAGAATGTGATATTTCTACATAAAGAAAATCATTAAAATTTCTTCCATTACTTAGGAGAGGTAAATAAAATATTGAATTATAGATTTTTTTTTTTTACTTTTTTTACTTAGCCTGTGTGTATATATATATATATATATATATATATATATATATATATTTATTTATTTATGTACATTCTATATATCTTTTACTATTTAGATGATGTAAACGAAATACATACTTTCCCCTTTAATACTCTCTCTCTATATATAGTATTAAAGGGAAAAGTATATATTTCATTTAGTTAATATAATCATGATATACGTAAAAGTTTGGAGGTCTCCTGAAGTATTTTTTGACATTTTTATAGAAATGCATGTGTGTGATTTAAAGATATATTGTGTGCACACTGCATTTGATAGAGATCAAATGGGGTAGACATTTCATAGATCATTTTCACATGAACTTTAAGGTATGTCGGGTATTCTCGGACAGCGGCTAGTATGGGAGAAATATTATTTCTAAAATTTTCTATATAGGCAACTACTAGAATATCATGAAGAGAATGTTACGAACTAATAAACGGAATTTAACTAGACTTGATATTTTTGATAGACATCACTTGAATTGGTCGTCATTACAGTTTTGGATTTATTGCTCAACAGGCAGCGCTGTTACAGATTTTCTTTCTTTCTTTCTTTTTTTTTTTTTTATTTAATAATTTTTAATAAGACAATATAGAACAAAATTTTACATAATTGTACACACACACACAAAAAAAAAAAAAAAAAAAAAAAAAAAAAAATTATTGACTGATTAAATATGTACGTATATTTGTAAAATATATATTTGGCAAGGAACAAATGGACATGCAGGGACATCACTTCCCCTTCCACCTCCCTCAAGTGAAAGTACATTCAGGAACTTCTACATTTTCAGTAACGGTATTTACCAAAATAACTCGTCGGATGTATTACAATGAATTGTTGAACTATTCAAGTGTTGTAATATGGATTAAAGTTTTCATTTTTTCTTTTTTAATCGAAAAATTTATTTTTTCACACTTTTTTTTTTTTTTTTGTCACATAAATGACTTTCTTTCGACATTTACTTCTTTGAGTTCATAATCGTCTAAACTTACCATAAAAATAGCTTTAATAAATAATAAAATAATAAATATTTTTTACTGTTTGAATTGGTATAGGAAAATACAGCAAAATGTTTTATAATCGCTATAATTTACGAGTTTTTAGTGGTTTCAGAGTTAACGGTGCAAATTTATAGTTTTCATTGCTTTTATATCAATGTATATAGGTTTCCTTCTTTTTCTTTTTTTTTATAACTTTCTATGTATATAAGACGAAAGTATTGGATTCAAGAAAATTTTTAAACTCTAATTTTCGACGGATTTACATGTTTTGAGAAGTTCTGAACACGATTTGTTTGGTTTTAGGAAATGTCTGTCAATGTGTACGTGCGTCTCAGAGTGTGTTTCATACACTTTGTGGACGCTATAACAGGAGAATTAGCTACATCCCTGTTCCCGAGCTTCATTAGTGAAGTATATATAATGTCTCTTGTAATAACTGCGATTTATCTTACATAGATCAAACAAAAAGAAATCTTGAATGCCACTTACGTGACTATTCTTGATATGTTACTAAACAAGAAATTTCTAAATATTCTAATGCGAAGTGTAATTTGGAAACCGACCGTAGTTTTAATTTTCAGCAAGCCAAAAATATCTTTTATGCTAACGCATTTCCAAATTGGATTTTTTTGAAAAACTCAGCTATCTGCCTTAATCATGATAAAATTGTTTATATAAAATCTGATTCCACATTGCTTTTATAGTTCAATTACATTGTATAATATAAATTATTATTCATTTACATAACAATGTATCATTTTTTACGTAAATGCATAAAACAATTCATCGATATTATTATATAAAACTCTTTATCAAGTACAAAAACTTATTAAATCATTCATATACACATGTTAAAGCTATTAGTCACATTTTATACTAAGCTTTCGACTCGGAATTTTATTTTTTAAATGTAAAATTTAATTATATGCTTAAACAAAAGTTATAGCGCAAGAAAAAAAAATGTATAACATTTAAATGGTCATAAACAAATTAATACTTAAGAATAAAAAAAATCTGCTTATAGTCTTTGTAGACAGAATTTCATTTAGTACGACAGGATTACAGTTGTTTCCTTTGTCCTGTTTTCCCAATTTACAGTACTCATTAATGCACTCTCATCTTCCACTCCCTGCGTACCCCACCCCAAAGAAAACTTATGTAAAAGTACACTGCTCTAAAATCAACAAACCAACATAGAACGAACAGAGCAAAAAAAAAAAAACCCTCTGGTACGTGTGTGAGGCCCGTGACAAGTAAGAACAGCTCTGATTGGCTGGCTGGAGGATTCACACTTTAAATGAAAACAGGCTTTGAAGGAAACACTTTTTTATTAAAGCCTTAACTTTCTAAGTAAGTTTATAATGATATAAAACTTATTTATTTTTGAAAAAAACAAAAACAAATTTTTCTACTATTTTATGTTGAGTTAAAAAAAAAAAAAAAAAAAAAAAATCACTAACATTTTTTTTTCTTTTCTTCAGAAGACGCATTTTGACTGTTTGCATCTCATTTGTGACTGAATATAAGATTTGTCGTTTTATGGATGAAAAGAAACATTCGAAATGAAAAGGTTAAGTGTGCTTTTTCCACATATCTTATCAGATTTTTTATCTAGAATATTAAGTTACCAATTTGTGTATGATATGAAAAAAGAACCTAGGTCATTTTCCCCCTGTATCACAATTCAAAAGGTTCGGAAGATTAAAATCACGCGATCTTTTAGAATGAACAGAAAAACTTAAAAAAAAAAAAAAAAAAAAAAAAAATGGATTGCGGAGTGGAGAAATTATAAACAGTTGAATTGTATCTTTTCTTTTTTTCTATTTTTTTTTTTTTTTTTTTTTTTTTTTGTAAATTAATGAATATTTTTTTTATTAGTGAATTAATCTATTTTTTGTAAATTAATCAGTATTTTTTCCCCCTTGAAATAGACATCATATCTATCTTATATGGATTACTTTTCTTTTCTTTTTATTACTTAATTAACTCTATTTCAATCATTTTTAGGATACCGTTTATGCACGGGATAATTATGGGCTCTCATAATTTAGAATAGCCTCAGTTAAACATTCACTAAGGAAAACGAGTTTACACACCACTTAAAAATAATTTTAGGTTTAAGGGGTCGAAAATTTAAAAATCGATGCAATTCAAAATATCTACATACATATTATAGACTGCGCTAAATTATGTAATAATTTTAAAACAATACCATTCTAACAATCCTAAAACGTTATAAAACTTTATTTTATTTTTATTTATTTATTTATTTATTTTATTTTATTTTATTTTTTATTTTTTTTTTGGGGGGGGGGCGGGGGGGTGCCAAGTTTTGGGAATAATTAGTTACTTATAATGCACCTTGCTAATTTTTTTTCATCCATTTCTCTTAAAAAATGTGCGAATAATAATCAGTGTATTTATCACTAAACTAGGCAATAATTTGAATTCAAGAAATTGTTACATTAATTACTAACTCTTAAAATCAGTAGCATGACAAAATTTCAGGAAGATTTTAAATTTTAATATTTATTTATTTATTTATATTTGTTTATTTATTTATATTTATTTATTTATTTTTGTAACTAATGCTGTAAAGGGATATAAAAAATGCAATGCACAGATGTGTTCAGTCACATACCAAATAAACACAGTTAAAAAAACAAAAGAGCTTTAAAATAACTTAGAATTTGCAGTAGCATTTTGAAATTACTCATTATTTTGTATTATTATTCCCATAATAGAAGCTTTTCATTTCAAAAATTACTTTTATCTTTTAAAGCACGCTCTATAGATAACAATGATAGCTTTCGGGCCCATACTCGATTTGAGAAACAATAGAATGTAAAAGAAAGTTCTTCCCTTAAAGGTAATAACAGCTTCACAACTTTTAGAGCATTTGAAATAACTTTATACTATTCATGAATACAATATGCGTCATAAAATATCTGATTTGTTGAAAAGAATCATTTGAAATATATAATTCTTCCTATACTAACCAATAAGCAATTTTGTAGCACAGAAAATCCTCAGTCATATAATAATGCAAAAATAAATAAATAAATAAATAAATAAATAATGAAAATAAATAATAATAATAAAAATAAATAAATAATGAAATTAACAAAATAATGAATTTTTTCTAAAATTTTAAAGTTTTTCCTTTTATCTACTTTTGTGAAGTTGTTAAAAATGGAAATTTAAAGTTCAAACCAAAATGATCTTTTCATTTAAAGTTTCGGTACCTGATCTGCTAAAAAAGATTATTTAATACACATATTTTTTTCATATACTAACAATAAGTAATTTTGTAACACAAGAAATCAACAGTCACAATCATGCAAAATGAAGAAAACAATAATGAAAATGTTCTAAAATTCTAAAAATATTCCTTTTTTTTTCCTACTTTTTGAAGCCCTAAAATATTCAAAAAGTGAGATTTAAATTTCAAACAAAATGCACTTTTCCATTCCAAGTTCAGTTATTCTAATAAATAGATTTTAATAAATTTACGCAATATATGTTATCTGATACTCGCACATAAAAGTCAATTTAAGCACATAGTAAAAGCAAATATTAGCAAAAGCAAAATACAAATTTGTATAATTTCCTCATTTATATTTGTATGCTTGCCGGGATTTTGTAAAAGGGATTGTCGGGAGTCATGATATAAAATAATAAAAAATAATAATAGAATTATTCAATATTATACCAAACATTATTTTGTTTTTCTTGGTTTTAATCATTAAAAAATTAACAATGCTTTCGAATTCGAAACTAAATTGATTTTTCCGGTTCAGATCACATATTATGCGCGATTAAAAAAAAAAAAAATACACAGAATCTAATATCTGAAACTTGAATGGTATTTGTATATTGGGAAAACAAAATATGAATTTATAATACTACATATTCATATTGATATTTCCTCCAGAATTACTAATAAGTAGCTTCGTTTCACAAAAAATCGCCATTCAACACAATTAATATATAGAGAGATAGATAGATAGATATCAAAATTCAGTGGGATTAATTAAAATTCTAGATTATTTTGTTTCTTTAGCTACAAACATTTGAAAATCTAAAGATATCTAAAATTAAGGTTTTCAATTTAAAAAGAAAATGCAATTTTTCGTTTAATGCTTAGTTATTTATTTATTCATCTTGGTTTTAATAAATTTACATGATATTTGATATGTGAACTTCACAAAGAAAAATCGATATCAATGCATTAGGAAAGGAAAACTTTGAATTTGCATGAGTAAAAGAAAATGTTGTTGGTTTGAACATAATGTCTTTTTAGAAAAAAATTCTGCAGTCATCTTTTAAAACTTTCAGTATGAACGTTTCATAGAATAGAATATTTTTCGAAAAAATTACTTTTTGATTTACAAAAGATGCAGAAATGTAATTAAATAAATTCGGCGTAAAATAAGGATTTTTTTTTTTTTTTTTTTTTTTTTAAGAAAGGATTATCCTCAATATTATTACACGATTTTTTTATTTTTTATTTCATCTGGAGTGTTTTAAATATTAGGTCTATACATAATTATAATATTAATAAATTTTATTAAAATAAAGAAAAGATAATTAAAAATTTGGGAATTTTCTTTAAAAAATTTCAGACTTCAGTTATATGTTTGAAAAAAGAAAATTATACCACAAGAAAAAAAAAAAAATCATATTCCTTTGTATAACATTTAAATGTTCCTTAACAAATTAGTACTTAAAAAAAAAAATATATAAAATAAATTAAACTTAAATTGTTCTTTCTGAAAACATTAAATAGGCGAGATTTTCCCAGAAATGTCAAAAGGATTTTTTATTTTGAGATTTTTTTTTAAATTGATAGTTTTAATTAATATCGTAAATTACCAAATGTATAATTTAAAATCATATAAATAGGGTGGAAAATTATCTTCGATATTTACATATTAGCATTATTAAAATAATATTAATTGGAAAGTCATAATCGAAGTAAAATAATCGAAAGGGATTTTTAAAAGAATTTTAATACAATGGAAAAAAGGAGCAAAATTGTGTCAAATATGAGTATGTATCTCCGAAAGTAAATATACTGAATAGCTCTCAGATAGCTTCAAAACAAAAATTCTGAAATTTAAAAATTCAATGTTTTCATTTTTGAGTATATTCACATTCTCAAAAGTGGTGTCATCCATCGCGAATCTAAGTATCCCAAACATAGATTTTCATTAATGTATTCTCCCTCATACCAGTAGAAAACCACAACAAAATATAGTTTAGAAAATTTGGGGGAATGGAATTTGTTTTTAAGCTCATTCTGTTTATATTATATATGTAGAAATTCTAAATATTTATAACAATTTATAAAGTGATTAGTTAGAATTTGAAAACATGCGATATTTCATAAATGTGACAGGCAGATAATATTTTTTTTTAAACCAATTACTCATTTCGTTATGCTCGTTTACTCATTTTTAAGCTCTTAATTTTTAAGAGTATAGAAAATTTTATTGTCTAATTTTATTTCTTAAAACATGTTACTCAACCTATTGCTCTTAGTGACTTTTTTTCCGAAACCGTTAACTTAAGAATCATTATAATTCAAAACTTATTCAGCAGAAACAGTTCTTGTTCTCAGAACTCAGTTATTTTATTTAAATAAACTTGATATTATTAATTTATCTTTCTATAGACAGTTTTGTTTTCTCTGACAGCTTTTTTTTTTTTTTTTTTTTTTGTATGTAGATCAAATTTTATTTTATTTATTTTACAAAATAACATTAAAAAATGAATAAATAAATAAAGTGTTTTATTCAACATTTTTTACTCCAGTTAATCTTAAAATATATTAACTTGTTTTTATCCTTTAGTTAATTTAAATCCGTTTTAGCGCAAAACAATTACTTTTAATTTGCGAATAAATTTTGTTAACTTGTACGAGTTCAACGGCCGCATAGTCATGAATCTTTGATAAATTATGAGATGATTTATTGCATTATAAATTATAGTCTTAATTACTGTATTACAATTATCAGATTACCGGAAAAACCGGCGTATAGGCCACACTCGGTGCTTTATTCAGTAGCTACCACTAAAATTCAATTGTAGCGTTTGTCTAATCACTTCGAAGAGTAGTCGCCTATTACATGAATGAAATGTCACTCTTAAAAATTATTGGTGACTATTGATTTAAAATTCCCTCAATTTGACCGAACTGACTGCGGCTCATACGCCGGTTTTTACGGTAATAACATTTTGTGGTTTTAATTGTTCACATTGTTGTATATTTATTGACTGACAGATTGCTTTCGCTGGTTGAATTTTCCATGTACACAGCAGGTAAGTTTACAATATGTGCCACCCAAGTAACTTTTCGCTTTATTTTTATCAGTGGTGGCAACTGATGTAGAAAAATATTAAAATGATAGTTTAAATAATTCATATTTTTGATTTTAATGAAAAACATATTTTCTGACGATGCAGAAAAACTTACCTCTATATATTAAAAAAAAAGCTGGCGTCAATTTTTTTTTTAGTGTGACAGCATCTTCTTACGGAGGGCAGGGTCCTTCACGTCGTGAGAGGTATCAATGTGTTCCGAGTACTAAAAGGTAGACATTTCAGCCGCTTATAAATTTCTATCATTTTAATTAGATAAGTTATTAACTAAAAACGACAAGTTGATGAAGGTACTCTATTTGCCATTTTGAAAAAAGTTTCTCGCAGTGACGTTGCTCTTCTGTCATGAAGTCATATTACACGAGAAAATTAAAATATGATCCATGGTTGTACGTAGGTAGGTAGGTTGGTTGGATTTACCGTCGCACCAATACTGCGCTGTGGGTAATTGGTGACGGTCTGGGACGCACCCCTAGAGATGTTCCTGAGACATGTCATCACAAATTTGAACCTTCATAGAGGGGATTCCCCTCCGCTTTGGTGGGAAAATGGAGGACTTTGCGACCACGACAGATTTTATGTGCACCAGCCACCATTAGTGTACATGACGGTCTTTGGCCGGCTCAAGTATCGAATCGTCAATCTTCCTATTACGTGCTAAGCGCTTTACTTACTAGGGTACCGAAACCATGGATGTAAAAAAACAAAGATTGGATTGGATTTTTCGATTTTTTTGTTTACGTCGCACAAGTGCTGCGCAGAGTAAAAAAGAAAGAAAATAAATATAATTTTTTTTTCTCTACTTTTAGAAAATTAATCTTCTTACACGGGAAAATAAATATATGATCCATGGTTGTAGGTAGGTGGATAATTAGGTAGGTTGTAATTGACGTCGATAATTGGCGACGGTCTGGGACACACCCTTATGGATGTTCCGGCGACATGCCACCACAGTTTCGGTCCTACACGAAGGGGATAGCTCCCCAGCTGCGGTGGCCCCCAGAGGTATAATTTTGATGGGAACACGGAGGATATTGTGGCCACGACATATTTTACGCGCACCAGCCACCATTAGTGTACACGACGGTCTTTGGTCGGCTCGAGAACCGAACACACAATCTTCCAATTACGAGCTCTGCGCTCTACCGACTGGGGTATTGTGGTCCGTATTTTAGGTTGTAAAAAAGAAATAAAAAGGGTCATATACTAAAGCTGTGATGCAAAATGGTCTAGATATTAGGATTTTCTTTCTATTAATATATATATATATATATATATATATATATATATTGTATATTTCATTTTGACATTGAATATGTGGATTTCCATAATAATTTTCTGCTTTTGTTTTGTAATATGCACTATTAATATTCCTTTTTAGTGAAAGAAAGCAGCGAATAGGAGGGCAGAGTTCTGCATGTATTAATAAGTAAAGTGAGTCGGGGAGGAGTCGAGGCCTCTTTCGGGGGTTTGGTGAACGGAGCAAGCAGGGGCATAGCCCCCTAGTTACGTAAAAGATATCTCATTACGGAAATGATGATTCTTATTATTATTCAATGATAATCATTGTGTAAATTATTATAACTCTTTTCATTTCTAAAAGTGGGGTCTATAAACTTTATTGTTTTAATGCAAATTTTTTGTCTTTATTATTGAAACTTAGTTACGCAACACCTCAATAAAATTTAGCTGGTAACTAAAATATTTTGTAGACAATACAGTAAATATTTGTATGCTATGATCCAATGAATTAGAAGTCTGCACAAGCCGGGCTTCCGGGGTTCGGGCCGAAATTTTCATCTTGCTCTCGGTCCGGGCCGGGCTCAGGCTCAATATTTTTGTGTGTACTCGGGCCGGACCGGGCCTGGAGAAAATTTTAAGCCCGAGCCCGGCCCGAATCTTTCTCTAGATTCCTCGTTAATCAACGAAAAAGGAAAAATTTATTAAAAAAATTTTTAAATTTATTAAAGAAAAATTTATTAATTTTTTTTTTTTTTTAATTTATTAAAAAAAATTTTAAAATCATTTATTTTACATAATTTTACAATCTGGTATGTCACATAAAATTTTATTTTCTTAAAAGATGTCTGTAATTTCAATTTAATTGTCTATCAGCTTTTGTGTTCGTGATCTGAATTTCCCCAAATATTTTAAACATGTCTCGAAATAATTATACTTCATTTAAATTAAAAATAAATGGTTTCCATTTCAAAATAATATGCATGTTATTACCAGTTTGCGTACATGTAACAAACAAAAGAAATTAGATACGTTACTGTATATAAGGCTTTGTTTTCTATGGTCTGTAGTGTTTAGGTGGTATGAAGGTGGTATGAAAATCCTTCAGCTGTAACTTTTCCTCTAAGGCTTCTTTATCTTTTCTCCGGGGCACTGGATGAAAGTAGCATCATTTTTAGCATGTTTAAAAGCATCTTTTCTATTCAATATGGTTGGATTAGCATTAAAGTTTTTTTTATCGGATCACATGAAAGATTTGGATACGGTATATAACAGGAAGTGGTTGAAAGTGTATTTTTAGCACTATTAACCGTTTTAAATATCTTCCTATATTGTTTGAGAATGCTAATATTTTCGATTTCACTTTCTGTCTGTCTTTGTGCCTTCTGTACGTCTGTAATAGTGAAATACTGTTTATATATAAATATCTTGAAAACATTCAGCAGTTTTGTTAAAGAACTTTCTATTGCTTAGCTATATAAAACCTGTTCAAAAGACATGCTAAAAATCTTTTTCGTAGAAAGGCTTTTTTTTTTTTTTTTTTTTTTTTTTCTGTAATTTTACATATTTTTGAATCGGGCCTGATTTTATCGCTTTTTGTCCGGGCCGGGCCGGACCGTACACTAGTAAAAAAGAAACGGAACGGGCCAGGCCTGGGCCAAATTTTTCGATTTCATACCGGGCCGTGCCGGGTAAGCAAACCTTTCCAACGGGCCGAGCCGGGCCTGGGCCTGAAAATTTCGGCCCGTGCAGACCTCTACAATGAATTATAACGAATTGAATGAAAACAAAAGAATAATAACAAAAAAGAGATTAGTATTGAGAAATTGAAGTTAAGAAAGGTCTGGAAAAGTTGACAAAGGCCGTAAATGCAGCTGCAAGAAGCTTAGTTTTGGAATTGTCTGTGACTTTTTATTCTTTATAGTGTGCATAATTATACTAACATTTTGTTTCAATTAAACTTTTAATGGCACAATTAGGCAATTTATTAAGTGTTTTTTTTTAACTGTTAATTACTGTTATATACTACCCAGGGTTCACACATTAATCCTTACGGGAGCTTTTAATACTACAATTGAAGGAGCGGACTCTAGTGTCTTTAGCATAGTTGGGCAGATGCTATACTCTTATTTAGCTAAATAACACAGATCCTTTCTTAAGGCTCCTTTCTCCCTCTTATAATTTCCTTGTTTGCGTGCACCGAATCACAGAGAACACATGAAGGAAATATCCCAGCGAAGAAGAAAAAAAAAAAAAAAAAAAAAAAAAAAAAAAAACTGCAGATTTTTCGAAGGTAATTGGGACAAGAATCTGCAGTTTGGAAGCAAAAAATGTGCAGATAAAAATATTTTTTGCCTAAAACTGTTTATTGTCCCAATTACCTTCAGTTTATCTACAGTTTTGTAAAGTTTTGAATCTTTTTTATAGTTTTTCTGCAGATTTGTTTAGCTGGGATGTTTGTGAAATTACTCAAAATGTCAAAATCTAATGTATTTCTTAAATTCCGTTTTCACATTCGGAAAATTCACAACAGTTAAATTAGTGCAATCTTTCAAAAACGGTTTTCTTTTTCATTTCAATATTTTAATTTTGAGTTTAGAAAAAAAAAAAAACACAAGGAAAATTAAGAAAGCACGTGTTTCTTCTTTTTTTATTTGTTGCTGTAAAATAAAACAAAAAAATTAAACATAAACCTTTAAAAAACGACAAATATTTTAACTATTGAAAATTTTCTGAATCTGAAAATGGAATTAAAAAAAAAGGAAAAAGAATGAAAGAAGAAGAAAGAAGAAGAAGCGGGTAATAGTAATTCTATAAAAAAAATTATAAAATAACAAAATTTTGCATTTTAAATACTATTTCTTGTCATTTATAGGGGCAAAGAATGTAATAAGTTTTTTTTTTCAGGGCCAGTTTTGGGGTTCTTTGTCACTCAAAACCCTGGACACGTGCCCCGCATATCCCTGCGTTAATCAGGCCTCGAGAGGACGCTGTTTATCATTAAATTCTACTTTCACTTCATACAATGATAGCACTAAATCGTGCGTATAAAATATTATTTGCTCATAATAAATTATAATGACTTATTTTGACAGCTAGAGGACCTGTGGAAAATGCTTTAAAATTTCTTTCCCTTACTAAAATACACATTACGTTACATTCTCAAGCAAGTAATTTCTTTATAACACACTTAATTACATTTTCGGCGCTAGGAAACGCTGTTTATCATTAAATTCTAATTTCACCTCATAGAATAATTGTACTAAATCATGCCTACGAAATATTATTTGTTCTTCATAGTTTTTAAATTCCAATTCCGAACACCAGAGAACGCTATGAAACACTTAAAAAATATCATTAAATCGCCTTTACACATAATGTATCCTAATGTCGACTGGATTCGTACCTACAAACTGTCAGTTGGTAGTCAGTGTCTTAACAATTTAGCCATGCTATTCCTTGAACTTTTGCTTTATACTTAATCACTGTATGATGTCATGTATGTGGTATCAAAATATATAATATGAGTGTATGGTTTCATGTATCATATTATGTGTGCATGTAAAAATTTGGCGATGATAGCACAATGTTACAGCATTAAAGTTAATGAGTCAGTGATGAGTATAAGTATATATTTTTATTAATAATATATACACTGTAAAAAAAAAAAAAAAAAAAAAAAAAAAATCCCGTAAGATTACGGGGAAAGCCCGGAAGCAGAGATTCCAGGCAAAGCCCGTAAAAAAAAAAAAAAAACATTTTTTACGGGCAAAATGTTTTTTTACAGGCATGTAACGTAATTTAAGGTTATTATATACTTAATTTACGGTCTAAGCGTTTCTTTTTACGGGCTTTGTCTGGAATCTCTGCTGCCGGGCTTTCCTCGTAATCTTACGGGATTTTTTTTTTTTTTTTTTTACAGTGTATCAACTATCAGGCTTTGCCCGCTTATGTGGACATTACATTTAAATGAATTCTCAAAATTCCATATCATTAATATAATCTTTAAAAAAAATAGTGAAATCATTTAAAACGAAGTTAAAGTTACCACTGCCTTCGGTAGAAATTTTCTCCCGCGCGACATGAGAAATTCCGGTTCCCACTAACTTCGGCAGCGACATATACGATTTTTACTCTCTCTTACCTACTGGTAAGTTAGAAGTTTCGAGAAATCCCAAAAAGTGCATTTTACGTACTCTTATTCCGCTCCCCCACACAATCACAGAGAAATTAGCTATTCTAAGAAAATTTGAAGCTTATTCAAACTCGAAAACATGTTTTTTTGCCCCGCCTGCCTCAAGGAGGGCGTAATAATTTCGTGCAATCCTTTTAGAGTGTGCATTGCATACACATAATCGCTTTCCTGAGATAATTTGGAGCTGACTGATGTTTGAAAACGTGTTTTTACCACCCACGCCACTCTTAAAGTGTGGAAAGAGGGAGGAATTTTGGAAAATCTCTCTATAATTTGTGTTAAATACATATAACCAACCCATATATCAGAAGTCGCTTTTCTAAAATAATTTAGTGCAGATTTAAACTTGAAAACGTGTTTTGTGCCCCCGTCTTCCCTCCTGTAAAGGGAGAAGTAGAAAGTACTTTCGCAAAACATTTTTGTTTTGTGAATTTTGGGCACGCATATCCAATCAACACATTAAAAATAACTTTCCTGGGATAATTTGGAGGAGAATTCCTCTTGAAAACGTGCTTTCCATCAGCCTTTAAAGTAGGGCAGAGGAAAATTTCACCAAATCCTTTTTAATGCGTGATCGGTACACATAACCAACTCACTTATAAAAGAGATTATTTACAGCAACTTTATACTTGGAAACTTGTTAATTGCCTCCTCGATTCCAAGGGTGGAAATAGGGGGATACTTCAGAAAATCTCGTTGCAATACGTGTCGAATTCTTATAAAAAAAATTACGAACCAAATTTCGTAACCGCATCACCCACAGATTTCCCAGGACAAATTTAGCACTAAAAGAAAGGTTTCTAATTTGTTTCTCGTAATTCCCGCTTCCCCCAGCATCGAAAATCACAGAAAAATAAAAATTGGTTTTTGGAAATATCCTAAAGAAGATACATGGCGGTTTTTATAGCATTATTGTAGCATATTTAAGAGAGCTCTACTAAAAATTCCGAAATTTGCAAAATTTCCCCTCGGAAATGGATTTTCTTCTCCCTCCCTTTAAAATCGAAAATTCAAAATTTCCAGGAAGTGTTTATGTATATGTATATATATTATATATATACATATATATATGTACATACTGAAATCTAAACTCTCCATGTGCAATTCCTTCACTGGAAAGTAATTTGGAGCCGAAATATGCTTATACACGTGATTTTGCCTCCTACCCCGTCACACATATAATTAATCCACGCACGAAAATTCTTGACCGCAGCTCTCATAGATTTTCCAGCATAAATTAAGCGCTGAAAGAGGAATTTATCCACTGCCCCTCTCAACGCCCCCAAACATTGGAAATCGCAAAAAAGCGAAAATTGTTTTGGAAAATGTTATAAAAAATATACATGGCTGTTTTCAACATCTTTCTGCTATTTTTCATCGAAATCTACACAAAAATCCGGAACCTACGAAATTTCCGCCAAAAATCGACCCCCCCCCCCCCTCATTAAAATCGAAAATTATAAAATAGCAGATTTTTTTTTTCTTTTTGTACTCAAGTCACTGTAAAGTAATTTGGAGTCGATTTATGCTTACAAACGTGTTTTTACTTCTTGCCCTCTTCCCGAGGAGGGTGAACGGTGTGGAGTTTCACAAAAGTTGATACATATAATTTTAAGTTGGGTACAGACATAAATTCCTGCCATTTGTCGCTTAATTCTGTCGATCCATTCTCACGTGATACCCGGACAAATACAGACATACAGACATAAAGACATAATGACCCACACACATATACATACACACAAGCAAAAATTTTTTGAAGTCATTTTTGGCTGCCACGATGTGTGAAACGTGAAGATATCGCAAATGTTTTTGATTCTGAGAAATTTACAGGCAAAAGTCTGATTATATTAATATAGATGACCAACTAAGTTTATGCATACACTTTAAATAAAACAGTTCTCGAACTTTTGGCGTTTTTAAAATATTGTATATTGCAATTCAGTTTAAACTTGCTAAAAAATAATAAATCCCTGATAAATGTAATCTGAAGCTGAAACTGAAAATTATTTAAAAAATAATGATGTTGTTTTAATTGAGAAATTAATTAATTCTTGCAATGAGTGAGCACAAATAGAACCAGAAAGAATTTTTAATTACATGTTAGATATATTCTTTGTAAAATTATGCAATGCAAAACATAGGAATTAAAGTGTTATTAAAATTAAATGTTTAAAAAGTAAATAAGTGAAAAACAAATATGTATGTTTTATTTTATTTTATTTTATTTTATTTATTTATTTGTTGATTTATTAAATTTAAGTAAGATGAGTTTTTAAGAGAAAAACTTTCATTATTATTTCTTAAATGCATTTGTATTAAAATCTCATGAGATACGGATTTTAATGGAAGTTTTTGAGAAGCAAATGTAAGTTTTCAAGAAATAGAAGGAATGAAAAGAGAGTTATTTTTCTTCAAAAAGATGATACTTCTCAATACTTATAATACATCTTATTGCGCAGTTTTTTTTCAAAATATTGAATGGAAAAGCATTAACCTTGTTTGAAAAGTTAATGCACCTTTTATATTTATTTTTTGCTGTAATATTATAAGACCGCTTTTTGTTATTTTTACTCAGATGTAATATAGATTTCAATGGGTTTTATATTATATACAAAAACAAAATCTGTATTTATAGTGTAATATTTTTTTTTCTATTTATATTCAATAATAAAGACATATACACGAAATAAAATTTAAAATTTCCGTACAGAAAGATAGATAAAGAGTGACTTTCAAGTATTATTTCCTTAAAAACCTCTAGGAATATGTCTACATTTGCTGAAATTTTTTTTATATAAAAAGTACAGAGAAAGCGAGTATGTTTCGGCATCACAAAACTTTCTTCTATATTTTATAAGACATTTCACATAATTTAAAACAAAATACTATCACCGGATTATGTACGGACAGAACCATGTTTGTTATTCTTATTTATGTTGTTGCGTACTTGGAGATTCGTGAGTTGTCCGAGAAGGAAAGGCGAAATTTGCAGAAGCTCAGAACTTTATTTACAGAAAATTCCAGAAGAATACAGGACTATAAACCAGGTATCAACTTCAGTTTCACCAATAAACACAGCTCAAATAACAGTCGACAACAGCAATCCCACAGTACAAATTGTATCAGAGCATTAACACACAGCAAGTCTGTATCAAAGAGGCTCATCCAGTGCTATTTCAATACCATTGAAAGCATTGCCGAAACTAAACTGAGACTGAATGATTGGTGTAATGAAACTCCTTATATACCCGCGTAGAAGAATGTAGAAAATTCCAGAAACTAGTCAGCCAATGAGGTTACAGCTTCCATATTTGGTATATCGATAATAAGGATTTTCTCGCCAAGATCGCCAAAAGAAAAAAGGCAAGGAGGAAAAAAGTCGCCAAGTCCATTACTTGCCTTATAGAAGTTTTTTAAGACAAATTAGCTATTTTAATGCAAAAAAGAGCTAGAAAGGCAGAAAATTGACATTCCATCAAATGACAAAACTTTTTTTAACGAGTTTACATAAAATTAACTAATTACAAATTCGTAACAATATTATTACTATTACTAATTTTATTTCCACATCTAGAATTTAGTATAACCATATTTTGAAGTCTCGCTCGAATACGGAAATCAAGTTTTTAGCATTTGGTTTATATCTGTTTGATTTACATCTAAGTGAAAAAAAAAAAAAATAAGTTTAAATTTATCGTTTTTATGATCATATCAGGATGAAACTTGCATAATTTTAGAAATATCGGTAATTGTTAAAGAGCTTTATAAAGAAATATTATCTAAAGATATGGAAAAAAATAGTGTAATAGTATGATAAAATAGTTTATGAATGTCTTTAGAATATGTAAACGGAGGATTAAAAAGTGTGGTAGAGCCATTCTATTAGGCGTTTCAGCAGGTTTGATGTTTAAGGAGATTTTACGTTTGGATACAGTTAGATAGAAAAGTATTTGGAAATTTGGGCAAAAGTGTTGAATAATGATTGAAGGAAAAGACATGTTTTTTGAAGGAAAAGATCTATTCTGGAAAAATCTGCAAAGTTCATTTAAGGTTTTCACGTTCTGCGAAGTTTCTGAAACGTATTGAATTTGTACGGACTTTGGGAAGATTGTTTCGTGAAGACATGCAAACCGATTCTCCAATGATACCATTAAGCAAAGACGGCTTTAAAGTGGATGGCAGTCAGAATTTAACGAAGGCCAGAATCAAAGTTAAATAATGAAGTTGCATAAAAAAAAGTTTTCGAACCACTGTACCTTCATTACATAAATTTTAAAGGAATGATATAAGAAAAGATGACATGACCGGAAAATTCTCAAGTCAAAATCGTAACCACAGAAGTCATTTAGTAACACAGCTATAAAATAATAATAATAATAATAATAATTCTGCATTGTTTTCATGGTTAAGTAATAGAGATCATTTGAAAGAAAAGTTGTTGTAACTATAAGTCTCAAAGCTGTCAACTAAATAAAATAACACAATACTAACAATGTTTTGGTAGACTAAATATGACTTCTACTATAGCCTTTGCTACTGTTGCGGCTGTCATCTTGAGTAGACAAAAGTTAACTTCACTTGCCCTGCATAAACTATGGATACGCAGTAGGCCAACATGTATACGCAGATGCAACGCATTTCCTTAGTTTGAACGTGGAGAAGTTGCATACGCAGTTTGCAACTTCTAATATTATTCCTCCAAGACATAAAGTGAGCACTCTCTGCACAGTTCTACACACATATAAAGTAATACTGAATAGCCTTTTTTAAAAAAATTCCTTTACTACATTAGCTTAAGTAATTTCTAGGAGGAAAAAGTCGATTTAGGAATTTACTTCTGAAAAATTTAGACTTATCACCTCACGCAGAAATATATGTAAAATAAGACATCTTTGCAAATCTAACAGTTTATGGAAAAATAATATAATTGCCACATCAAGTTATTTACAGTGCAATCTAAACATGAAGCGTTAAAGTTATTAGTAATTTTGTTTTTTAAGAAGGATAATTGTCAAGTGGTTTCAGTTTTATGTGGAATAAGAACTTAGCATTTTCCTTCCGAAAATTACAGTCTACACTAAGGGACAAATAAAAAAGCCGCACTGCAGAAAAATTGACTTATACCTTTTTTGTTTCTAATAACTTAAAAAGTAATGATTGAAACAAATAAAACTGTTCTGTTTGTATAATACGGGAGTCATAACATGATACCTGTGTACATTTTTCATTTAATAATTCGCTTTATTACACTCTACGAAGTATTTAATGAAAATCTACATTCTTTTTTAACGTAATATAATAAACATATACTTTGTACTGTATTATGATTTATTAAATGAAATGAACACGTAATAATTTAATGTATGAAATAAAACTATTTATTTGTTAGATCTAAGTAATTACATAATAAAAATATGTATTATGCATTGGATAATTACACCTTTATATGGAATTATTGCTTTAATGTGCAATGCTATAGTATTTTACAGTTTTTTAACATGGAACTCAGAAATTTCACTGAGACAAATATCACAAATAAATTTTTCTAGTTCTTGCAAAGTTTTATGCTACAAATTCCGAAACCCTATCCTATTCTATAGACTAAACACTTTGAAGAGGATTGAGATTAGGATTATTTTCAAGTCTAGGAAAGAAGAAATTCTACGACATTCTTTGTGGCATTTAATTTTAAGTAAAAAAAGTTATGATAGCATAAAATTATAGATGCTCATGGGAATGAATAGCTAATTTTCACAACTTGAATCAAATAAACATACCATAACCGCCACGTAACATGGTGCATTATCATCGCGAAATGCTGATTTTGGAAAAGGATGAAATACCTCCAAAATACTCGGTCAGATAATTTTTTACATTCTCTTATGAAGTAAAAGTTTTGTCTTATAAAACTATTTTCCAGACCCTAAAATATCTGACAATTCAATGGTACTAGATCTGGAGAATATGATGAATATCAGTACATTCCACCCAAGCTATTAAAAAGGTTGGTGAGTTATCAAACTTATATTCGGTGTCGCATTAATTTTGTAGAACACTACAAATGTTCTATTGAGCATTTCCAGCCTTTTCTGTTTGCGTGAGCTATACAATTTGTCTAGTTGATGAGAGAATACTTCAGTATTGTTCGTGCTAATGTTCGGTAAAAGCTTAAAAAACGATTCCCTTGAAAACTCAACAAACAGATAACATCACTTTTTTTTTATGAATATCGGGTTTCAAAGTATTTTGAGCCGTTTTATTTGTTACTCCATGATCTCTTGCGTTTAACGTTGGTGTAGACAATCAATTTCTCATACCCAATGATGATTCTTTAAGAAATATGATTTTTCTCTTGACGTTTGAAAAGCAAATCCCAGACGTCAATGCAACAAGCAAATTGCTTTTTATAAGAAAGTATGGATGTCATATGTGGAATTTAAAAATGAAACCAATGCGTTTCACGTGATCATTAGATAAATTTATTTTCTCAATCATCTCACGAGTTTTAATTTGGCGGTTAGCATAAATAAATGCATTCATTTTGTCTTTATCAGCTTCAAATGGCCTTCCAGAACGTAGTCCGTCTTCAACATCAAAATCCCACTAACGAATGTTTGCAAACCTTTTTTGGTACATGCTTTCTGTCAATACATATTCTTCATACACGTCGTCTATTTTTTACTTGCTTGAACAGAATTTTTGCTTTTTTATAGTAAAAAAGCAAAATATGTCAATTTTTTTTCAGCTTTCTATACTTGATAGAAATCCAATCAAAAGCTATTGCGTGGAATCATATAATCTTTTTCAAAACGAAGCCTTGTAATATCAGCTGTCAAAATATGCAGAGTCCGCCAAAATTCTCACAACCCCATCCTCTCTCGAAAATGCTTCGGAATATTGAAAAAGGAGAAAAACTTTTTCAATAAATTCGATGGTGACCTCTTTGGGTGAATGGATTTGGGCCGTGGGAGGAGGGGGGAGGGGTTGCGGAAATATACCTTGTGATACATCTCTGGAAACGTCCATTCAAGGCAATGAATTTAATATAAATAGATTCGTTTTCTGATGATTATTAAAGGAGGTTCCTTAGTATAAAATCCACATTTTAAAATCCACATTATAAAATCCACATTTAAATCCACGTCTCCTTTAATAATCATCATAATACAAAACTATTTTTATCTATTTATTGTCTTTTAGAGACGTTTTCAGGGATGTATCACGAAACATACAATGGTATTTGAAATTTTAAAGTTGCCATCCGTAGTACCTACCCTACATCTTTTCCCCTCCAGTTCCAATTTCTTTTCACCAAAAAAAGCCCCCCTCCCCTTGAATTCATTAAATATGTGTTTCACTATTTTTCAAAATTCTGGCATATTTCCGAGAAAGGAGGGGAATGTGGGACTTCTTTCGAGTTTTGAAATGTGGACTTTATACTCATGAATCTCCTTTAATAATCATCACAGGAAATAATTATTTATATCAAATCCACTGTCTACTAGAGACATTTCCAGGGATGTATCACAAGATATACCTTCCTACTTGAAATTTTAAAGATGCCTTTCAAAACGCCCACCCCCCTTAGCTCTCCCGGGCCTAAAATATTTTTACCTAAAAATATCTCCATCAAATTCATTGAATACGTGTTTCACCATTTTTCAAAATTCTGACATATTTCCGAGATAGGAGGGGAGTGTGATACTTTCGGTGAACCCTGTATGGTGACAATGCAGCTTAATTTTGAATTTGGCATGAAAAAATACAGTGAAGTGCTCTGTTCGGAGAAAACGAAATAACTTTCCAATAACTTTCCTTTTCCATTATATATATACATATTATCGAAAGTTCTTCTAATTTTTATTAATTTTTATTCTATACCGATGGAATCCAACTTTGGGTTTCTCGTATATATGTTAGTGTTCTTTTAAACCGTTTACCAATAAAGAGGTGTGAAATATGTTTGTCTTTCAAATATGTTTGAAGACTTTGTCTGTATGTGTGTCTGCCTCTCTGTGGCACTGTAGCTTCCAAATATAAATACTTATTTTAATGCTGTTTTAACATTACTAATATTATTATTATTATTTCTTAAAACATTTTAACTGTAAAATATTGTTTTTTTTTTTTTTTTTTTTTTTTTTTTTGCTTTTTTCATGATGGAAATTTGGTTTTAAAAATTATTTATTTATTTATGTAATAAAATTGTAAATTTCAGGGTTCCGTTTAGTCACTTAATTGTAGAAAAGAAATAAAATGTACTGTTATGTATGAAGATATTTTAATTTAAGCATTTACATAAAAATCTAAGATCAGCCATAGAAAAGTGCATTGATGATCTCTCATAAGCTAGCGAACTTTCGTTTGAGATGGAAAATTTTGAAATTAAAAGCTCTTTCAAAAGTAATTGCATTAGCTAAAACATTTATCGCTTTCAAGAGGGAAAGACAGTTGCTTAGAGAAGTACGTAGACATGTTTAAAACTCTAATAGGCAGCTTATATAGCGAAATGGGTGAAGCCAACTGGAAAAGAATATGGCAAGATTTCAAGAACGTTATTAGACTAATAACGTTTTAAGTAGTTTCTATTTCGTATTTATTCAGTCGTTTTAAATTATCTTTATTTTGAGTTTACGAATGGATTAAGATTAAATGGATTATTTTTATTATATCAAGGCTTCACTCTCCAAAGTCTGTTTTATAATTACTTTTCCTAACATTCTAAATGGCTCTTTTTTCACTTTTCGCGAATAATCTATTTATCATATGATAAATTCTAGAATTGATAATTTATGAATGCGTAGGTTTATATATACAAAAATTCGTAGCATAATAATTGTTTTTTTGTTTTATGAAATTTCTAACAAGTTGAAAACTATTAATACCATTGATTTGTCCGTCTCTTTTTCGATCGTTCATTTTCGCAAACATTTTTCGTGTACCTTGAAACTAATACATATTTATAAAATACACTATAATACGTTCTGTATGTTTAAAATAGTATAAATATAAAAAACTGATTTCTATATAAGAATTAACAAAAATTTCGAATACATGACGGTGTTGAAGAAGAATTTTGTCACCCTTAAATTTCTATGTTTTATTTTTACTTTCCGAGCATATATAAGTAAATAAAGTATTGTAATTTTACAAACCCTATTGATTTTGGTGAATATAGCAATTGTAGGTTTTTTACAGGGAAACAAAGAATAATTCTTTATCATTATGGCCTACAGGCTAATTTATTTAAAGTGCAACAGCGTCTAAACACCTTATTCGAATGGATTGAAAATTTATATACATATTATAGGTCGCCATCTCATGAAATGTATAGATTTTGGTGAATCTAGCACTTATGGATTTGTAGAGGGACATAAAGAAACATTCTTTATCATTATGGCCTACGGGCTCAAATTGTATAAAGTGTGACAGCGTCTAAACGCCTTATTCGATTGAGATAAATATTTATAAACATGTTATAGATTACCCCCTCAAAAATAGCATACATTTTGATAAAGATATAACTTATAGAGTTTTACTGGAACGCAACAAAACATTTTTTTTTATTATTATTGTGGCTAATGGTTTCAAATTGTTTGAAGTGCAATATTATTAAATTAAACGACATAGTACACGAAAAGAACAAAAGAAAAAGAAACTGAAACACACTGCTATATTTTCCCCTTTTGATTATTTAATCTCTCACTTTAATTTATTTAAACAACCGTTAATTATTTAATTTTCGGAAAGTCGTGTATAGTCACTCCAAATTTTATCGTAATGCAAAAATTGAAATAAAAGACTATTATGAAAAAACAACAAAATAGGGTGAATTGGAATAATAAGTGTATCTTGAACTTTTAAAAGAACAATGATATGAAAATGGAACAGAAAGTCATATTATTTTTTATTTCAACTGTTCTTTTATATATTCAGCCTTAAGAATCCAAATTAGACATAAGAAGTTACAGTTTTAGACGTTCAAAAAAAAAAAAAAAAAAAAAAAACATTATTTTCCCTTTCCGACAGAATTTCCGCCCCCCCTCCCTCAAAATTTGATGTTTTTCCATTGCAGTGTTTGCTAACTTCACAGTGTATTCTCAAATTTTAAATATAATTTGAGATTTATGCAAATTCATCAGATTTTTTTTTTTTGACAGGGTAGTTCCGCTTCCCCCAGTATGCTTGTATTTTGGGTAAGTGTAACCATGGTAGTTACACTTGTACTAAGCACCTAAATGCATTCACCTCTCTTTAACCGTTCTGCTGTTATATTGTCAATGAAATATAATTTATTGATCATTCTTTACGCTTCGTCTGAGTGTTAAAATGTTTATGATGTGAAGCGTTTGTTGGAGGCATTCGGAGAAGTTTCGAACTCTGTAATAAGTTGCGTTATTGTGCAAAATAATATATATTTATATTCAAGATGAAGAAGTCCAAAAAGTTTTTCAGTAAATCCTTAGGGATTAATTTCACCCCTAAATTACCAAAAAACCTGAAATAAGCATGTCTATTTATAATTTATTTAGACAGTCCATTTGCGTGCAAAATTAAATAAAAAATCTGATGTGGTCACTACAAGACTTCCTTATACACTCATTGAAATATGCATATTGTTTTGAAAACATTGACACTTTTGTGAGAGGTAACTGGTTTGTAAATAAACTGGCAGGTTCCAGTCCACAAACATTCCTAAAAACAAGCAAATATATATATATATATATATATATATAATAAAACAAAGAAACTACTACAACAACAAAAGTCGCCATAACAACATTATAATACTGCCGAAACAAATATAGTAGTTTTTTCACCAATGATACTCCATTGGCTTTTTTACAATACCTCATTGGGAAAGCACAGCTTAGATTTCAATGAAAATCTTTCCAGTATCAGGGATCTACTTTGATTGGCTTTCGTGAAAATTAGTGGTGAGAAACGATATGTTTAGCCAAAACCGATTAACTTCATTAAAATTGAGAAAGGGTTTACTAATTCTGGCTATCCTGAAACAATATTTTCAGCCAAATTTCACCGATAATCTCGTCAAGTCGCCAAGTTTGTATCTAACTTTATATTTTGTATAAGGAAATAGTTGCAGACCTGATGATGTTCCCTTGTCTGTTCTTTTAAGATCCATAGAAAATTTTTATTGTCGAATCTTTTGTTTTGGACTCGTCTTCAATCTAAATAATTAAAAAAACATATCTTAATTACAATAATTTATCTTAGAAATGCTTTTAGCGAAACTCGAATTTCTATTTTTTGAGATGTTTTTCAACTTAAATAATAATAATAATAATAACTAGTATGTTGTGGCCACCGCATGACTTTCTTCTACAGTTTCCTATACAAATTCACTCAGTAAAATTAAAATTATTATCTCAAAAAATTATCTTCCATGATAATTCAGACGATTTCCATATTAGAGAAGTAGTATAACACTAAATATCCAAAAAAAGTCAATTTTGTTCTCAATATTACATTAAAAAAAATATGTTAAAAATGAAAAAATCGAAAATTTCATTTTAAATTATCGCAGATCATTCCTTTTAAAGGTATTAGAGAGCTCTTTTGAAAGATACCCATCATGAAAATCTACTCCTATCGAGGGGGGGGGACTTCCCCACTAGATGGGGGAGGCGAGGCTCCTACTTCCCCTTTTTTTCCCAGTTGGCTATCTCTATTACAAATAATTCTTTTAAATTTCATAATGATTATTAAAAAATAATTCTCTTTATGCACATTTATATAAATTTTGTACTACACCACCATGTTCAAAATTTAGAAAAAGCGGGATGGCAAGGCACGTTTTTGGACATTTTTTCCAAAAGTTGATAGGCACTAATTTATGTCAATGTGTAACTACATACCAATTTGTATGAAATTCCGTGCAATAGTCTTCAGATACAGTTGCGACAAAATTTTGTCACATATATACAGACAGACAGACAAACATTTTCAAAAAATGGTCAGATAGTGTTCTACAACTCTCAAAACGTGTAAATCGATCAAAAACCCGAGTTCGAAAATTTTTACGAATCGAACACTTTCTTCTATTGAATATAGAAGAAAGTAAACATAAATAACATTACGATAATTTATCTTTGAATTTCTCATATATTCGAATTATTTTCTTTGCTTTATTAATTATACTTATTCACATTATTTAATATTTATGACTAAATATAATTTATGTGAAGTAAAAATCATAAGTATTACCAAATAGTATATATATATAATCAAATACTTTAGCAAATAGCATATATATATACATATATATATATATACTTATTTATTTAATTTTCCGTCTAAAACTATTTAAATCCCTTGAAATTAGAATACACCACAAATGAACTGTAAAATAATTGTTATGCAATATAAAAGGCGTATGATATTTTCCTCTATCAAACAATAAATTTTATAAAAAAAATAATAAAATGACGATAATGGTAAATAAATTAGTATAAATATTCATTGTACAAGTTTCTGTTACACGAGTATAAATTTAGAGCTTGTCATATATTATTGTTTATTGCATTCTTAAATCTTATGATAAATCAGATGAACTTATTTACGGAAGTGCATGTATAGTTTTGCTGTTTCAGAATTAATAAAATATATTTATTCAATCAGTATGTATTTCCACTATTTAATTTTAAAATTACGAATCGAGGAAATATATTTCTTTCCCTCAATAAAATTCAATTCATTTCACTAAGATTATCATTAATTCTCTTTTGCCCAACTAAATTGAAAAAAAAATTCTACTCTCGTGGAGAGAAAAAAAAAAAAAAGGAAAAAATATAATCTACGTAAAGACACATTTTTTTCTAAGGTTTATCTATAATAGAAAATTTCTTAAGACTAGAAGGGAAAATTAGAAATCCATACAGCATTTATTATTTTTCTTTTCTATAAATTTTTTGTCGTTGCTGCTACTATAAATTGTGCTTTTTCGATTCTTGGTCTTATAAAGCAAACACTATTTCAAAAATAGTAAAATCTGGTAGCTTTGTATAGAAATATAAAATACACTTAATAAAATGAACCACTTATGTATCACTAAAATATTATAGGTAGTAATGTTTTTATTTCTTTACTCGCTGTGGAAAGGAATTCATGCAGAAATGGTTTTCCGAAAGTCGATCACAGGAATTGACTAAAACAGTAGATCAAAAGAAGAAGACGTTTCAACTACTCAAAAGATATGTCAAAACAGTCGTATATCTCTGTGTTAGAAATACATTCATTGTTCTTCTAGCTCATTTCTGGATATTAGATGGTTTTTACATCTTAATTTACAAGACATTCCGCTCTTTATTATATTTCTAATCTTGAACTGGTGGGAAGAAAGAGCTCACAGACCGTCGATATTTTCCAAAAATCCATAAGTTATTTTATTGTTCAAATTGTCAACTATGAAAAAGCTATTGCCTGATAGTTTAATTGTGGTTTAGTTGTAAAGTTCTATTTATAAATTTATACTATAGTAGGAAGATAGCACATATATAAGTAGCACATATATTATAGAAAAAGAACAATTGATTAAAATTTCAGGAAATTTGGCGTAATATGTACTGAAAAAGCAGTACATAAAGCAGCGACCTCTGTGGTCATATGACAGCACTTATCTGCCTAAGCATTGAATGACATGTACGAACAGCCATTGAATGACATGTACGGGTAAAGCACTTCAGAAAGCTTCAACACGGTGCCACAATTTATCGATCGTAGTCACGGGTGAGTGGTGTGGGGGCTGTCTTTTTTCAACGATTAAACAGTCATTTTCGTTAGTGCGGGATCAGGAGAACGCGCTGGCGAGAGCAGCAGCCGAACACATTCTGATATAAGGAAGGGTCCGGACAATACGGACAACTTACGGTCTTGCATTGTCCTGCTTATATATTGTGCTTCGGAGATTTTGAATATAGGGCAGATGGGCGAACCTTAATTTTCCCTTTTAGAAGAATTATAAGTGCTCCAAGACCGTGTCGCATAAGACTCTACATTAACAATGTAAAGCAATAAATGTCATATTTTGTTTTTGTTTTTTTAATAATTTAACAATATACTAAAATGAACTTTAAATAATATAGGTATAATTAAACAATTTTAAGTCTATAAACCAAAATGGAAAAAATTCATTTTACTTTCCCTGTAAATGAGCTATAAGCTCATAATTATAAAAATCAATGCAGATTCTATCACGGTGATCTAGAAAATGCTTTCTCAAATTTGATTATAAACACATACAGTATCTTAGACGCTCTCATACCTCAATTCAGGATTTATTTAAATGCATTTCCTGATTAGAATTACATATATTTATATCCAGAAAGAAAAAAGAAAAAAAAATCTCCTGTATTTATTTTGTCGTTCTAAATAAATGAAAGAAATTTTAATGATTTCCTTTATCGAGAAATATTACATTCTGAAAAGAAAGCGCGCATATAAATAAGATACCGTAAATTATAAAGATTTTTATTCATAAGATAAATATATAAAAATAAATACCATAATCATTAGCAGTTTTTCTTTTTCCTTTATATATATTTTTATATATATATATATAATGCAGAAAAAACTAAATGAAGATTTTTTTTTAGCAGAGGAATGTTCTTTTATATGAAGTGAAAATGGAAATATATGAAGACGAAGATTTTAATAAAAAGATAAATAAATAGCTTTAAAAGAAATAACTTTAAATCTTTAATTTATGGAGGTATTTAAAACAATCCGCAGTCTCGGAGATTATTATTTCTTTTATTAATACTGATTCTCGTACTTTTAGATTGAATTTTTAAAAGGAGATATTTATATATATATAGAGAGAGAGAGTTAAATATTATTATTTTTTTTTTTTCAAATCGTTATCGAAATAAAGGCAGTAATTGAACGTCAATTTTAATTTATGGACATGCTATGTGAAGAAAGTAGTGCAATCTGGAAAGCTCTGATTGTGAGATTTAGGTACAGCTATACATTTAGAGAGACGTTAAATTATTATTTTTTTTCTAATTTTAAAATAATGTGTGTAAGAAAGAATCTATATAAATGGGACTCTATCTTTGGGCGTGCACGTATATATGTATAAATAAAAACAATTATGACTTAATGGAGTTTCGTTTATGTACAATAGATCCTAAATTCCTAATTTAATTATAAACAAACTGTGTAGACATGTTTTAGGTCATTATTTCAAGAACTGTATAGATTTTCTTCTGTGTAGGACTTTTCTCTTTTACTTGGAGGGAATGAAGAATTAATGTTAAATATATGGACTAAAATTATTTGAAATTAATATTAATTATACTGAAAGTTAAAAACAAATCTGTTATATATGTTACTTTTACAGTAAACAATTGTTCTATATATTTACAATATATGCATTTCGCTTACGGAGATGTCATTCATCATTGTAAATTCGAATGTTTAATGAAAGTATAAAAACAATATCTTTCTGTCAATCAATTAATGCATAATTTATGATATCTTAAATATTATAAGCTAATAACAGTCATTATAATGAATTTAACTAGTTAATTAAGCCCTAATTTTCTTTCTTTCTTTTCCTTTCGCTATTTTTTTTATTCGTTTAATATAACTATACAGAGGTGAGTATAAATCACATAAATTTCTTTTAAAACAATATTGCACTTTCTTATTTTCAGATATTACGTGCAATTGGTATTTATTAATTTATAGAACTAAATATAGCAGTTATAAACATTTTACAAAAATAATTACCTAAAAAGTACGAAGTGATGAAAGGTTAAAAAAAAAAGCTTACCTATGAAATATAATAGATTCTATTTTATTTAAACTTCTCTATAGCATTTTACAGAACATTTAATCATTATTGCCTGCGATAAACTATATTTCAAATAAAAAATAATCTAAATTTTAAAGGGAAATATAAATTTTAAATTGAAATTTCAAAAATAAGGAAAGATATCGTCTACAAAAGAGAACGCAGAGTTTATATTAAAAAAAATAAATAAAAACAAATAAACAGTCGAGTTTTTTGTCAAATATAATCATTTTAACGTATAAATATAACTAGATATAATTATTTGTCTACAGAGGTTCTTTTGCTCATATCTGAAAAATCTAATTAAGATTTTGAAATGTCCAATGCATATAATTTTATGTTTGGTACAGACTTAAATATCTGCCAAATGTTATTGAATTTTGTCCAACCATTTTTACATGATATCCTGACGAATAAAAAATGTTTTATATACCTCCCATCCTCCTATGCACACAGAAAAATATTCTAAAATCATTCTGGTTTCCCTAAAGTCGAAAACCCAAGGATAACGCTATTTTTTTTTTTTTTTAAACCACATTCAAAACGCTTTACTGACAAAAACCTTATGCCGCATGCGCAAAAGTTTTTTACCCATATCTCTAAATCAAATAAAAAATTTTAAATGTTCGATAAACATAATTTGTAAGTTTGGTACAGACCTAAATTTCTGTCACGTGTAGTTGAATTCCATTCAGCCGTCTTCACATGATAGCTGGATACATGTAGCATTACAGACATACTGATACCATGACACACATACGCAGAGAGAGAAAGGAGTGAAAATTTTCTAATGTAATTTTTGGGTTTCACGATATGTGAAAAGTGAAGATATCGCAAAACATTTTCATTCTGGGAAAATTTCAGGGAATAGTTTGATTTTATTTATATATATATATATACAGTGTTGGACATAATTATAAGACACCTATCTGATTTGACAAATAGTGAAAGAAAAGATTCAGAACTTAAAAATGTTTTATCAGATACGTCAAAAACATAAATGTATTCTGTTATCACACGTAATTGCTTTACAGAAATGATATTTTTATAGAGTTTAATAAAAAAAATTAAAAATACCATGGACAAAACAATATGTTAATTAAAACACCTGATTTTTTTTCGAAAATAATGTGCAATATGCAAATTTTCTGCACGCTGTTATGACGTCAGTGGTTAACTAAAGCAGACGATAACCGACTTCACGCATTTACAGACATGCCACGAGGTACAGAATTAAAAGAAAGTGAAATTCACGAAATTTGGAGATTAAATGAAACTGGTGCTTCAATTAATAATATTACAAAAGTTATTAAACGTTCTAGAAGTGCAATTAGAAATGCTTAGGAAAGAGGAATTAATGGATCGGTAATTAAAAGATCTGGACGTACTCCTTTCTTGTCCTCGAGAGACAGACGCCATGCGCTTTCACTCGCTACACAGAATAAGATGACCACTACAGGCATTAAAAATGCTTTGAAACTGAATTGTTCAAGGAGAACCATTTTCAGGGTGTTGCATAATGTTTTCTATGTGAAATATAAAAAAATGATGAAAAAACCACCGCTTCTAAGCCGGCACAAAATGGAACGTCCAAACTTCGCTATCTATGGCCTGGACCTCCAAATGGTACTCTGTGTTATTTTCTGATGAAAAAAAGTTCAACCTGAATGGCCCTGACGGGTTTCAATATTATTGGCATCATTTACGGAAGTCTCCTCGTGTACTAATGAGCCGCCAAATGGGTGGAGGCTCAGTAATGGTTTGGGCTGGTTTTTCGGCTCAAGGGAGAACGGATATTGTGTTTGTGCATTCAAGAATGAATTCCGAAAAGTATAAGAATCTTCTTAAGGATCAACTAGCCATATACGGTGAACTTCTTTGTGGCGAAAACTACATTTTCCAGCACGATAACGCGCCGATTCATGCATCACACGAAACAAAAAAGTGGCTTTCAGAGCAAAGTATCAATGTTCTCCCGTGGCTTTCTCGCTCTCCAGATTTAAATCCCATCGAAAACTTGTGGGGGATCTTAGCTCGTGCGGTTTACCGAAATGGGAGGCAGTTGATATGTGTCGAAGACCTAAAGAATGCTATAAAATGTGCTTGGGAAGAATTGTCTCGCGATATTTTGTTAGAATTAATAGATTCGATGCCGAAAATGGCGGCTCCACCAAATATTGACTAACCATGTTAGAGGATTTTCTTTTAGACCATTAATGTCTGCTAATTATGTTGACCATTGAATTTAGAAACAACGGTTGGTGTCTTATAATTTTGTCCATTATGTTTTTAAGTTTTTTCATTAAATTGTATGAAAATATCATTATTATAAAATAATTATATATGATAATATAATAAATTTATGTTTTCGACGTATTTGATAAAACATTTTTAAGCTCTGAATCTTTTCTTTCACTATTTGTCATATTAGATAGGTGTCTTATAATTATGTCCACCACTGTATATCTGTATTTCGGTTTTGGTTTTAATTTGACGAAAATAGTTGACAATAGAAATATGTTACTTTAAACGTTCCTGCTAGGATTAAATAAGTACGATTAATTATTTCTTATTTATCCTTAATTTATTGATAAGATTATTTATTAGAATTAATTATTAAATTATAAATTAGTCAAGTTTTAACAATTATTAAAATTAAAAACTAATTATATTTCATAAAATGATACTAATAATTTAATAATTATAAAAAATAGTTTATAATCTGAAGTAGAATCTTCTAATCAATAATAATACGACATTACATTAAAACATGCTTAATTCTTTCGACCTCATACAAGTGTTAATTTTTTTTTCCCAAATTATAGGATTTGCGCATAAATTCTCAGATTACCCATTCTCTTCTTTTATATTCACGTATAATTGAACAGCTAGTAACTTCATTCATTTTAGACGAAAAAATTTGTTGCATAAAGAAGAATCTGTCGTTATCTTTTGTAAATGTGTATTAAATTTCATTAAGCAATTAACTTATAATGTGTCAGCAGGCTAAAGTTTCTAGAAAAAAGTTTCTTGGAAATTATATATTTGAAATTTTAGTTTATAGGATTTTTTTTTTTTTTTCATATTTTCTGTGCAATATAATACTCCTTAAAATGTTTTACATATAAAAGTAAATTATTTAAAGTCATTTTTCCTTTGATCATAAATTGTTTAATCTTCCCGTTTTCTTGCCATTATTAAAATTGACAATTTTCATTATTATTAAACTGACCCTTTTTGCAATTAAAATTTTTTTGGTTATTTTTACTGTAGAAATATTTATGTTCAATATTTATTTTAATTATTAATTATCAAGTTACTATTTCTGTTTCAGTCATGTCTAATTTTTATTAACATTCAAAGAATGTAATTGAAACATATTAATAACTCTTTGTTCATTTATTATTTGCTATCTTTAATAGAAGAAAGTTTTGGGTGTGTTAAATATTCCGACTTGTTTTGAGACAAGTTTTGAGAAGTTCTGAACACTATTTGACCGTTTTTACTGAATCTGTCTGTCTAGGTTTAACAAAATTTTGTGGCAACTCTAGATGAAGAAATAATGCACATTATTTTATTAAATTTTCATTTAATTGTACCTTGAAATAAACTAGAATGTATATATTTTCGGTGCATATCGTACAAGAGTTAACGCAATCATCCAGTTTTTTTTTTTTTTTTTTTCTTTTTTTTTTTTAGGACTGAGAGCCTATTAGTCTCAGACAGCGATTTTTGCGTTGTCGTTTTCGATAGTTGGACATTTGTCGAAATCATTTTTCGATAGTTGGACATTTATCGAAATCTAAAATTTATCGAAAATATAATTGAATAATTCGAAAGCGATATTATAATTGGGAAGAAAAAAAAAACTAATAGTCCTCCGTCCTAAACTAAATTCTGCTTTTGCCAGAATTTCATCAAAATCTTTTATTTTATTTTATTTTATTTTTTATTTATTTATTTATATATATATATATTTTTTTTTTTTGAAAGAAAAAGAAAAGAAAATTAATAATAATCAGTATCGTTACAAGAGATATCGAAAACGATTTTTTTTAATAATTTTGAATTAGGAAGTAAATAGTGCGCGTGCAATAATATGAAATAAAAATAAATAAAAATATGAATTTAATGATTTGATTTTTATATAAAACACGATCGCGTGCTATCTTAAAAAGTAGATGTAAAATTTAAAGTTTAATTTTCTTGGCAATAATTATAAATTAAAATAAATAATTTAATGAAAGTTTAGAAGTTAGAATTTCTAATTTTTTTTTGTGTTTTTTTTTCGACAAGAAATTAAACTTTATAACTTTTTTTTTTTTTTTTTCGTAATTTGTAATATGCCGGAATAGAATAAAATTTTAAATGTAGTAAAAAGCTTTTTTTTCTCAATTTCCCCATTTTTTTCTTATTTATAAAATATAAAATGCAGTGGTGAATGTATTGGCGTAAATAACGGAAATTTGTTTAAGTAAATGTAAAAGTAAATTTTGTGATGAAAGCTACATACTAGCCTTTAACAGAATTTTGATGTAAGTTTAGTATTACTTCTAGATTTACGCTTTATGTGCTTGATTATTCCATTTGCATTAATAACAATCGATCATTTTTTATTCATTTTTTTATTAATAAATAAATAAATAACTTTCTTAATAATGCGGCATCTCTGTATGGGAGACAAGACTGTTCACCCCCCCCCCCCCCCCGTTTAAAAATTGCTTTCATTATACTAATATCAGTTTCTTTCCGTTTTTAATACACCGCCAAAAAACAAATAAAATCCAGTAGTCACCTTTATATGACATATCTATTCATATCCATTCAGGTCTTTTGAGTAGTCCTGTGAACTTCCTGTGAACTACATACCATTTTTTGCAAAAATTGACTTCAAAGACTATGCTAAATTCATTGTGTTGAATTCAGTGAAACCACATTAAAATGGCCTTAAAACATATGCGCCTTCCATTTATAGTAATGTTGCATTATTCTTCCGTATTTTGCTGCTAAAGCAATGCAGTTGCTCAATATTTATTCGAAATTTCAAAACAATCGTTTTATTATTTTTTACAAGTGCCTCAATGCATACATACATATAGTAAAATAAATAACTTAAGTTAAAACAATACTGTACAAAATGCACTGTAAAATAAAAATGGATAATGAAAGCTATGTAAGTTAACTCTATAAATCTAAAAATAAGTAAACATTTACTTATATCGAAATAATTAAACATAGGCTTTTATTAGACTAAAACAGGGAGTACAAAAGCAGCATTAAATTAGAAATGTTATTTTATTTATCATTATTATTATTTTTATTTTTACTTAATTAATTTATATATATATATATATGTGTGTGTGTGCGTGTGTGTGTGTGTGTGTGTGTGTTTATATATATACTTGGAAAAGAAACAATTGGAAAAGGCATTAAAATTCCTATACTATTGAAAAATAAAACGAAATAAAATAATTGTAATATGTATGTAGATGAAGTAGAAGATTAAAATTAAAAAGAAAAGAAAACTTTTTGTACTTGTGAATGAGAGACGTCGTATAAATTTGGTGAATCTAGACATCTGGGGCTTCAACATCCCATTTGTAACATATTATTTGCTGTCCTTTAATAGTAAAATGCAAAAAAACTAGGGGAGACCCGTGTACCTAGGGCCGCTTTTTTTCAACGCCCGAAAACAGAACCCTTGATCTGTTTAAAATTATGAAACTGATATGAACATATCTTTAGGATTAATTACTTTCAATTGGGATTAGTATACATACATAAAATAATAAATTCCGACAAATAGAAGGTTTTTAAAAAAACTTAACACATGGCTCTAGGTACAACACCCACATTGTACCTAGGGACACTTTTTTTCAATGCCCCAAAACAGAGCATCTGACCTGTTAAAACTCATGAAAGTCACATGTACATATCTTTAGAGCTAATTATTTTTAATATAGGTTAATATAAACACTTAAAATAATAAACTCCGACAAATAGAAGGTTTTTAAATAAACTTCACACATGGTCTTAGGTACAACACACTCATTGTACCTAGTGTCAGGCCACATTGTACCTAGAGCCAGACCTCATTGTACCTAGGGCCATACCCTCAAAATTAGATTTCACTTTGTAATGAATAGAAAACAAACATATAAATGTATATTTTCTAAAAGAAACACTATCAAGTAATACATTTATTTATAATGTAATAATTATCATGATGTTGAATTAATTTGAAATACCGAATTTTCACTCTTTTTTTTTTCTTTGGGATACTCTTCTAATAGTATATTTTTCTTCTATTTCTTTCTTTTTTTTTTTCTGGAGTGTCTCTTAGATTTCTAGATCTCCCTGGTTTTCGGCCAGACATTTACTTTGAGTAATTTTTGTACGAGGTTTTGCTTTAGGAAAAGGTTGTACCTGTTCAAGCATGACACACGAAAATATGTTAGATGTTGAAGGTTTCGAAATTTCATCAGGACTTGAAGCGGAAACATCCAGTTTCATCTTTGTTGGTTCGCTTTCTTCCCGAAGAAAACCTATTTTTCGAAATTCACGGAGGGAGCTTGTCTCTTCTCTGTCGTCCACATTTGAACTTAAATATTCATCCTCAGTGAATATGTTTATATTCGCTGACCGTATGCTAGATGCACGAAAACCTGATAGAATGATCACAGGAGTAAAGGTCGGTTTATAGGACTTGTCAACATTTTCAGCAACGTCATATATAGTGATTGGTTTTCCAAGTTTTGCCAGCATATAATTACTACAGTCTGTATTATAATATTTCTTAAAAGGTCCAAACACACATCTGCCCAACGGTTGAAGCGTATGACTGGTGGTGGGTTGAAGCAGTATCCCTCATAAAACAATAGCCTTCATTTAACTATAAAAGTTTTTCAATTAAATTGTAACAACATGAAGAATATGGTAGCAATTGTACCTAGGACCATCCATGGCCCTAGGTACAATTCAGCTATGTGGCCCAAGGTACAAGTTTCGGTAACTTCATTAAAGATTCCTTTCACTGAAAAACCCACATACAGAGAGGATTAATTAAATGTCTCAATTATTACTCAATATAACAAGACAAATTATACGCAAGAAATGAAAGAAAATTATTTGACTCACCTTTGTAAAATAGCACATAAGATGAGCTGCAAAATTTTACTTCGAACCATGTAAATTCTTTTCTACATGTAACTTGTATAAGCTACCTCCTCAATGGTTTCAATGTGCTTGTAAATGTAGCAATTGGTGTTGTTACTCGCCCAGTTGAGTATTAAAACTTAAAACTAAGTATTAAAATAAAATGGGATGGCTCCAGGTACATGATGACCCTAGGTACACGGGTCACCCCTATGTTATAATAGGAAGAATAAATTACTAGAATCCAGAAAAAAATAAGTATTAACTAAATCGTAATAATGTGCAGTTAATATTTATTTTTCTGAATTCTGTGTCGATTTTATTAACCTGTTTAATGACGAGCTATATTTATGAATAAGGAGCAATCGTCTCTTCAAAAGTCATTTTATATATTTTTTTCCAATATAAGTATTAATATTTCTGAGTAAACATATCCAGTAGTTAGCATACATAATACATAAAATGTATAAATTCCTTATTGAATTCCTTGTATATCAATTCCTTAGAAGTTAATTATTATTTATTCGATATATACCTATTCAAAAGAATAAATATAGTTTAAATGCGGTTATCCTTCAGAGCGGTTCGCACGCTTTCGGGGTGAAAGTGGAGGTAGTGAGTTCTATTTCTGCCAGTTGAAATCTCCCGGTAATAATTTTCAAAGGTTTGGAAAAGCCTGTATGTATTCATGTACAAAACCTAACTGCTATTTGTTGGATGAATAGCTAGTGCTTCAGAAGACACCTAGTGGGTGCGGCATTTTAGCTTCCAACAGGGTCATTGATCTTATTAACTTTAATAACCTATGCATAACTTTAAATCGAAACTTATCCAAAAAAAAATGTCATGGGTAACTGAGCAATCTTCATATGCTAATTCTTCTGCTGTTTAAATAAAAAATTGAAAAAATGTAAAAAATGTAAATTGAAAAGGGATGTTAAAAGTTATATATACATAAGAAATACAAATTTCACAAATTTCAATACAAGAGTGATTGTGCGAAAGAGTAAGGAAATTTCGCATACCAAGTAAAACAAAAAAATTGATGAATGTTGTCTTTTCTTCCGAAAATACTTTTGAACAATAAATATTCTGTCACTCTAAAATATTTAAAAAACATAAAAATCTTATCTGACATTTATACAAATCGGTTATTGGAAAACGAATACCATTTTGTTATTTTCAGAATGACATATTTATTAAACTACAAAGAATATTTGATTTTTGATAGTTTAAAAAAAAAAAAAATGGCTGAAATAAAAAGCATTCGAAATTTAAAAATGATAAACCATTTTTTTTTTTTTTTTTTTTTTTTACATAAAATTAACTTTTATTGAATAAGCTTAGTTTTAAATTGTTAAATATTTTACATGCATGCAATTTTTTACAGAATACTTAGAAAAAATAACATTCTTAACTTCACTCCAAATTGTAATATACCAGAATGCTTCATGTTACATACATGTATCACATTTATTATAAAAGATGAAACTTATTATAAAAATGATTTAATTAAATGTAGTGACTAGCGAAGCAGTTAAAACTAGTTATTTCTAAATAAAATTAGGTGGCATTAATTTAATAATTTTCCAAAGCTGATCAGAAAATGTAACTTGTAATTGCTAAAGTATTCGTAGAGGAGGCCTCTACGGTATAACTAAAATGTTTTGGATTTGTCTTTCTATATGTGTGTTTTTATGTTAATCTGCCTGAGATAACCTTCACACAACAGTCTGATCGACTTAAAAAAATCTTACTAATATTTATAGCTACGTGGGGCTTATAAGTTTATATACTGTACAGTTTTGTTGTACGTGAGTCGTTTTCTTAGAAAGTGGTGCAAGTCCTTTTCTGACAGAGAGTTCGTTAATAATAACATCGAATGCAGTCTGTAAATTTTCATCATTTTTTCAATATAATTTACGTTGTTAATTAAATTACAATTATAATTACTTTGAAAGTGTTGTAACTTCACTTTCCGTAAAAAACAGAATATATAGTTGGAAACTTATACTACATAATTTTTCTACTCTATTTCATATGTATTGCAACAATGTTAATGACATACAAATTTAACGATATGTTGGATCTGTTACCTTTTATTACTCCAATACATCATGAATATTTTTAAAAATGTACTCATTATGATAAAAATCTGGTATGTAAGAACCACGCAACTTCCATTACCTTCTCTGTACACTATTTGGACATAAAAGTGACCTAACGAATCATACATACGTAAGAATACATAAAAAAAAAAATCTGGAGTGACTCCACTCGACTTTCCGAACATTGAGTAATTAACAGTTTTGTAGGTAAAGTAAATAAAGAGGAGTTGTTAAACAAAAAACAAAAAAAAAAGAGAAAACCATAATAGAGTATTTGAGTATTTTTCTCCATATATTACACGATGTTTTATTTAACGCTACTGAACTTTGAGCCCATAGATCATAATGATAAAGAATTTTTCGTTGTGTCCCTGTAAAAACCTATAAATCCTAGATTCACCAAAATTTTTATAGTTAGTGCAACAGTGATTTATAATATTCATATAAATTTTCAGCTTAATTGAATGAGGCGTTTAGATGCTATCGCACTTTTAAAAATTTAGTCCCATAGGCCATAATGATAAAGAATTTTTGTGTCCCTGTAAAAAAACTGTAAGTGCTAGATTAACCAAAATCTATACAGTTGGTGCAACTGTGACCTATAACATGTATAAAAAAAATTTATCAGATTAATAAGGCGTTTAGACGCTATCATACTTTTAAAAATTTGGCCCCGTAGGCCATAATGATAAAGAAATTTTCTTTGTGTCCCTGTAAAAAAAATCTATAAATGCTAGATTCCCCAAAATCTATACAGATTGAGTATCTGTGACCTATAATATGTGTATTAATTTTTTGCTTAATTGAAGAAGGCGTTTAGATTCTATCGCACTTTTAAGATTTTGGTCCCATAGGCCATAATGATAAAGAAATTTTCTTTGTGTCCCTGTAAAAAAAACTATAAGTGCTAGATTCACCAAAATCTATACAGTTGGTGCAACTGTGACCTATAACATGTGTACAAATTTTTTTCTCAGATTAATAGGGGGTTTAGACGCTATCACACTTTTAAAAAATTTGGCCCCGTAGGCCATAATGATAAAGAAATTTTCTTTGTGTCCCTGTAAAAAAACTAGTGCTAGATTCACCAAAATCTATAGGGTTTGTACTATGGTGACTTACAATATACGTACCAACTTTCAGCTCATTCGAACAAAGCGTTTAGACGCTAGCGTGTTCACTCACAGACATACACACATACGTACATACACACTTACATACACACATACATACACACATACATACACACTCGCATACATACATCATCGCAAAAATAGTGAAAACGGACTCATTGGACCTCGAAACGAACAGAAACATCAAAATCTCAAATTCGGATTTTTACAATACTGATGATTACAATACTTTCCTCACTATAGTGTTCGGAAAGTAAAAAAATAATCGGCAAAACCATTTTTTTTTTTAAATACCCATTTCGAGATTTATAACTGACCTAAATAATAAAGATGACGACGATTAATTTATCTACAATAAACAAATATAATACATGCGATAGGATATCTAAAAAGGGTTTTATGTAGCAATTTTAGGAAAAAACCATTAGAGCTTTTTTTTTCGTCTTTTATTCGTCTTTTATTCTCAATTCCAAATTTCACCAAAACTTGGGAAGCTTATCTGTTGAGCGGGAAAAAACAACATCAACAAGAATATCTAAAATATATTTTATATGGCGAATTTGAATAAATTTTAAGTAAAAAATCATTTTTTTAGGTAAGAAGCTTTTTATTGTGAAGCCCTAAAAAGCATAAAATCAAACGTATTCTGGCAAAGACATGCTACAAAGAAATGAAAGTTTCAACACTAAGAAAATTTCAGAGAAAAATATAGGTACTTTCCTTTTGCAAGAGATGAAAATTTTTTAATGTTCAAAATATTTTAAAAAGCTTTCGAGACATTTGAGATTTCTGGCCTAATGAATGATTTTACAAAAACTAATAACTAAGAATATTGGTCTCGAAAGCTTTTTAAAATATTTTGAACATTAAAAAATTTTCATCTCTTGCAAAAGGAAAGTACCTATATTTTTCTCTGAAATTTTCTTAGTGTTGAAACTTTCATTTCTTTGTAGCATGTCTTTGCCAGAATACGTTTTATTTTATGCTTTTTAGGGCTTCACAATAAAAAGCTTCTTACTTTAAAAAATGATTTTTTACTTAAAATTTATTTTGTACTTTTTAGTTACAAAAAAGGAAAAAGCTTCTTAAGAAAACTAATTAAAATTTCTTAGGATATTTTGTAGACAACGGAAGGTTTTCGTTTATCAATTGACATTTTTTTCCTATTATTTATCTGCAAAAAAAGTGCAATATCGTCTTTCGAGGACCGAATCCGGGACCATCACGTTATCAGCATGACGCTCTAACCAAAAGTCTAAGAGCTGTCAAGAAAAATCATAGAACATTCTAGAAAAATCTGACAAATACTTATACAAAAGAAATATTGTTCTCGAATGCTTTTTAAAATATTTGGAATATTTAAAAATTTTCATGTTTTGCAAAAGTGAAATATTTATATTTTTCTTTAAAATTTTCTTGTTATTTAAACTTTTATGATTTTATAGCATGTCTCTGCAAGAATAAATTTTAATTTTAGGCTTTTTAGGGCTTCACAATAATAAAAAACTTTCAGTGTTATTTTTATTTATTTATTTATTTACTTATATTTTTATTTACTTATTTATTTATTTTTTTATTTTTACTGAAATTTTTATTTTGTACGTTTAGTAACTCAAAAAGAAGTTTTTTTTTTTTAACTATCAAAATTCCTTAGGACACTGCGTAGGCAACGAATGATTTTCTTTTATCAATTGATATCGTTTCTATTAATTCTCTGCAAAAAAGTCTTGCATTGGCTTGCGAGGATCGAACCCACGAGCATCGCGTTATCACCATGACGCTCTAACTAAATGCGTTAACAAGTGACGAAAAAGGTTGTTTAAATTTACGTTAAAGTGGAGGCACCTTCTTTTTCAGAATGACACAAAGACACGATAATAAAAATCCAATTTCAATAAAAAGCTTCTAAAAGAATATATATAATTTAACTTTATATTTTGTTTTTGTTTTTAGTATCTAAAAAAGGCTTTTTTAAAAAAACTCTTCAAAAATTCTTAGAATACTGTGTAGACAATAAAAAAATTTCTTTTATCAATTGGCATATTTTCTATTGCACATTTCATCTGTAAAATTTAGCACATCGATCCTTCGGGGATGGAACTCGCCACCATCGTATTAGCAACTTGATACTCTAACCAACTGAGCCAACGAGTGACTATAAAGACTGCTGATATTTACTTTAAAGTTCAGGTGCCTAATTTATTAGCGTGACATGAAGACGCGATAACAAAATACAATTTCAATAAAAAGCTTCTAATAAATGTTTATTTATTTCTTTATTTTTATTTAAATTTTTATTTTGTGCTTTTTAGTTTCTAGATAAAAAGCTATTTAAATGAAAACTTCAAACATTATTAGGATACTGTGTACACAAAGAAATAGTATATTTTATCAATTGACACTTTTTCTATAAATTATTTGCAAAAAATAACACCTCGGCCCGGCGAGGATTGAACACACGACTCTCGCACTATCATGACGCTGTAACCAGCTGTAACAATGAGTTGCTTACTTTTTTATATATATATATATATATATATATATATATATATATATAATGGAAGCGTCTTGGTTTTTTAACGTGACAAAAAACCGATGACAAATCATATTTCATATAATAGTAATATATAATATACATATAAAGCTTCTAAAAATATTTTTTTAAATGTATTTTTTACTTAAAACTTTTTATTTTGTGCTTTTTTAATATCTAAAATGTTTTGTGTTTTCCCAATAACCAAATAAATAAATAAAAAAAATGCTTCTTAAAAAAACTCCTCAAAAAATTCTTAGTGTAAGACACGAAAAATTTTCTTGTATCAGTTGACACCTTTTCTACTAATTATCTGCAAAAATTAACACGCTGGACCTTCCGGGGACCGAACTCATAATCACGGTGCTACTAACTGGACGCTCTTACCGACTGAGCCACAGAACGACAAACGAAGAAGCTTATATTTACTTTAAAATGAAGGCGCCTTGTTTACTAGCGTGACACGAAGACACGATGACCAAGTCAATTTCAATTAAAAACCTTCTAAAAAAAAATCCGTAAAACATTTTTAAAGGAATGCGTTTGTGAGGCTTCAAATTGACCTACTTATACAGCCCGCCAATGAATTTTCATAATTTAACTAACAATGATAGATGAAAATGGCTTATATTGCAACTTTGAAGAAAATCATTAGATCCTCTTTGGTGATACGAATTTACGGTTTCTGATTTTTTATCAAAAGTTCGAAAATTTATCTGTACGCCAGTCCTGTCTGAATTTTGTTTCTAACTTCTAACTTCTATCATTATTAGTTTTGTAAATATGATAATCATAAAATTCTACACACACATACGCGCTTACATACATACACACACACAAACACTGATCAAAAGCTAAAAACAAATTTTTGGAACTGAGGAAAAAATAAAATTGTAAATCAGGAGCATATTCGATATCGAATTTTTTGACCACATACAATACTCCTATTGCCAAAATAAGTAAAAAGTAAAAAAAGGAGCATATTAATATAAAGTTATAATTAATTTAGTTAAAATGCCACGTTATTAATATGTCATTCATCATTAAATGGTATCTTATTAATAAGCCAATCTATTATTCAAGTATCTATGCTAATTATTACTTATGACAATTTCTTATTTATGCCAATTTATCATTAGCTATTAAAGGACATATACCTGTGGATATAATAAAATAAAGACATTTAAATTTTAATTGTAGATAGGAAGCTCAGTAATAAGTCTTATTTTAATGTATATATATAATATATATATTATAAATTCTACGCTACATACATCACATACAAATAACTATTTACATGTGCATGAAGCCTGAAAGGTTATTTAAAATTTTAATCACCTTCCAGTACAAAGTTTAGTTTTTTGGCCAATACCACATTGCGGCGAAAATAAGACAACTGTTGTCGGTAGATCAACAGTCTCTCCAGAGAAGTTCAGTTCTTGACAAGGTTGGCAACAGTGCTACACGGTGTGCTTCGGTTACAGCATTAGAGCGCTACACAGTTTTAATTTTTATTTATTTATTCCTATTCAATTATTTTACTTTTCTTTTAATGTATTGAAAGGAAAGAAAATATTTTGATTCAATTAAAATTCCATATTAATTATTTCATATATGTAGGATTTTCACATTTTGTTAACATTCAAAGAGATGAAAGTTCATTTCGTGTCGCAAAAAATATAAATTTATTTTAACTAATTCTTTAAGGTGTCAGGTACCTTTGTAAAGAGACAATATCAGAAAAAATTGACCATAACTTTATTTACAATAATTAGAAAAATAATTACTTTTAAAATTTGTAAATTTTAACTAATTTTCCATTAGCTATATTTTAGCTATATTTTCATTACATTATTTAAATTAATTCAAAATACTTTACTTAAAAATTTGTTTAATAAAAAATTCAGAGTGAAGTTTTCGTCAATGTATAATCTTGCGTGTGCAGTATGTCCAGGATGGTTAGACAGAATTCAGTGAATGTTTAAAAGCTTTTACATGAGATGTAATTAAATGAACTGACGTACATACAATAAGCTTTTTAATATACAAAATAACAAAAATAGTGATATATATATATTTTTTTAATAGTAATAATAATAATATATATACATATATATGTATAGTTATTTTTCCATGTGCACATTTTTTTTTTTTTTTTTTGGTTCATGTGATGTATCATTTGCATGTTATTCTGTGTGTCGACAAAAAAGAAAAAAAAATGGTAAAATTAAAATGAAAGGGAAAAAAAATATCTAACTCGCCTTAAAAAAAAAAAAAAAAGTAGCGTAGCTTATAACAATTTCCTATAGTTTTATCATGAGACATTATTCATACTTACTTGGGTTGCTTTCTTTATTCTATTCTATTTCTGAAAACAATTTTGGTAGATGCCACACGCACCACATAAACTTTAAATTTTACATCTACTTTTTAAGACAGCATGCCATCATGTTTTATACACAAATTAAATCATTAAATTCTTTTTTTTTTTTTTACTTATTTTTATTTAATTTTGCACGCGCACTTTTTATTTCATAATTCAAAATTATTAAAAAAGAACTTTTTCGACAGTGTTTGTTTCGATACTGATTATTATTAACTTTCTTTTCTTTTTCCTTCCAAATAAATAAATAAAATGATTTTGATGAAATTCTGCCAAAAGGAGAATTTAGTTTAAGACGGAGGACTATTATTTTTTTTTTTTTCTCTCTCTCTTTCATTCCTTCTTTCTTTCTTTCTTTTTTTTCAAATTATAATATCGCTTTCAAATTATTCAATTATATTTTTCGATAAATTTTAGATTTCGATAAATGTCCAACTATCGAAAAATGACACCACAAAAATCCCAGATTGAGACAAATAGTCCTCAGTCCTAAAAAAAAAAAAAAAAAAAAAAAAAAATAAGAATAGCGCTGTCATTTTTAAGAAAAATAAATAATGTTTAAAATGAACAAGTATTTCAACAGCTATAATAAAGATATAAAATCTTTCTTAAACCTTGTTAAAAGTTACAAGTTTTAAAAATAATTATTTTTCCAGTTATTGTAAAAAAAAAGAAAAAAAAAAAAAAAAAAAAAAAAAAAAGATCATTTTTTGCTGATATTTCCACCTTTCAGATATACTTGACCCTTTAAAATGTTAACATTACAAAATTAAATCAATTTGATATTTAAAAGCATAAAATACGCGTAATAGCATACGCCAATGTTTTTCAAACCATTCAAAAATAAACCCTTAAACATCTTCTTATAATAGTATAATACGGAGTTACACCACTTTAAAAGAAAACGGCTCGTATATCTCTTGTGTTTTTTGTACAAGAACATGCAAATGATTTCGTATTGTTACAGTCTATTGACAGAATTTCATTAACTAATTTAGAGGTCAACTTATGTATACATGTCATTCGATAGCTGTACGTGAATATAATATTTCAATATAATTCAAAATAACGAAGATATATCTCATTAACCTTGTTCCCTACTTAATTTCATTTTTAAAACTGCTAAATAAATTTCAAAAATGTCTGTTCGACTCATAGCTGATAGTAAATATGTAAAAAGAAAAAATATATGTAACATTTCTCTTTTTGAGAATATTTTTGTTAGAAATATTTATAAGTTAACCTCAATAAATTAAAAAAAAAAAAAAAAAAAAAAAACGAACATTTAATTTAATAAATAAAGAAGTTCATAGGTAAGCATTATAAACTTTAAAAATCTCAAAAGTTGTTTTAAGTCAAAATATTAGCAGAGCCCTTCAATGAGCGAAAAAACTAGACAGGAGCAGTGTATCATTAAACCAGAAGGCACACTTGCGCCTACTAAGATATTTGGAATGGCTTATTTATTTATCTCTCCGGAAGCATCATTTGTTACATTTTGGATTAGCGCTGCTATCTAACGAACAAAGAAGGAAAAAAATTGAAAATTTTATTAAAGCAATAAAAAAAAAAATCGCTTCATAAAAAATGTTAAATGATGTTAAATGATGTTAAATGTTTGCTTTCGATGCGGAACCAATGAAGGGGTAAGTGTCTAAAATGATACGGCAAAAGATTTCTGTATTGATATTTCCAGAAAAAAGAAAAAATATATTTTTTTTCAAAAGAAAAATTATAAAGCAATATATAATATTTAGATATATTTTATCAATGGTTGTTTACAGGAACCGAACTTATAAAATAATTTAAATTCCAATAGTAGTCTGTTATATTCCCGAGGTAGAACGTTTTATTCTTTAAATATTTCCCCGTAGTTCAAAAAAGGAATTGTTGTTGAAAATTGTTTAAAAGAAAAATATTTTTCTAGAATATAAGGTATTCCTAAAGGATCACAAAGTCAACCTCATTTTTTAAAAAATAAAAATGAAGGAAATGAAAATATTTCATATTTCATTTGTTTCCTGTGAGAAAAGAAAAACATGGCACAAAACATTCTTATTTGAATTTTACTTACAACTTTGGAGGAAAAAGAAGTATTTCGGAAGTTTTGATAAAATATTATGTTTTTATTACATCTATAAAACATATGATTAGAAGCATTTTTTAATTTTAATTTTTAATATTTCCGATTTTTTTTTTTTTTTTAAGTAAATAAAGGTATTTATTTCAACCTATGCTAAAATCGCCCTTACAAATTGCAATGTGGTTTCCATACCACAAGATACAACCTTACGCATTAAAAATAAAAAGTTTAATTTAATTAATGAGAATAGGTTATCTGTCATGAATGTTTTAACTAAAATTTTAGTTAAATTAAGCGATGAACTTTTTTTTATACATAAGAATTTTGTAAATTTTCTTTTAAAAAATTCAATTATAAGAGTTAATCAGAACGGATGCACTGTTTAAGATATTTCTTCTTATTTAAATTTCCGATAGTTTAACTGTCATTAAGAAATGGCAGCGTGATAAAAGTCCTAATTCCTAAAATAAAGACTTTCTGGATAACAATTCATATTTGCAATGATTTTTTATGGCTTTCTCTAGCATTAACAGGTTAGTCGTCTTACAATCATAAATATGATTGCTCGATTATTTTTACATGTTTGAGATATGTTCAGAAAAAATACAATTGATCAAACTAATTTGGGCTCCTTACCACTATATTTGTAAAAACTAAAACAATAAAAACAAAAGGAGTATGAAGAAAATTGGTAGAGTTTTTTTTTTTTTAGATACCTACTTCATAGACCTAAAATTGACTTACCTAAATCAGACGACTGTCAGTTTTCTTGTAGTGACGAAGTGCTTGAGTACGAAAAGACATCTAAAGAAGGGTTTATATAGAAAAAAGAAATAGCAACTTTTTGAGATACTGAATTTTAGTCTCACAATTATTTTTCATTTCACCTAAAATTTCAAAACTCATCTATATACAGGATCTGTTTTGATAGAAAAATCTGGCACCAATATATTTTTAATTATTATTGTAAGATTTAGCTATAAGAAGATTTCCCCTCTCCTACATACACGTACACGCGTTGATTATTCTCTAAAAACCACTTTTGAGGTTCATATCATAAGACCTTAAAAAATGCAAATCAGGTGAAATTTCGATATAGAAATTTGAATGTAGAGAACTATAATACTCTATATAAAAAAGTCGAATACAATACTCGAACATTCGATAGTTAAAACTCGAATCCTCGATATAGAAAACTCCAATATAATACTTTCATTACCTCTAGTAATGACGTTGAAGTAAAATGTAATGAGAGTGAGGAGAATTTTCAGTTTCTTAAAGAAATTTACAAATAACAGTATTATTCTGGCGCATGGAGTTTAACTTCAATAACAAATGTATTTGCTCTTTATCCTCGCATATAAGTCGGTCCCCCCCCCCTTTTTATCAGAATTTTCGTCCTACATTTCTTGACTTTTAGGCTCATATGCACGGTAATGTTAACTCATTTAAAACTAATAATGTTTCTGCAATGTTTATTTAATACCAAAAATGTTTCTGTACATAAGAAATAGTAACGGAAATCGTCAGCGGTACACTTTTGAACGTAATGGATATTTGAGTTGTTTTCCCAATATAGGTATAACTGTGCTTAAAATACACGTCAAGTAATTTTCACGTATAATACATAATGTACTGATTATTATTTTCATTAGTTTAGTTTCGCCCATCTAACCGGGCGACCGTTGTAAATGTGTTACAAAGTGAAACAGGCTCCATTGTACTCCAGATACTTTTTTAAGACGATATCAACGTTTCTAAAGCAAACACAATAAATTTTGTATGGCTTCGAGATACATGTGTATACGTCTGCAATTCCTTTTTTAAGGGGAAAAAAATGGAAAAGTTCTGAACTGAACTACCTAATACACTGATTGTCTTAAAAAATATTTTATTTTAGGGAAGATTATCGTAAGTTGAAATCACTTAATTTGTATTAAATCTTTATCGTCCTGACAGTCCATTACGAGAGATTCAATGTTCCATCCGCAGAGATTCAAAATTATGATGTCCACCCCTAAAGAAGAATTTTTGATATTCGATACTGATCTATTGCATACATTTAGATCAAAGTTAAAACCGGTGATATTAAATTCGAATTTCAAGTAAAACATTACCATATATACTCTATAACAAAAAAAGTGAGGCACCAACAAGGAGTAATGTAAACTGGACTCAAATGGACATACATACAGGTTTTCATGGAATCAAGCACGAGTTCATCATTATCGTCGATCCTACATGCAACTGGTACTTCGGTGACTTCAAATACACTTAATATGCGGCTCAGTAAAATGGGGTTGAGCTCAGTCCCCGGATCTCTCTTCCACTGTAGACGTTTGGAGCATGGTAAAAAGGGTCCTACAACCAGCTCGGGATTTTACCAATCCAACACAATAATTGGACATAATTTGGCACGATACTTCACAGGAGCACGTCTGCCAAATCTATCAATTAATACCAAGCGGAATAACTGCGTACATAAGGGCCAGAAGTGCACCAACGCGTTATTGACTTGTTTACTTTGTGAGGCCCTTTTTCTTGATTAAATTATTCAAAATTTCTGAAACTGTAATCAATAGTTTTTCTCCACATGTACATTACATCTACCAATTTTTGCCCCCTTCGGACAACCCATTCCACCCCATCTACCAAATTTTTTCCCCACTTCTTCTTCTTGGTGCGCCTTTTTTTTTTTTTTTTTTTTTTTTATAGAGTGTAGTTACATTTTCAGGTTTTCGCTGGAAAATTTGCAAACTTCGGAATTTTAAACGTGTCTTTACATTTTTGCAGTTTTTTGGCGAAATTTTCTCTCGATATAACAACAACAAAAAAAGTTCGTTTATAATTTCTTGAAAAAAAAAAAAAAAATAATAATAATAATAAAATGTGGAATAAAATCTCAAGTTCTTATATTTCCGACTGCTTAAAAGGGAGCCTATGTACCTAAAAGACAGTACACCGTTAGAATGTAGAAATGGTGATTTAATTATTGAAGTTTAATTATCAAAGTATTTGTTGCTAAGCACCTTACACATGTGCCTGTACCATTCCTAAAGCTGAATCAGAGGCCATTGTAAATGGCCCATTTCAACGTTAAACCCACTAATCGAGAAGCTCAACCTTAGATGCGATATTTCTTAAAATGTAAATAAAATCTCACACTTTTTTTTTTTTTTTGTTACTGTTTTTGTTTCTTAAATAAAGTCTGTACCCTGACTACCCCTATGGGGGAATCCTAAAGTGGAAGCTTCCATGACACCGATAGACTTTATAGATAGAAATAGACCGATAGATGGAAATATTGACTTTTCTATATATTTTATGAATTATTACTTCGATATGTACTGAAATAGGAAAGAAAAATAATTTAATTTCATAATAATGATGACAGATAACCGTATACTTACAGAAACATTATTATTCTTTCATGCAATGCTGTACTTTACTGCATTTCCGTTAATATACAAAATATCCGCATAACTTAAGAACGTTGATTTAACAATTTTAATTTATTTAATAAAGTATTTAATTATTTTGATAGTTTGTATCTTTTACACACAAACATTTTAAGCTAAATTTTTAAAAAAGAGATCTATATTAATAAAATCAGACTTTGTCTGAAAATTTGTCAGAATAAAAAATAAAAATGAAAATTGCGATATCTTCACGTTTCACACTCCATGAAAGCCAAGAATGATTTCAGAAAATTTTCTCTCTATGTGTGTGTGTCATCGTGTCTGTATGTCTGTAACGCTATTTTTGTCCGGGTATTATGTGAGAACGGCTGGGCGGAATTCATTGGAGCTTGGCAGTAATTTAGATCTTTACCGAACTTAAAATTATATCTATCAACTTTTTCGAAATTCCCTTCCGTCCCGCTCCCATGGGGGGGGGGGAAGTCAAAACATGTTTGTAAGCATAACTCGGCTCGCTCCAAATTACTTCTCAGTAAAGAAATTGCACATGGGGAGACTGGATATGGGTGATAATAAAACTTTATCTGCGATTTAGTAATTTTCGATGTTTAACGGGAGGGATTAAAAATATCGGTTTTTTGCCGGGAAATTTCGCAGATTTCGAATTTTTGAGTAGAACTCTACCGAAAATGGAACAAAGATGTTGAAAGAATCTGTGCGACTTCCTTAGGATATTTCCAAAGACACATTTTTACTTTTTTGTGATTTTTTATTTTTTTTTTTTTTTTTTGGGGGGGGGGGGGGTTGGTGGCGACAGAGGGCAAAATCGAGACACCGCTGTTAGTGCTAAATTTGTGCTCAGAAATTTATAAGAGCCATGGTCACAAAGTTTATTGTTTAGATTATTTATATGTATGTGACCCCTAAAGTAATGAGATTTATCATAATTCCCCCCCCCCTTTCGCCCCTTTAGAGAGCTGGAAGAAAAAAAAAGAGTAAGCATGACTTCGCCCCAAATTCTTTTACGGCGAATAAATTGAAGAAATTTCACATGAGGAGACTAGAGTACAAATAAAACATTATTTACGATTTTGTAATTCTTGATAAAGGGAGGGAAAAAATCGTTTTTCGGGGGGAAATTTCATAAATTCCGGATATTTTAGTAGAGCTTTACTAAAAATGGTACAAATGTATTAAAAACAGGCACGTGTCATCATTAGGAAATTTTAAATAATATACTTTCGTTCTTTTTGTGATTTTCGATTTTTTTTTTTTTTTTTTTTTTTTTTTTTTTTTTTTTTTTGGGGGGGGGGGGTTACGAAGGAGCAAATTCGAAACCCCTCCTTTCATAGCTAAATTTGTCTTGGAAAATCTGTGGGATCTGCGGTCACGAAACTTGGTGCATAAATTGCTTATATGTATCCGACACTTATTATAACGGGATTTTACGAAAATCCCCCCTTACACTTCCCCGGGGTCGGGGGGAATAAACACGCGTAAAAACACGTTTTTCCGTTTCAATTCACTTTACATTATCTTAGAATGGCGAATTTTGGTGTGTGGATGTTGATTAAGTGCACGTTTTATTTACTTTGGTGGGATTTTGCAAAACTTCGAACTTTCCGTTGGGGAAGCTCAGTAGCAGATTTTTTTCTGTTAATCTGTGACGATTATTTAGGCATTAGAAAATAATCTCCAGCATTCACTATAAGTAACAGAAAAAGAAGCTTGCGAGATTTAGTAAACGTATTTCTGTCAGAAGTTTGGATATATTTAATAGTAGCAGGCTTTGCCTGCTTCACTAGTCTCTATATTTAAATGAATTTTCAAGAAATTTGAATAACAATTCTTTTAATCGTTATATATATTTATATATATATATATAAGATTAATTTTGAATGAGATAACTTAATAAGAATCCGAATAATAAATAAAAACAAAAGAGACTTCCTTTTCTAAATCGAAACTTATGTTGCATGCAAAGATTAAATTGAATTGTACTCACTATTCTCCCAGATTTCCACGACGATTGTAGTAAAAAAGGAGGCCACATAGAAATAATATACAATCCAAATGAATGTGCAAAATCTTAAATTACACGCTCTTATTCAGAATAGTTGATGAACCTAATCTAATATTGTTTCATAGAATTAATCGATTCACATTTAAAAGGTTTTTCGAATTAGCAAAATTGTACATTTGTACGAGTGAAGTATATCAAATAACAAATAATGTTCATTGTTTCACATAGAATCAGATTGATAGTTCAATTGTTAATCCATTATATATTACGAATGCTTTTTACGACTTGAATTGTCACGAATACAGAATAAGTTTTAACACAGAATAGTGTTCGAGTTTAAATATCATTTTATCATGATTTGAATAGACTACGAATTAAACTAAAAGTTTGACTTGACTTCACGAATATGTTCCTAAACACAATAATAAGAAAAAAAAGTTATATTTCCTCACGTGACTGTGCAGGATTATTTGACTGGCGCCCGCGTTCCGAATGCCTCAACAGGCTGCGCGGGCAAGGTAGGCACCGGGGTAGGAGACGACATACTTGGAAAAGGGGTGACTAGGGATACGGCACTATTAAGGCCTCCAGCAGCTGCAGTCTTCAGTTCAAGGACTCTGACGATACCATCGGCCCTGGCATCAGCCTGATGATTCTTGCAAGATCCCAATAGAGTGGCGGTGTTGCTTGGTTCCTCAAAAGCACCAGTTCCCCTATATGGAAGTTGTGGGATTAATTGGTTCCCTTGTCTCACTGGGTCAGTGTTTGGAGATATTGTCTGTTCCAGCTGTTCCAGAAGGTATTTTTCATTTCACTTAGGAGCTTATACCTGGAGGAAAGACTAAAATAATTAAAGGTTAAAGAAGTTTCTGGAAGTTCTAGTAATGCAGATCCGATTAGAAAATACCAGGAGTTAAAGCGTAGAAATCATTTGGATCTGTGGATAATGTTGTTAGAGGCCGGTAATTAATAAAAGCCTGTATTTGACATAGAAGCGTTGAAAGTTCCTCAAACGTTAAAATTGCTCCTTTTGTAATTTTTACTAAATGATTTTTGGCTAATTCTATAGACGCTTCTCAGAATCCCCAAAAATTTGGAGCACACAGGGGGAATGAAATGCCATGTGATTCTGTACTGGGAAGCATAGTTTTGTAATTTTCTTTTTTAAATAAAGTAAATAACTGTTTCAGATAAGAATGGGCTCCCACAAAATTTCTGTCATTGTCCGAAAATATGTCTGAGGGGTATCCCCGTCTACCTATGAAGCGTCGCAATGCTGCGAGAAATGCCTCTGAAGAAAGACTAGATACACATTCGAGGTGCACTGCCTTTGCAGCCATACAGATGAACAGTGCAATATATGATTTAAAATTAGTCGATTTTCTCTTATTCTGACATTTTGTCATGACTGGTCCCGCAAAATCGACGACAACTTTCAAAAATGGTCGGATAGGTGTAATTCTGACTGAGGGTAAATCCCCCATCGTTTGAATTGTAGGCTTAGCTGACAGGCGGAAACAAATTAGGCATTGTCTCAGTACTGATTTAACAGTGAATCGTCCGTGAGGAATTCAGAATTTTTGTCTAATATGTGATAAGACTAAATTAGGACCAGCATATCTGAAGTGGTGGGATTTTGGTAGCAAAATGGGATGTTTTTCTTGGAATCACAGGGATGGATGGTTCCGCAAGCGTCCTCCAACACGAAGAATGCCTGATTCATCTAGAAATGGATCAAGGCATAACATATGATGGGAACGTTTTAAAAGTTTACCTTTATTTAAAAAAGCCATTTCTTCACGAAATTCGGTCTTTTGGATAATTTTTACACAAATTTCCGCGTTATTTAGCTCTATGGTCCTTAAAGGACCACTTTCCTTGGACTCACCTTTGATATTATTTATGAATCTTAGCACATATGCTATAATTCTGAAAAGGTTTAGATAATTAGAATTTTTTTGAATATGAGATAAAATGTCATTATTGGCAAGGGGAGGTTTAAAGCTTGAGGCTATCGGATGGTCATTAGTTTCTTCCTGAACTGCAACTGAATGTAAAGTGCACATTGGTGGTAGCTCAAAGCTATGGAGCCACTTTGGCCCTTGCCACCAGTCAGTTCTGGCTTTCACTTTAGCTGGGGATAATCCTCACGTGTCACATTCGGCAGGTTTATCTTTTACTGGAATATGTCTCCAGAATTCTAAATGAGAAAGAGCTCTTATTTTGGTGGCTCTATGAGCCACAAACTGATTGCCTATATTAGGTTGATTATTTATCCAGTTTAATGTAATTGAAGGGTCATTTTACAAGTATGTTGAATGAGTAAATTTAATGGATTTTTGAATGTTGATAATTAGCTCTGATAATAGTAAAGCCCCGCACAATTCCAATTTTGGCAAAGTAAGTTCCTTTAAAGGTGCGACTCTGGTTTTAGAAGCAATTAGAAATATCTGAATTTTATTGGTGATGACATTTGAATATGCCACTACAGCATACGCCCTTGGAGAGGCATCACAAAACCCGTGAACCTCAACTTTACAGTCTGTGGCATTTAAGCCTAAATAACGAGGTATTGACCTATATTTAAATTCATGAATTTCAGTAAAAAAAATGTTCCATTCTTGTACAATGTCTGGAGGTATCGACCCATCCCAGGTTGATTTTAATTTCCACAGTTTTTGTAGAAGAATTTTTAAAATTATGGTAGCTGGCGAAATCATTCCGAGTGGGTCGTATATTTGCGCAATTACGGAGAGCAATTGCCTCTTAGTATGAATTTCCTGATCAGCTAAGGTTCTAACTTGAAGAATATCTTGATTGAAGTTCCAGAACATTCCTAACACTCTTTGATTTATTTTTTTCTTTTTTCTCAAGAATATGAATGACCGAATTAGCTTTCTCCTCATCTGGAATTTCGGAGAGGGCTTCTGGCTGGCTACAAGCCTATTTTCTAAGTGTAAAACCCCCTGCATGCATTAGAACCTGCAGCTCCATTACTCTACATATTTTTAATTGAATGGATTGTGCCCCTGACATTAAGTCGACGATATAAAAATTGTCTTTGATAATTTCTGTTGCTAATGGGAAATTTCGTTTTTTATCCTCACATAATTCCTTAAGCGTGCGTAACGCTAAATAGGGTGCACAAGCTGTTCCGTAGGTGACAGTGTTTAATTCGTAGACTGATAATTGGTCATTAGGAGACTCTCTCCATACGATTTTTTGATATTTTCTGTTTTCATTTGTAATTAAAATTTGCCTATACATCTTTTCTATGTCGGCACTGAAGGCTACAGGGTAGGATAGAAATTTTACTAAATTGTCAAATATGTTGGTTTGTAATTTAGGACCAATATATAGAATATAATTTAATGATTTATGGTTTGTGGTTTTAAACGATGCATCGAAAACGACACGTAATTTTGTGGTTTCACTATTTTGATTTACGACCGCATGATGCGGTAAATAACAACGTGGCACTTCATCAATGCCATTTTGATTTAACTTTTTCATGTGACCCAATGATATATATTCGTTCATGAAATTAGAATAAGATATCTATAATTGTGGATCCCTTTTAAGTTGAAAGAAAGATTGAAAGAAACCTTGAAAGAGCACCTGACTGACTGTCACCTAGTACCTTATCTTGCTTAAAAGGTATATGTACTATATATCTCCCATGATTATTTCTTTTAGTTGTTGTTCAATGGAAATTTCTTACAGGATAATTCTCTATACGTTTACTTTCTACATTCTGCATTCATTCAGTTTCAAAAAAAATGTTTTAAGGTGTTATCTAAGTCATCATCAACGGTAGTGTGACATAAAGTTAAGTTTGTAAAATGAAAACTCTCAACTTTTCCTGAAACGAGGTAACCTAGTTTCGTCGGAAAAGCCGTAGGTGTTCCAGATGGCCATTGAATGGGACTGCCATTGCAGATTGATTATTTCTGAACCAAGTAATATGTCGATGGGACCAATTACATAAAACTGTGGATCAGCCAGCTGCAATGTTTGAATATGTGGCCAATCGTGTTCCACCAATTGGAAATTAGGGAGAGGTGAGGTAACCCTGTCAACGATAAAAACGTTGACCGAAAATAACTCTGACGAAAAATGCGGTGTTAACTGAAATTCCGTTTCATTGAGAGCAGTCTCTGCTAAAACGCAATTAATACCTACTACACTATACGACGTGCTCCGTCAGGCCAGATTTAGTCTCTTAGCACATTCCTTTATAATTATTGAATTTTAACTAGCATTATCTATCAAATCTTTATTATGCATAACTTTCCCTTTACTTGATTTAACTTTAATTAATGTTGTTGACAGAAACACATTACTCGAATAAAACTGAGCGCTGTTTGAAACTGACATTTCTGGGGATGCATGATTCGCCCTTTCAGAATTTTGATTTCAACCTTAAACATGCAGTAAGGTATGATCTTTTCCGGCACAATTTTTACAATTGAAGTTTATCCTACAATCCTCCTGCCTATGATTTTGGCGTAAGCAATTTTGACATAATTTATTTAATTCAACGAATTTCCATCTTTCTTTAACCGGTTCTGAATTAAATGTCGGACATTTAAATAGAGCATGACGCTCATTGCAAAGAATGCATCTATTTCCCCTTTTCACAATTGTACTAAGTAAGTTATTTGTTTTTTTTTTGTTATTTGTTTTTTTTTTCGAATTAGTGTATTTTACTTCTTGTTTACATTTTATCTCTTCAACACCGCGCGCTTCGCGCTCAACGAATTTCCTAAAAAGATCAAGATCAAGCAATTTATCACTATCCAACATTAATTCCGATCTCTGTTTTAACGATTCATGCAATTTCCCCATCATGAGTTTTATAATAATTAAGTCACTGAACGCATTAGAATCTAAAGCCAAAGTTTTTAAATTTCTGACTGCTTCATTACAAGTATCTAATAACTCAAGTAAAGTTTTAGCATTGTTTGCTTTTGCAATTTTCATAGAAAATATTTTGTTAATTTGGCTCAATGCTAATTGTCTTTTATTTTCATATCTTTCATTTAATATTTTCCAACATTGATCTAAATTTTCATTTTTTAAAGCGAATCCTGGAAATTTAACTGCTGCATTTCCGCGCACTGACGAATGTAAATATTGCAGCTCTTCAATTTCGGATAATTGATTATTATTTAGAATTGTTGAATTAAAAATCTTCTTAAAAGAAATCCAATTTTGGGCTTTACTGAAAAATTTCGGGAGATCAAATTTCGGTAATTTAATAAGAGAGGATTTACCATTTTTCTCTTCTTTATTTTCCGATTGAGTTTCTGAATCATACGCATTTACTTCTGTTTTGTCCTCTAACTCCACTAGTAAATCGAAAACGACTCCCCTATATCTCAAATACATATCCACGTAATCCTCATTCTCTTTAGCGGATAAATTTTTAAATATTTCTGCGATTTCATGATCATACGACTGAACTTTGGTTTTTAATAATATAACTTTGGATTGTTCATCTTTACTACAATCTTTTACTCTATCTCTAAAACTATCGATTTCTTTACATAAATTTTCAAATGATAAAACTTACTTAGACAATTTCGGCAAATTAGAATATATAAGTTTAAATACACATAACTATAGGCCTTCGAATTACAAAATAAACATTTAAGAACAAAAATAAATCATTTCAAGAATAAATGATTACGACTAAGAATATGAATAAAAATATCAAATACATATTAAATAAATATTAAATATATTTCTATATTTTAACATCATCGATTGCCTTTGGCTTAGACGGACCAAACTTATGTAAGATTAATTTTGAATGAAATAAAAGAATAAGAATGGTAATCCGAATAATAAATAAAAACAAAACAAACTTCCATTTCTAAATCGAAACTTGTTGTTTGCATGCAAAGGTTAAATTGAATTGTACTCACCATTCTTCCAGATTTCCAGGATGATTGTAGTATAAAAGGAGGCCACATATAAATAATGAAGAATTCAAATGAATGTGCAGAATCTTGAATTTTTGAATTACAAACTCTTATTCAGAATAGTTGATGAAACAAACATAATATTATTTCAGATAATTAATCGACTCACATTTAAAGGGCTTTTTCGAATTAGCAATATTGTACAACAATTGTGAAGTATATCAAATAACGAATAATGTTCATTGTTTCACATGGAATCAGATTGATAGTTCAATTGTTAATTCATTATATATTATGAATGTTTTTTAATGACTTGAATGAATTGTCATGAATACAGAATAAAGTTTTAACATAGAAGATTAAATTTCAAGATTAACTATTCAAGATTAAATATCACTTTAGCATAATTAAATATCATTTTAGCCTAATTTGAATAGACTACGAATTAAAGTAAAAGTTTGACTTGATTTCACGAATATATTCCTAAACACAATAATAATAAAAAAAAAGTTCTCTTTCCTCATGTAACTCTCTGGTTTGGCGCCCGCGCTCCGAATGCTTCAACAATATATATATATATATATATATATATATATATATATATATATATAACCTTAAATTTCCTTTGAAATAGCTCCTAACCTAGCTTCGGTACTCGGGGCATGTTTCTTGGCACTTCAATTATTTATCGGCCGACGAAAACCATTATTATTCAAAGACTACGATTATAAAGATGGCTGTATCTCAGCATTTATTAAATATATTAATTTTAGCACCATGCATTTTATAGCTCTCCCGCTTTCTACTATATTCCTTTTCTACTATATTCCTTTTTTTTTTTTTATTCCTATTAATACAGAAAAAAAAATATTTCAAATGAATTAAATATGTAGAATACAAAAAAAATTTTAGTTAAACTTATATTTTAATCAGCTTAATTTTAAGATGCTTATATTTTAATCAGCTTTCCACTATGTAGCACTTTTTTTTCAATAAGTACATAAAAAAATCTAATAATAAAGATTTCATTTTCAAATGAATTTAGTAAATGAAAAATAATCTGGTGTGCCACTCACACGTTTTCTTACCCACCTTTTCAATACTAAAAAAATCGAGTGCAGATTAAGTTGTAAGACCAATTAATAAAGTAAGATAATAAAATTCAATCTAATTTAAAAATAATTTTAAATAGGTTTAGGAACAATTTTATTTTAAATATAATTCTCTCTGTGTGTGTATGTGTGTGTGTGGCGGGGAAGGGGGGGGGGGGGGCTAAAGTCCTCGCAATTCCCCCATTCAATCATAATGCTTACCTTATATATATATATATATATATATATAAGGTTGTTACTAATTTGCATTGAAACTTACCAATCTTAAACAAATTTTTAAAGTAGCAACCTAATACGAACTTCAAATTACCAAATTTGAATTTTCTGCAGTTATTTGTTTTTAAGTTATGCTGATAAGAGATATACATACTGAGAAACTGCTAAAATTGGTTGTTTAGATTCAGGGTACCTCAAAACGTGATATAGTTTTTAAAAAAATCTTTGTTTTACAGTATGAGTAAAAAAAAAAAAATAATAATTATCCTTCCTGAGCATCAGTGTTCATCGACATATTAAAATGTAGCAAAGCACTTTCGTCAATTACATCTAATAGAAAAGAACGTTTAACTTAATTTTGGGAAGCCCTGTGAGGGGGGGGGGGCGGAAATTCCAAAAATATGAGTGAGAAGTTTTGAATAATGCAACTGCTATATAAGTTCTAGAGTCTAATATAGTAAGTTGAAAAAATTGTGGATGGAGAAAAATTGGAAAGCACAATACTTCTGTGGAAAGTTTGTTTGTTGATTAATTAGCGGGAGAGAAGAAAAGGGGGAGAAAATAGTTTTAAAAAAAATGAGAGATATTGAACAAATTTTCTTTTTTGTAAGAGTTCTGGAATCTAAGTAAAATGTGTTCTATAACAACACTGACATTTATGTTGTGTAAGGAGAAATACTGGAATTTAGAATGATTCAGGGAGATGTTTGATCGTCGATCGTTAGCGAAAATCGGAGGAGGGGGGTAAAAATGTTACGTAAGTGAAAGATATTGAACGATTCTATCTCTTTATAGGTTCTAGAATCTAATAAAGCATGTTTAAAATGAACATTGGCATTTATCCTGTGGATGGATAAAGATTGAAAATTATAATATTTAAAATTTCTGTACAATATTGTTCTGAAAATAATCTGCAGCTCAACAAAGATCTGCGACGTACGCTTCGCTTCTTGCATTTTCTGCTATGGGGTGGGGAAGAGAATGTAAAAAGCGGGTAAGTTGCTGCAGAAGACAGTGTGGGCCCGGACTCCTCACGTTGCGAGCGTAAAAACCTCTAATAAACACAGCGGGAACTTTAACTTAGGTTATTAATAATGATATGAGATTTTGACAACGCATTTAAGTACAGTGCCCAGCGGAGCGGGCAAATCCTCCTAGTATTCTAATAACTTTATTTAAATGAATTGCTGATAATTTTTATATTAAACTGTTTTTTCCAAGCATTTATTAACCGGGGTTGGAACAGTTATACAAATTCTCTGATTTTCTCTATCAGAAACTTTGTTTAATAACTTTTGATATCAAAATGTCTATCATTTAAAAAAGAAATATATTGTTTAAAATTATGTTGTATGTGTCTTACAAAAGAAAAAGAAAAGGGACAAGGATTATACGAATCCAAATTGACGATTTATGATTTTGTGGTAAGGTGTTCATCAGTACATTAGTTTTAATAAATTATATACGCTTTCTGATGAAAAGAAAATTATTTTTAGAGAAACTATTTGCAAGTTGGTATGTAGAGTACATTAATTAACACTACGTTTTTTTTTTTTTTTTTTTTTTTTTTTTTTTTTTTATAGCGTCGTTAATTAAGGTGATAGAAATTTCTAACAAAAAAATAAACGTGTTCCGTAGTTTATTCGGCAAATATCGGTATTTTTAGACAAAAAAAAAAAAATCGGACACTAGTTTCTGAGCTATAATAGCCAGAAGATTCTCCACACACACACACACACACACACACACATACATACACACGGACCAATTGCCAAAAACCACTTTTTTGGACTCAGGGGACCTTAAAACGTGTAAATCAGGTGAAAACCCGATATCGAATTTTCAGACCGAATACATACTTCCATTACCTACGGTAGTAGGGTAATGGAAGTAAAAAAGCGATAGAACAACGATATTTCTTTTTTGTGATAAAAAAAAAAAAGAACAAAAACATATTCTTTTACATATGACATTTTTTCAATCTCACAAATCTCTTTATCTGACATTTATACAAATCGGATATTGAAAAACGTAAACCATTATGTTATTTTCAGAATGACATTTTTATTAAACTTCGATGAATATTTGGTTTTTGATAGTGAAGAAGAAAAAGTAGATATCGATTTAAATAAATGTCACTCGACATTTGAATTGATAAACGATCCATTTGTGAAGCAGCAAACATTCTTTCTTTCGACTGTACTTATTATAATACTGTTAAATATTTCAAAAAATACAAATTTTTATAAGATTTTAAACAATTGTCTGAAACGTTTATTATTTTTTCGTTAATCGTCTTAATTTTAAATCAGGACCGGAAAACAAAGTCTTTACTAAGTTTTTTTTTTTTTTTAATATTTTTACATACAATAAAGTAGAAGCAATGTTTTAATTGCGCAAACGTGATAAAAATAACTAATTTCAATTAGTTAATTAAGCAGCAAATATTGTGTAAGTGTATATTCTTCAGTATTGAATTCAATATACTGCTCAAAAAATATTTAAGAAACGGTGTAATCGTAATTTTTATAAGGAAGAAAATGTATTTTTAAAAATACGAATGTTCAAAGGACGGAAAAGTATGCAAAGTTTATGTGTGCTATAGGAAAAACTGCGTGTGTGACAGCGAATAGAAATGAGCTATTTGAGTACTTAACGCAAAAAGAAATGATCGGCTTAGTTTGAGTGGTTGGTATGAATTAGAAAGATATTTTTATATAATTAATTACTAGTATCAAAAATCTGACAAAACCTTTGTAATTTAGAAGGAGGCCAAGCACAAGGCCGGGGTCCACGGTAGTATCACAAAGACTTGCTCTATCTGGAATAATTTTTGGATGCTACAAATACACACCGAAGACCAGGCCATGGTCGCAGGAGGGCAGCAACGTCAAATGAGAACCAATATTTAACGAGTAAGTCCAGAAGAATGTAGACAATGAGCGACAGATCTGCAACAATATTTTCACACGGCTACTGGTACTACAATCTCCAGCAAAATTACTGAAGCGCTAGCATTCCTTTTTAAATGATGTGAGCCAAATATATGCTGAACAAATGTTAACATTTTCTGGGTACAAATGGGGACTTCTAAGTTTCTAAGTTTAAAAAAAAATGTAGAATGTAAATTATTAATCAATAATACTTTAGTTTTAGTCATTATTTATTAGGAATAAATAAATACATCCATAATTGGATAATTGTAGCAATTATTAATGCTTCTCTATTATAAAGGTACTTTGGTCTAGTCAGCCGACGCAAATACCGTTTTCTAAGTAAATATTTGTCGAGTCATGATGTAAGTCTTTTTACTGTTTATTAAAAAAGTTAGTTGATGATAAAAATTAACTGTCAAACTAAAAAAATTAAAAATTAAAAATGTGGATGTGTGCTTCAATAATTTTGCTGCTGACTTTAGAAGAACAAGTCAAACCACCAACTTTCTTAGACTGCATACTCGTAGAATTATCTTATACGTCTCGTTAACAACACTTAATTTTACTGCTCGCAACGACTCCGTTTGTTCTATTGTATTATGTATATGCATAAATTATCAGCCATAAAAAATGCAAGTTATCCCAAACATTGGTCAAACATCTCAACATAATTTTATTGTTTTTAGCAATGAATATAAATTACATAATTGCACTGTTGTATAAATTATTAGATTTAAAAGAAGTTTAAATAAAGCAATATTGATAAAATATTAATGCATACTAAAAATTAATTAACTATTTCATACTTTAAAATATAATTCACATCATTAATGATTTGGTACACAGATTTGAAAAATAGTTGTTGACACGTCAGTGAAGGCTTCTCTACTGTGATTCAAAAAGTTTTTGGTGTCTATGTGTACCAAAAATGCAGCCACAAAATCACCCGACAGTCTTCCAAATTGGTACCTTAGTTTACGATCATGGTTTATCATCACGTTTATCAAGTACATTTTTGGGTGTTTACATTTCTGTTTTTAATTGATGTACAGGGACACACCAGATTTTTTCTTATGGACAGACGTTTTGGCCTGTGGGCAGAAGTTTTGTATATCACGATAACGACCATAATAAAAAGCCGATTGATGACCGGCAGTAAATTGATACACATGTCCATGAGCCATACAGAATTGAATGTTGGTTTTTTGGTTTGACTGTTTTGTACTGTTCGCGTACAGGGACACACCAAGATGTTTCTTATCATTACGAAGTTTCGATAGATTCGATTTAAATGCATTTTAATGTAGTTACACTGTATTCAAGATAATTAAAGTAACATGGATATGTTTTCTCTAGAAAAAATAATTCATAGATTTATCTGCAAGAATACACTAAACAACTCCCATAACTTTATACAATCATCCAGATGATATGAATTTTGTAAAAAATATCACTAGATTACATGAAATTAGCTGTACAGTTTTTGTGTATTTAATTTTTATGAGTCGTTTATACACACAAAAGAATTCCATTCCAATACGATCCATAGACTGAATTTTAGCATGGTTACACGCCATTTAGCACAATGATATTTACATGTAAAATTAGAATTTTTAAAAACACGATTTATGGTGAAACTTATAGATACCGAATTAGTATTACTGCACAAAGCTGCAAAAAAGAATTACGACACATTATGTAAATTTTGGCATGATATTTGGCACAAGTATTTATGAGTTACAAGGAATTAACACAAGGTTACAAATTAGAGGAAAATACATATACACATATATTTATATACATATAAATACATAAATATAACGGGAATGATAAGTTTCTATACTAAATCGTAACAAAGCATTTTGTTAAATATAAGTTATGTATTCTACCAATAAGGTTTAGAACTTTTACTCATTAGCTCTTATTTCATAGTTTTTTTGTGTTTTAGTGGGCAACTGCTTACTGGAAGATAATCTTTCTAATCTGCAGACGAACACCGCATCGATTTTTCGATAGTTGGATTACTATCATCTCGAAACATGTACGCACATTAAATAATACTAGTATCGCCCAGTGGTCGAAACTCGACCATTTTTTTTGCAAAGCGAGGCAAAGCAAAGTTATTGCCTTGTCCTAAACGGAATGCAATTGCAACACAGCTGCGGCAATTGTTTGCCGATATTCACTCTAACTGAATCAGCAGAGTTTTACTTAATATAACTAATTCTCTCTGTAGATGTTAGCCTTTCCTGAAATGAGAGAAAATCGCAGTGTGAAAACGCCCCTTGTTGTGTGATACAGCCCAGAAGCTAATAGGTAACATATCAAACCAAAGCCCAACCAAGTATCAAATTCTGTTAAATTAATTCGATTGGTTCATAAAGTACAGTGTTTGAAAAAAAAAAAAAAAAAAAAAAAAAAAGATATTTTTTAAAAATGGTCGAATTGAGTCGAATTTTAAAACGTGTAAACATTTCTGAATCTTATATTTTCTACTTATATATGCAGAGGAAAGAATAATAAATCCACTTTTTTAAAAATAAAAATAAGTAGTCAATTTCACTTAATTAAAATGAAAGGAAATCTCAAAACGTGTAAATTCATCGAAAACCGGAAATCAAAAGTTTTTATGTATCTTCTACTTGCTTCTTCTACCCACAAAAGCTAGCAATAAAGACACTTTTTTTAAAAATAAGTAGCCAATTTCAGTTAATTGAAACGTAAAGAAAGCTCAAAACATGTAAATTCAGCAAAAAACGGAAATCGGAATTTTTTCCGTATCGTCTACTTATACATGCAGCAGTTAGTAACATATTCATTTTCCTTTTATTTAGTATATTACTTGAATATTTATTGTTTAAATATCACCCTTTGAAATGAAATGTTTATGTTTACATTCTAAACTGGAAGTTTGCCATTTTTTTTTCTGGAGTTTTGTGATTTTAAATTAAAATTTTATCAATTTTACAGAAAAAATAACTCAATCAAACACATGTAGACAGTAACTTATATATAACTATACCCAAATATCGGAATTAAAATCGGCAGATAATTTCCGTTATTTTTTAATAATGTTTTACAAAAAATCCAATGGACGATTAACATAGAAAATCTGTTTCATGGCTCCGTGGACAAACAGTGACGTCATCACTTCGCTTGCGTATAGTGATGCTACATTATACAAATTACTGTGTCTATGGTTTTATTTGAGCTTTATGAAATTGCCAGATTTAACAACTTTCTACTTTTAGGTATTTTTTAATGTAAAGGAATACGTGTATAAAAGGGAAAAATGTGGGAAAATGTATAAAAAATAAATGTATTTTTAAATACCTTCTTGACATCGTAAGAAAATAATATTTGTATTCGCACCTTCCGGCTAACCATACCTTCCGAATGATACCATTTTCAACCCTCTACTTCCATAATTAATATGTTAAAAAGGGACTACAAATTTTATGCTTGCCTATTTATATAGATTATTAATAATAATAAAAACAAAGTCTTAAGTTAAAAATATTCACAAATACCAATTGACCCCAAAACAATAATATAGGAATTAAATATAGTTTAGCAATTAAAATATATAATAAAAAAATGTCTGAGACAATAACATCCGATAAGAGGGATATCTTTATTATTTCAATAAGAGCATTTTAAATAAAAAAGGACAGAGGAACTCACTTGCACCACATACTTATGTGGGGGAGAGCTAAAAAAAATATTATAGTTCTATTACACCGGAAGAAAAATCCCTTAAAAGGAAAAAAAAAAAAAAAACTTATAAGTAATTTAAAAAGAAAGAAACACTATTAAACTTTTTTTTAAATTTCATTCTTATATAATAAAATATTTAAAATTTAAATTCAACATTACTTTCATAGCACAATACATGTTTAGTATTTTTTTTTCGCTTTGAAACAATTCTTTTATAGTAACATTTCTTTCATTTAAAAGCATAAAATGTGTTTAAGAAAGTTTATAATCTCAAAAATATTTCGCTTTAAATGTTACGGAAAGACGTTTTTGCAAAAATATTTCCAGGAAAATAAACAAATAATTTTTTTCAAAGAAGAAAAATCTAAGGCAATATGTATTTAGAAACCTTTCTTTCAATATTTGTTTACAGGAACTGAACTTAGTCCATGGTTTAAAATTTTAGTAATATTCTGTTTAATTTCCAACGATGAACATTTTTTCATTAAATGTTTTCTCATAGTTAAAAAAGAAATCCCCTGGGAATTCTGACATAAAACTGAGAAGAAAAAAAAAAAAAAAAAAAGAAAGAAAAAAAAAAAATCTTCATTTTTGTATGATTTATATTTAACAAAGTATAAATACAAAAAATTTAGGTAAAAAACGATTATTATTATTTTTTTTTCTTTTTTTAAGACAATTTGAAGTAAGAAAAGTCTTACTGAAGTTGTAATAAAACAATTATTTACTACTACATGTAGAAATGATATAAGCAGATAAAAATTACAAAGTTAGGTTTTTTTTTAATATATAATAGATTATTGCTTTCAATTTGCTGTAAAAATATCGTCAGAATTTTCGGTGATCATTTTCATTTTTACTTCCATTACACGACTACCGTAGGTAATGGAAGTATTCGGCCCAAAAATTTGATATCGAGTTTTAACCTGATTTACACGTTTTTATGTCTCCTGAGTCCAAAAAAGTAGCTTTTGGCAATTCTTCAGTGTCTGTTTGTGTATGTATTTATGTGGAGAATCTTATGGCTAACATATCTCCAAACCTAGTAAAGATAGAACTACGAAACTTTAGAGTTTAGCTAACGATTTGCTTCAAAATTGCTATATAAATACTTTATTAGACGTTCTTTCAAATGATATAGTTGATTAGTTCAGGAAAACTGGTAGGCGTCCTGTATAAATGGCTGAATTTCAGGTCTCGCAAGTGCGTTCTTTTGAAAACGGCTATATGAGTTTTTTTTTTTTCAAACTGGCATTTTAACTCCATTTTAAATAACCTTTTGTATGTAATTATTGTTTTCCGGTCAATAATTGAGCTTGCCAAGTTTTTGTAAAATTTGTATCTCAATAACGTTTCTAATGATTTTCTTGAAAATTATTACGTAAATCTATTTTAGATATATTTTATTTATTACGTAATTATTACAGGATAATTAACAGTCGTCCTACTTTGGTAGGTCAGTTTTATGTAAATCTCGGAAATTGGTGTTTTAAAAAATAACTGTACTGTTTTTTTTTTTTTTTCTTATTTTTTACCTCGCTCTGTTTAATATGTCTTCAAACATACATCCAGTTTCTCTTATTGGAAATTTTTCAGGTGTCTAGTTTGTTATGTCAATGTTATGTCTTCTGATCACATTATCTCCAAAAAGGTCATATAATACGTGTAATAGTGGGTAATGGAAGTCGTGTGGTTGTTTCACAAAAATTTTTTTTAATCATTATATATATACATGCATGTATTAAAAATTTAGAAATTTCTATTTTTTTTTTCCTCCATCATTTCTTATAGTGAACGTTCGGAATCAACAGAAACTCAAGCAAAAACAAGATGTGATGATAGATGAAAAACCAAGTTAAATGAAGTTGACAATGTTCACCAAACAAAACGTAAATCTCATATATTACACATGGATTTAGATATTTAAAAAAACAATTTCTTGACATTAACCGGTGCGTCTACAGATCAGGCACCTACATTTCTTCTGTGTCATTTATATTTAGAATTCTGGATGTTTCAATCCGATAAATATTTACTTTATTCTTCTATGTATTTTTAACCGTAAGTTTGTCAGATCAACTGTTGTTTGTACCTGTGTTATTTTAGTTCGATCTGGTGCCTCCGTGCTCCATTTTTCTTTATCTCTTTAAAATAAAAGTCATTGTATGATGGTGCGCGTTACATCTCCTTCCAAACCACTGAACTCATCTTAAACAAACTTGACACAGTTACAGCTTATGACCAGGGTTGAAGTGCTGATATTTCTAGTTGGTTTGATATTCCTAGTATCTGCTAAAAGTAAGGGATAAAGAAAATCTGGAAAATCATGCTTTTTCTGTGATTTCTGTATTGATAATGCAGACAGATTTGGTATGTAGTTTTCTTTTAGGTTTTAATATATTCATATATACTTTTTAAGTAGAAGCTTTTAAATTTCAAAATTAAAAAGCGATTAAACGAAAGAAAGAAACCAAAAATGACCCGTTCGTTAAAGTTTCATGCACGGGATTTAAGCATTTTATTGTGATTACATTAAATGACGTTGACCAGTAATAATCTTAATATAACTATATATATATATATATATATATATATATATATATATATATATATATATATATATATATATATATATATATATATATATAATGATAGATAACGTAATAAAATTTAATCTTAAAATTTAACACTTAATAGAACTAAAACAATAACAACACACAAAAATATAGAACTGAATTTAACATAGAGAAAAGACTGACACAAAAAGTTGCGATATAGATTAAGAACCAATGAGTTAGAATAATAACTTAAAATACTTAAGCCGACATGAATGATAATAAAAAAGGACCATTAAACTAATGACAGAGAAAACAAATAATTAACCACAGAATTAATTGGATATAAATGCTTATAATTAGAAGTATACTTATCAGGGGGCGAGTACTTCATAAAGCTGTGGAAGCTGCATCGATATATATATATATAGTATGTTAGAATGACATTATTTTCAGAAAATGTGCCAAATGAAGTACGGCCGTCTTTAAAAATGATGACATTTTTAGAAGTCATTCGATTGGAAAAGATTTTAATAGAGGAGACTGTTACGTTTTACTATGAATTCGTGTACGTTTTACTATGAATGGGTGGGGCTTTTATTTACTAGCGATAAAATGAGCAGTAAGAAGTAGTTATCAAAATCCCAAATTATAATATAATATTAAAAGTCTTTTGCATGGCCAGATAAATATTTTTCCGCCTGCATTTTAAAAACAAACTATTTCCACAGACCAATAATTTTTCTTTAGTTAGAGTGCTATTTTTCAAGAGTTATGTTTAAAAATGAATTACTTAAAAAAAAAAAAAAAAAAAAAAAACTTCCTTTGTAGCAAACAACATATGTTGATATTTTTGAAACTATTTAATAAATACAGGAAATAAAAAATTGAGATTTATTATTATAAAAATGATTCATTAGAATGTTGTAATCACCGAAATGGACAATACCAGCTACTTCTATATATATTATATAAATATATATTGTACAAATGTAGGAATGTGGAAATTTTAATTTTAATTTTATACAAATGTAGGAATGTGGAAATTTTAATTTTACTACGTTTTTTTCTACGTTTGAATTGAGTTGGATGGGTGGCATATGGCTTCATGATTTTTTCTTGTATGTTGTTTTTAATATTGATTTGTTTTTTCTTGTAAAAATTTCTTTAAATGTTTTGATTTGGGATTTAATCCTTACTTTGTCAATTTCATGTAGGTTTATTCTGAGTTTTGACACAGTGTCTGGTATCCGGGAGTGTTGACCGGTCGTAAAACATGTTTAACCGGAGTGGGGTGGTCACAACTCCTCCCTGCCATTTAGATACTTTTGTCTCCATTTTTTCTTTCGCTCCTCTTCAGTTACATAAGTTGATGCTTTTTTCATTCTATTTAGATACATATATATATATATATATATACTAGAAGATTTTGCTACATATCTACATTTGAATGAATTTAGAAAAAGTAATTGCTATTTTTACATCAAATTATAAATAAAACCTAGAAAAAAAAAAAAAAAAAAAAAAAAAACATTCAGATTCTTGCAAACTTCGTTTCACGCAATTATACATAAATATCTCCATTTTAAGATTTCTCTAAACTATTTCGCTGAAGTTTTTTGTTTTTTTTCCGCTTCAGACAGTTGACGCTACTTTAGTCGGAAATGTTTTTAGCAGTACGTTGAGCTGATTACTTTGTAGTCGTTACGAGTTTCAAATTTGTATATTTTTAAATAATTGGAATAATTTAATTTGAATTGTCAACTGAAAATCAGTCGGTTATTGATCATTTTTTGGGCTTTACGCGTATTCCTGCACTCAGCGATTCGTGAGGACATAATAGTATGACAGCGGATTAAAATAGCGTAATTGATATATAATGAAATTTTATTATTCATTTAAAAATTTCTGAAAGTGAAATTTATAGATTTAAGTATTGTTAATAATACGCTAAATCATGGATAAATTAATTAGCATTGTTGATTGATGAATCTGGCCTTTATTAAAGAAAATATAATATCTTAAAACACACAACCATTTTATTTTATGTTAAATAAAAATCTTAGGAGAAAAAATTAAAAACTGAATTAAAAGAAAAACATTTTAAATATTCAGTTACAACATACATAACAAAGATATGTGGTAAAAATTCAGATATTCAAATTTAAAATCACATTCATGAAATTTAAAATCACATTCTAAAAAATCTTGGATAAAATATTAAAATACAATTTTTTATCTAGATTATATTAATAAAAATATGAGAAAGTTGATGATTTTTCTTTTTGGATGCGTTGATGAACATTTGAATACCGCCTTATCAGAAAATCCTTTGGAACATATTACACACATATATGACTTAACATTTCCCTTTTAATGGAAAATATTTAAAACATATTTCACATACTTACGTTTTTCTTGTTGCACAGTCGAAGTTGCACAGTCTATAAAGAAAATGTTAAAATGTTTACATTTTCTTTATAGAAAAATTTTTAGAACACATTCCACACCCATACGGTTTTCCTTCTACGTGGATGCCTTGATCAGTATTTAAACGAGTACCTTCAAGAAAATCTTTTACTATATTTTACACACATATGGCTTTCCTTCTGTGTAGATGAATAATTAAACGATGCTTTCTCAAAAAATCCTTTAGAGCATATTGCACACATTGAAAAATATTTCTTTTTATGAAAAATCCTTTAGTGCATAATTCACACACATATAGAGAAGGCGGTTTTTTTTTTTTTTTTATGAAATATCCTTTACAACATATTCACAGGCGCATAGCTTTTTCATCTGAGTAGACCAATAGTTAATTTTTTTTTTTTTTTTTTTTTTTTTTGGAAAATACTTTAGAGCATATTTCACAAACACACAGAAAACGTATTTCTTTTTATGAAAAATCTTTTTATTCTCACGAACATAGCATTTTCATTTGAGCAAATATATATATTTTTTTAAATCCTTTAGAGCATAATTCACAAACACTTAAAGAAGGCATTTCTTTTTATGAAAAATTTTTTACAACATATTCACATGACCACAGCTTTTTCATCTGATTAGATCAGTAATTAACCGATGTTATTTTTTTTCCTTCGGAAAATCCTTTTGAATATAATTCCAACACATAGAAAGAGGGCACATGCATTAATCCGTATTGGCGATGAGTCTTCTTGAAATCTTTCTTCACAAAATAGACTTTGAATTAAACAAATTAGACTTTGAACAAAAAAAAAAAAAAAAACTATTTTTAATTTTACATATATAAAACAGTAATAAATTCATTTTCCTTCTCGATATATTAGACTTCGCTATCTTTTCAAAAAACATATCGCATCTCAAAAAACCAACGATAAACTCACAACCGTTTCAATAGAAAACAGGAAAAAACAAAACCAAGGAATACAGCTAGAAACAAGCTTTTAAATGCGACCCATTAAATACCTTAAAATGCTTGAACTACCTTGTTCACAATTCGTGTTTTTTAGTATATGAATATCTTCAAAATTCTAAATCATAAATATATATTTTCTTATTGACTTGATTTGTACTTTATTTCTTATGTGCATTTTACTGCATATTATGAAAAGGGGTAAATTTATAATACAAATTATATATACATATTAACAAATATACTGGAATAACTAAAGTTTTTGTTGATTTTTTACGTATTTATTATTTTTTCTCCACCAATTAATTAACATTTCGGTAGTAAGATTTTTAACTTACTAGAGGACATTTGAAAGAACATGAAAAGAAAAAAAATTCAAAATATTTAAAACTGTAAGAGAAGACACTCTATAACATAAAAAACGACGCACCAAGAAGGAGTAATGCAAACTGGACACAAATTGACATGATACAGGTTTCGATGAAAAATTCAAAATTTTGAAGTTGCGCTGCCATCGCATGAGCATGTGACGCTGCAGCGCATCTTAACTGCGCAACTGGCAGAATATTTAAAAGGAGAAATTTTGATTCTAGGTCAATATTCTTTGAGAATCTTATTCTGCCTACTAAGATAAACGGTAACTATGCCTCGCATACAGGTGAGCAAAAATATGCACAAATGTCAGCATTTGAGAGAGGTGTGTAGTTGGGCTCAAAGAAACCGTTTGGTATAATCTGTGAATTGTTTGACAATTGTATAGGAGAGATGCCACTATTAGATGATATTGGTAGAAATAGGTGAACCATGGCCGAACACAGCGTCAGAGAGGAAGCGGTCGGCATAGAAAGAGGACAGGACGTAAGAACCGATTAGTCGTTAGAATGGTACTAAAAGCCACAAATTCCTTATTATCATCGATCCTATGTGCAACTGGTATTTTAGGGGTTTCAAAGACCATTAATAAAGGGCTCGGAGAAATGGGGTTGAGCTTACGGAGCCCATTGTGCGGACTGCTATTAATCTTTGTATACCGACATGCACGTTTGCAGTGATATCGGGATCCGAACTGGAATGTCACTGAATGGAGTAGAATTGTCTTCAGTAATGAGTCAGATTCCGATTTGAGCATCAATGACCAACGAAGATGCATCTGGAGACGCCCCGAAAAAAGGGGAAATTCCATCCTGGCTGTCGCCAGCCATACGGCCCGACAACCAGGAGTGATGGTCTCTGGTGTCATTTTATTTCATAGCAGGATCCTTTTGGTTGTCATCCGTGGCACCTTTACAGCACAGCGGTACGTCGGTGATATTCTACGTCCCGTTATGTTCCCCTTCATATCACGCAATCCTGATTGTATATTTCAGCATGAAAATGCCTGCTCGCGCACAGAGATAGTTTTTACTGTTTGTTTTCTTGCTTTTACAACCTTATTTTATCCAGCAAAGTTCCCAGATCTCTTTCCCACTGAGGACATTCGGAGCATCATGAAAATGGTCCTACAGCCACCTAGGGATTTGCTAATCTAACGCAGCATTTGAACAGACTTTTGTACGATATGTTGCATTAGCACATCTGCCAAATGTATCAATTAATGCCAAGCCAAATAACTGATTACATAAGGGCCAGAAATGGATCAACATGTTATTGACTTGTTTAATTTGTGATGCCATTTCTCTTGATTAAATCATCCAAATTTTATGAAACTGTAATCATTTCTTTTTCTCCACATGTACATTACATGTACCAATTTTCTTCCCATTTGGATAACGCCTTCTTGGTGCGTGTTTTTTTTTTTTTTTTTTTTTTTTTTTTTTGTTAATAGAGTGTATATCAAGTAGAAATGTCTTTATGCTTGGTTTAATCCATCCTTTTAATTAAATTCATTTAATAATACAACAAAAAAAAAATCTCAAAGTGTTTAAAAGGAGAAAAAGGGAAGAGGGGGAGAAGAAAAGAAAAAAAAAAAAAAAAAAAAGAATGTACCCGCAGTCAACTTAAAAATAAGATATAAAATTTCTACATTCCTTTATTTCGAAAAATCTTGAAAATATATATTATCAAATACAAATAATTTTTTCAGCAGAAATCAATAATTTATATTTGACGACAATTTTAACTGTTTGAAACATCTGAAAAGAGATTATTACGCTCCATTATGAGATTGTATACTGTTCCTTTCAAAATTATTGAGATGCATTGAACAACACCCTTGTTCTCTTCATAAAAGCTGTCAGCAACACCTGCTTGTTACATTGTTATACTGCACCTGATTTCGCTTTGAAATAAAACGACAAAAGACGAAGGCAGAAAATGGAATGAGTAGAAATATTGTTTTCTCAATTTTACGAACTTTATAAAATTACTAAACTTTAGAAATGTTTTGATTTTTTCGAGTATATCTTTTCGAATTCTTGAAAATTCATCATGTTAACAGGAAAATCTTTTTCTATTAATTATTACAAATCTGTTTACTCTGGGTTCATTTTAAGAAATATGCTTTAATAAATAAATTTTGTACTTCGCAAACAGAACTTTAAGTCAGTTTGACGTTAATCATTTATAGATAAGTAAATATTCCACTAAATAAGCAGTGAAAAATAGAAGAGATTGTTTGAATATTTCTCGCAAAGTTCTTATAATCAATTCTCTAAGTTATAACGTATAAAGGTTTTTTTTTTTTTTTTTTTTTTTTTTTTTTTTTTTGTGTGTGTATCACTACAATGAACTAAATTTATAATGTAGTCTCAAATGAGCAAGCTATCACTTGTTATCATTATGTCGAAAAAACTTTTATTACCTATATATACTTATTTCTTTTTTACAATATATATATATTTTTAAGTTCAGAGATTGAATTTCTACAGGAATGCGTTCCAGATAGCGTCAATATAAATCTGCTGTTATGAATATGAATTTATGTAATTCAAGTTTTATAACAAATTTTCCTATAAAATAATTCTAAGTGGTACTATTTTACATTATATGATCAAACTTTAGCAATATTGAATAATACTGAAAGATTTTTTTTATTATTATTTTAAATAATTTAACAACATAGAAACTTGGAATATTTTCAGTCCACATATAATTATTTATAAGAATATTTTCATGTGCTATTATTAAAGTAGTATAAGCTCACACTCATAAAAAAGTTTGCACCTTGTACAACGGTGATTTGTAAAATTTTTACTCAGTTACGGCTAAATGAATGCAAGAACGCTATCTTATTCAGAGAAATCGCCTAAACTTCGTAGTAAAAATAGGTTACCTTAAAACTAATAGATGTACAAAAATCTCGCATTCCGAATTTTTCTCTGATTTCAATACTTCCCCTACCTACCCCTCCGATTATATTAAAGCAGAGAGCTTGGCATTCATAACCGCTGCCTTTTGGATTCTGAAATATCTTTAAACTTATGTTTTATAATGATTTTGAACAAAATCTTTTCACTGTGGAAAATAAATAATTATTAAGGGGACTTGGCACTAATGAAGATTTCATTTAAAAGTTTATATTTCTGATTAATATTTATAAATTTAACTATATGAGTTTTTTTTTTTTTTTGATAAAATATGTATTAAGGAAACAGTTCTAATGATTTTTATTATATTCTTTACAAATTTGAAATTTTTCAATTGCGTTTTTTAATGAATTCGTGATTTTAAAATGGTTAAACTTTTACAAATATTTGCGATAAGACTTAATGTAAATAAATTTTTTATGTTTAATAGAACCTATTTAAAAGAATTAGGGACGGATTTTGCAAAAACTTTTTTAAAAATTAAAAATAACAATATGAAAAAAAAATATTGTTTTTTGTCAAATTTTTACGTAGACATGAACATTTTATTTTATTTTTCCACATATTCTAATTAATGTATTTCAAAATCCATTCCTAATTCTTTTAAGTAGGTTCTATTATGTATCCAAATAATAATAATAGTAATAATAAGTCTTTTCTTAAGTATCTGTAGAAGTTTAAGCATTTTGAAAATAACGAATTCATGAAAAACTGTAAAGTGAGAAAATGCAATTTAAAGATATCAAATCTCTAAAAAGTATATTTAAAAGTATATTAAAAAACATTAGAATTGTTGCCTGAATATATATTTTATCGAACAAAAACTTATATAGTTCAATTTATAAATATTAAATGGGAATTATAATCTTTTATATGAAACCTTTATAGTGCCAAGTCAAAGGTGCCAAGCCCCATTGGGAGATAATATATGTCCGCGTGGAAAAAGAAAGAAAATTCTTAAAATATTTGGTGAAATATTTATGAAAAAATATCTATTTCTTTGCGGTTATTCATTTTAAACGATATACATATAGAAACTAAACATTAATTTAAATGAAAGTTTTTTTTTTTTTTTTTTTTTTTTTTCGTGAATATTTTAAGAAATGCTAAACCGTTTTTAGTGAAAATTAGCAAATATACAAAAAAAAAAAAGTTGTGTTCTTTGATTATCCAGTCAAAATCGATTACTCGGTTATACTATGCAAATTAAGACAACTAATAAGACGCATGTACTTCAAATACTCCTCAATGTGGACTAATTTTGCTTTCTTTTCAGTGGGATTACTATAACGTTTTTAAAGAAGGGCGCAAAGAAGTTTTCTTGATTATGGTTTACGAGAGAGGACATTTTAGAGTTTGGAAGGTATCCTATCCAAATCAGATGCAGAAATATGGGTGAATGTTACCCAAAATATGATTTTAAAATTATGGAACTCAGTTCCAGGAGACAGAAACAATAGTCAGAAGACCAGTTACAGGGTATACAAGAGAAATCACAAGGCAGGGTGACTGGTATTTGGTGATAAATGCAAGGTTTCATAGGGGGATGACAGCTAATTATTTTTCAAATGAGCTCTCCAGTGTTTACGAATGCCTCAGTTTCAAGGAAAACTTTTTACAGAATGGCTAATAATGCAGGTCATTATCATTGCTAGGGAGACCAATGGTTTGCATCCCACTTTCTAAAGGTCACGCCTGGACTGGTGCAAGCAGTATCAACCTTGGACAGTGGGTCAATATTTCCTTTTGGTACAGCTTGAACAATGATTCTTATTTTTTCACATATAGAAAGAACCAGGGAGCCATTACCGTATCTCACAGCATCATAGAAGTGCAGCCTTATGTAGGTGGTGATGTTATGGTCTATTGCGGCGTGATGTTGGACGGTTGCATAGATCTGCTCGTCTATCAGGGAGGCACTCTAACTACTTTGATGTATAGGACTGAATCTTAGATCTATAAGAGTTTTGAGACATTCATTCGGTTCCAGGTTATTTTTATGGATGAAAACAAGCGAGAACTCAGGATTGGGATTTGTCGTTGAATGCATTGAGGCCGAAGGTATTTAGGGGATGGAGTGAACAGGCAGATCTCCAGACTTACCTTATTTTGAACAGGAAAATCCTTGTTTTGAATTGTTTTTTAAATGTAAAAAAAAAAAAAAAAAAAAATGCAGCAAAGGAAGCTTTTATCATAATTATTATTTTATCAATACCCATTTATTTAAAATAAAAAATTATCTCCGTAAATATGTAATTATAATACTAATTTTATATAATATATATATATAAAGGTACTCATTACTATGGTCACCATACTTACCACTGAAAGATGATAAGATGGTAAATGGGAAGATGGCTCTGGAAAATCGATGGATCATTAGCTAAAGTAAAGTCTTCGCTCGAGGTTACTCAATCCGTACATTAAAAGTATCTGTAAAGAAATGGATTTTAATTCAGGCATTTGCTTTATTGTTTTCACTCCAGAAAAACCCCATAACTTATATTTTAGAGGCTAAGTTTTATAGTTTTGTCAGTATCTGCCATTTTACCATAGTAAGCACCAACTAACGAAATTTTTTTCCTTTATTAGCGTATCCTTTTTATACGTGTCGAATTTGGTGGTATTCTGTTAGCCGATTTTCGATAAAGGATGCTGTTTAGAGTTTACAGTTAGTTATAACTTTTTTTACAAGTGATCTGATCCATCATATTTATTTAGACAGTTCCTTTCATTTTGTTATTTCAAACAAAAGATGGAAAGAGCAGTTACTGACGTTAACAAAAGAAAGAGACGATAAAAATTCATTTTAAAACATTTTTCGTTTAAATGACTTTTTGTCGTATTAAAAAATATATTAATTAAACTCTATTTTTCAGAGAAAAAATTAATTATATTCTAAATATGATAAAAAGATACAAAAGTAGGTATTGAATTAACAGTTTGAATAATTTTATATAAGAAATTAATTAACGAAAAGGCGAAAATATTTGAAATTTTTATTAAATTGCTTTTCTTATACAAAAATTATGCTACGAATATGCCACACAAAACAATCTATAGTTAAACGCAATTTAATTCCTAAATACTTAAGAAGAGGTTATTTTTTTTTTAAATACTAATTTCGTTTAAATTTATCCAAAAGGAATCGTGGGGATCCCCATATATAGCTATTATGAAAAAAAAAAAAGTCATCTTAAAATCCTTAATTTTAGCTAAGATAATCACATTTTTAAAAAAATTATCGAATTTTTTGGGTTCTTTTTCTTAGCTTAAAATAAATTTCTTTCATTTCTAAGTAAACCAGAGTGTATGCAACTTATCTTGACCGTGTTTTTTCTCTTTTTTTCCCTGGGTAAAGGAGAATACAAATTCTTCGTATTCATTAAAATTATAATTAAATCAGATTTTCATTTTACAAATTGTCGAGATATTTTATGAACTTGGTATTAAATTATGTTGCGAATTCCTCCTAAGTAAACCGAATTCAGTTATAAGCGTAAGAACTTTTGTTTTCATTTTCCAGGCAATTTCAAGATTTGGTACTTTTATTAAAAAAATAATATATTTCCGTTTTTTACGGAATTTACCAACAATAGATATTTCTTGTTTAAGAAGAGGTTATTTTTTTTTAAATACTAATTTCGTTTAAATTTATCCAAAAGGAATCGTGGGGATCCCCATATAGCTATTATGAAAAAAACAAGTCATCTTAAAATCCTTAATTTTAGCTAAGATAATCACATTTTTAAAAAAATTATCGAATTTTTTGGGTTCTTTTTCTTAGCTTAAAATAAATTTCTTTCATTTCTAAGTAAACCAGAGTGTATGCAACTTATCTTGACCGTGTTTTTTCTCTTTTTTCCCTGGGTAAAGGAGAATACAAATTCTTCGTATTCATTAAAATTATAATTAAATCAGATTTTCATTTTACAAATTGTCGAGATATTTTATGAACTTGGTATTAAATTATGTTGCGAATTCCTCCTAAGTAAACCGAATTCAGTTATAAGCGTAAGAACTTTTGTTTTCATTTTCCAGGCAATTTCAAGATTTGGTACTTTTATTAAAAAAATAATATATTTCCGTTTTTTACGGAATTTACCAACAATAGATATTTCTTTCCTTAAACATATAGGGAAGTGCTTAATAATTTATGAATAATGCGTGACTACTCTCTCTCTCTCTCTCTCTCTCTCTCTCTCTCTCTCTTTTTTACAGTTCTATATACATAATTAATATAAATTTTCGCTGGTTCATTCTCATTTTATTTTATGACTCCATTTTGTACCATGGGAAAGTGTTACGTTACTTATGCGTAATGAAAAGAATAATTTTATGATAAAACAGACTTGTGCTGTACCTCTTTAAATATATATAATTAAAACAAATTCTTTATTGTTTACTTTCTATAACTATGTACCGTAATATGGTAAAATGTTTAATCTTATTTTATTACAAGAAGTCAATATAAGGGACGATATTTATAACTCTGAAAGAAATACTTATGTCAGTTAAAAAGACATTGTAAGGTCTTATATCAATGTTTAAATAAAAAATAGAGTAACATATTTTTGCTTATTGAAGAAAAAATTTACTTTTATTAATCGTATTATGAAATAAAAACAATTGTACTTGTAATATATATCTCTTTTCGTTTTTGAAGATGAATTTGAAAGTTAAATGTAATAAAATTCATCTAAATCATTTCTATCAAGCAATTAATTATAATTTAGAGAGGTACCATTTCAGAATATCATACCACTTGCATATAATGGTAAAAAAAAAAGAAAAAAGAAAAGAAAAGAGAAAATCACTACCTAAAAAAGAAAATATGTAAAATATAATTATTTTTTATCATCTTTTATACTCTTATTTTTTCTAAACTTTATAGTAAGTTCTGATATAACAAAACTAATTATGACGCCGATGAAAATCTGATAAAATGTCTGTCCAAAACGAATGCAATACACAATAACTAACTCCCTTGAAGAAAAAGTTTTTATGCAGAGTATAGAATTCTAATGTGTATTAAGTGTAAAACACATTAACAAAATGAAGACCAAAGTCTAGTATATCGTAATAAATAAAATTGTTATTATTTTATAGAGTTATTTTTGTTAAACTTTCTGCAATATATGTAATCAGTTTTTTTTTAAATCTGTTTGGTACTATTTCAATGCTTTAATATTGAAAAGATTTTCTGAAAAAATAAAATGTGTATCGAAAATATTTCTGCAGCCATCTCAAATAACGCGTATAAAAAAGTTTTCCTAAAATTCCTTCGTGCAGAAAAATAAATATTGCAGAAGTGAAACATTGTTTATTCGTTCGTGAGTTCAAGATGAAAAATTTAATATGAAGTCAAAACCTTTTCCCAGTAAAATTAATATTTACATTGGAAATTCTTTCAAAATAAAGACTAAAATGAGATGTCTTATAATGAGAAAGTTCTTTGAAATTTTTTCTATTTTAGGATTAAACACTGAGTTTTTTTATATAACGATGTTTTAAAATACGTTGTACCTGAAGTTGTATGCTTTTATTTTATGAATTTATAATATTTAAGGAAATTATTTTAGTCATGAAGATATAAGTTTGTTTCAATATATCCATAAATTTGAAAGCATTCTGTTTTTCTTTTCCTGTTTGTACGGTAATCTGTATATGAAAGTGCTTAGTTTCTTTTATGGTTTTTCTTTATATGAAAGTGCTTAGTTTCTTTTATGGTTTTTCTTTTCCGGCATCTTAGAAAAAATATTGTTTTATATCAAATTTTTAAGATTGATTTTTTGAAATTTTTTTATATTTAAATTCCCTTGAATCCAAAAGTAAGGTTTTTGGTGTACATCTTTGTTTTTCAGAGAGTCTCCTATCAGAATAATTAAAGAACAAATATTACCGTTAATTTCAAACTCTAATGGCCGTATTCACCATTAACTTCAACTCCCGGTTCAATGCAAAAGCTTGAAAAGCGTCTAAAGGTAGGGTACAGCTTTTCAGAAATATTTGGCAGGCTGTTTCTGCCATCTAGCGTCGAGAATTTCATATAATCTTTGATTGGTTATTTTCACCTAAAAAATCTGTAAATAACTATACCGCTAGATGGCAGAAAAAACACGGCAAAATTTGCTGAAAATTTTCACCCTGCCTTTATTACGCTTTTCAGATTTTCAGGTTCAACCGGGAGTTGAAGTTATTGGTGAATAACACCCTTAGTATTCATTACTAATGGCAGTTGGACATGCTATTTGGAACTTTTCATTAAGATCCTACAAATTTCTCCTATAAAAATGTATTTACGTCTATATGTGAAGTTTTTGATGGATACAGTTTAATAGACTGCATAAAACAAAGTGAAATTCATATTTTGTTTATTTATAGTACTTTACTTTATATCAGTAAAAATCGCTTTTCACATAAAATATGGCATGAAAAGTAATTATTCTTCTTTGATACTTCTTTCATACTAATAACTTTGATACATCAGTACTATATTTAGAATTAGTTCGCAGTACATTTCAAGTTGTGCCATGCATTTCTTATTTGATTACTTAGTCGATTTTTTACTTATTCGAAATTAATATGAAATTTAACAGATTACTCGATTAATATACCAAAAAGTATTCGAATAATATTCAAACAGTGGTGTGGGTGACAATTATCTGAATATTTTGAAAGAAATATTAAAATTTATTCACAACATTAATGATTTTTATGAATTTAGTTACGGTATTTATAGGCGGATAAGGGGGTGGATGTTCCGCTTCCACTGAATACCTGAAAATTCTCTGCTTTTAATATTATTTTTAACGAAAATACGTTTATATTAATATTCAGTAACAGAATACAATGCAAGTGCCTCATCATATTTCATTTTTATTTTTATATTTTATTCTTCGTAACTTTTATCCTTTTGCATCATTTATTACTAGATATTTTATTTCTATTTATTTATTTTTGCATGTGTTTCAGCTTATTTATATTTAATTTTACATCAACATTTATAAAGTGTCCCTTTTCATTTTATTTAACCTCGTCTCTATTTTCGGCTTTCTACCTGGAATCTTTAATGCTATGCTTGAGCCTACTTTTTTCGCCTGTTGACGATTCGTACTATTGACGATTCGTGATACAAAACATTTTGATTTTTCTTTAATTTTTAACTGATCCACTGTTCCTCTTCAGGGAATTTTTTTTTTTTTTTTTGAAATGTATGATATATAACATTTTTTTTTATACTCCAAAAGTTTCAAGATGATTCTCGAAAGATTCTTCTAGATATTTGTCAAAACGTCAAAATTCGAAAGTGTCCAAATACTTATTGGTATGTGGTGCTACTAACTCGTGCAAAATTTTTGTCAAAGGAGAACAGCATTGGACTTGTCAAAAGTACCCGTCTTTTATATATATATATATATATATATATATATATATATATATATATATATATAATAATCAACAGATTTGATATTTGACTTACCTGGTTTGACAAGGGACGAAAGACTGTATCTAACATTGCAGACCTTTGTGACACGCCCTATCACACTTGGATGATAGCTTTAAGATATCATCATCACACTTGCTTTTCTTTTTGTAAGTAGTTAAGGAAATTATTATTATTATTATTATTATTATTATTATTATTATTATTATTTTGTCTCTGAAAGGTGCCAGTTTTTAAATCATTCCTGTGTGAAATATAGAAAAAAAATTTCTTTTTATTACACTTTGTATATATATATATATATATATATATATATATATATATATATATATATATATATATATATATGTATATATATATATATATAATTACACATACGTATAATTCTATGTGAGGGGGCTGCAGCCCCCCTCAACTCCACGTTTCCTTATTGTATCTAGATTTATACCGAATTCAAATCTCTTATTAAGTTCAAAAGTTTATTTAAAAATTTTCAGACAACTCTCACACGCATCATTCCTTGAAACTTATCAATACTGAACACTAGTAACAAACGCATTAACTTCAAAATACATCATTTGGATCGCCTGATTTTTTTTTTTTTTTTTTTTTTTTTTTTTATTTACTCTAACAGACGCAGTCAAAGATCAAACTATAAAACATGACTTCGCTATTCTGGAAGCCTTAAAACGTGTAAATATATAAAAAAACAAGTGATAAATATTTATCTTAAAAAAATGCATTATTTACCATACCTTTGAGAAATTAATTTCAATTCCTGAGCAGCTTTCCTGGAGATGGTAAAATATTATATCCTATATTATAGTAAAGCACTTCCATTAACAAATAAAAAAGAATGTTATGGCTTAAATTTTGGCAGCCCTGTATATCTTCTGAAAGTTATGTACGCATCACATCGTGCACATAAATAAAATCCTATATTAATAACATACGGATCAACCTAAAATACACTTCGATGAATTCTCAAGTACTGTCGCATTTTAATCTAGTTCTTTTATATAGCCCTGTAAACGAACAGTGAACGATTTCTATACCATATTCTACATGAAACATGTTTTTCGCATATAATATATATATATTCGTTTCATTTGGTTTAGTGCAGTCTGTAGATGTTAAACTCTACTTACCTGCAATTTCCCCCATAGACGCAGTGTATTTGAATTATCTTGGGTGTCTCTGTACACGAACCATTTGCTTGATCTCAACAAAAAGCTTGGTGTAGCATCCCTATATGATACATATTTAGAATACTAAGTTTGAACTTTCTGCTATAATTTTTTATTGAGATATGCTGATAACAGACAGACACACACACACACACACACAGACCAACCACTAAAATCATGATTTTCGAATTCAGGGCACCGCAAAACATGTAAATATAACAAAGACTGACTTTCGAAAACTTGACCCAAAAACAATACTTTCTCTTACCTTATGGGTAAGAGAAAATAAAAATAAAATAAAATAAATTATTTATAGTCAGTTTTGATTCTGTAATATTCTTGCTTAAAGGTCGAAATCATTTTTTATTTTTAATGTGAAAGAAATAGTGCAGTTCTTTTTCTCTACATACATGGGAAATGTACTTTTTCTTCCTGTTGTTATTTTGTTTTGCCGTGAAGCAAATAATTTATGACCTTTGGGCATTATCTTTTCCCGTACAATGGCAGTGATTTATTTTGCCAGTGTACTTAAATCTCCATTCTTTTCATAAAATTATTTTTGTTTCCTTTTAAAATGCGTATATTCTTAAAAAAAATGTGGAAACGAAATTTTCAAGTTGATATTTTCCGTATATTTATCAAAACTTAGTTTTCAACTCTTCCAGGGCATAGTTTTGATTTTTAAACTACGAAACGTGTTTTGTTGAAGTTATTTTATTTGTTTCAAACAGATTATTGTTAGAAATAAAAAAAAAAAAAGTTTTGTTGCAAGCATGATATATAATGTTTATGCACATGTGCGTATGTATAACTATCCAAAAGATTATTTGAATAATTTATTACAAAATTGTTAGTCATATATGTAAAATAAATTAAAATTTTTAACTATAGAGCACAGTATGTTTCATTATAATAAATTACTTATCCTTTTTTTTTTTTTTTTTTTTTTTTTTTTAAAGACAGATAATAAGAATAAAATTATAAGAATAATAATGGTTTTTATTTCCTCGAAATTTCGAATTCTGATAACTATTTACACCATTAAGATGTCGAATCACATTTAAAATATCACTTATAATACTGCTAAGATTGTCGAATATTAGCATTTAAAGTTAAAAACTTAAAAAATTGTTCGAAGTTAAAGAATTTATTAACTCGGCGAAACAGGGCAGTAGTTTACATGAACATGTAATATGTCATATTTGTTAACGTATTACTTATTATTGCATAATGAATAACAGAAAAAGACTAGTATGTTGTGGCCACCACAAGACTTTCTTCTATATTTTCCTATACATATTCAATCAGTAACAATATTTAAAAAAAAAAAAAAAAAAAAAAAATTACAAATTTTTTTCTAGGTTTTTTTTTTTTTCTTTAAAAGTAAAAAAAAATCGATAACTTTTTTTTAAAATTATCACAGATTTATAGTTCAACCGTTCGTTTTAAAGGTATTGACGAGATCTTTCGAATGATACCCATCTTCAAAATTTACCCCCCCCCCCCGGTGAGGTACTTCCCCAGGGGGGAAGCGATGCCCCCCCATGGACAGAAATTTTTTCCTAGTTACTATTACTATTATCAATAACTGATATTAATTTTAGAATCATAAGTTAAAAATAACTCTCATTATGTACATTTATACGAAATTTTGTCTTATACTGCCATGTTAAAAATTTAGATAAAATGCGATCACAGCGCCACCTATTGAGCTTTTGATCGCCAAATGTAATCAGCACCAGTTTATGTTGGGGACCAACTAAATACCAAGTTTGGTTAAATTTCGTTAAAAAAAAATACGATTTTTTTTTTTTTTTTTTTTTTTTTTTTGTTAAAAGTAAAAAAAAATCGATAACTTTGTTTTAAATTATCACAGATTTATGGTTGAACCATTCGTTTTAAAGGTATTGACGAGACCTTTCGAAAGATACCCACCTTGAAACTTTAACCCCCGGGGGGGGGGGTACTTCCCCCCCAGTGTGGGGGGGAACCGATGCCCCCACATGCACCAAAAATTTTTCCTAGTTAACTACTACTACTATTATCAACGAGATCTTTCGAAAGATACCCATTGTGAAAATTTATCCCCCCAGAGGGGGGGGGGTATTTCCCCCCTAAGGGGGGAAGCTAAGCCCCCCCAAGCACAAAACTTTTTCCTAGTTACATACTACTATTATCAATAATTCATATTAATTTTAGAATCACAAGTTTAAAATAACTCTTATTATGCACATTTATACGAAATTTTGTCCTATACTGCCATGTTAAATATTTAGATAAAATGCGATCACAGCGCCACATATTGAGCTTTTGATCGCCAAATGTAATCAGCACCAGTTTATGTCGGGGACCAACTAAATACCAAGTTTGGTTAAATTTCGTTAAAAAAAAAAAAAAAAAAAAAAACGATTTTTTTTTTTTTTTTTTTTTTTTTTTTTGTTAAAAGTAAAAAAAATCGATTTTAAATTAGCACAGATTTATGGTTCAACCATTCGTTTTAAAGGTACTGACGAGACCTTTCGAAATATACCCTCTTGAAAATTTACTTCCCCGGGGGGGTACTTCCCCCCAGGGCGGGGGAACCGTTGCCCCCACATGCACAAATTTTTTTTCCTAGTTAACTACTACTATTATCAATAATTCATATTAATTTTACAGTCACAAGTTTAAAGTAACTCTCATTATGCCCATTTATACGGAATTTTGTCCTATGCTGCCGTTAAAAATTTGCATAAAATGCGACCACAGCGCCACCTGTTGAGCTATTGATCCCCAAATCTAATCAGCACTAGTTCATGTCAGGGTGCAACTAAATACCAAGTTTGGTTAACTTTCATTCATTGGTTCGTGAGATACAGCGTCCACAAAAAAAATGATACAGACAGACAGACATACATTTTCTAAAAACTATTAATTCGTAATCTAGACATCCCAAAACATGTAAATCCATCAAAAAACGGAGGTCGAAAATTTTCGCGAATCCAATACTTTCTCTATATTACATATAGAAGAAAGTAAAAAATACGAAACTGATAATATATCTATATCTGATTTATATCCATAGAATAGGATCTGGTTAGCATTATAATTCATTTAGTGGACCACGGAAAAAAATTACAGAAGCGTTATGGGATATGCGAGAATTTTCTTGAAGGGTATTTTCATTTTATGGTTTCAGCTTTTTTTTTTTTTTTTTTTTTTCGATATTGAATTATCAGTACATTAGGTATTACGTATGCAAATTTAGACATTGTACAGAGGTTTAATAAAGAAGCATACAAAACTGGCGTTGTAAAAATTAGTACTTACAACCTTTGAATAAACACCATAAAATGCAATAAACTCGCAGCAAATGTTTCGGGTCGAGAAAACACACGACTCTTCATCAGGCGAATAATTTAAGCACGAGTACTGCAGTCAAAGTGGTGCGTTGCCGCTTTGACTGCAGCACTCGTGCTTACTTTATTCGCCTGATGAAGGGTCGTGTGTTTTTTCGACCCGAAACAATTGTTGCGAGTTTATTGCATTTTATGGTGTTTATTCAAAGGTTGTAAGTAATAATTGTACAGAGGTACAAAATAAATGTATTTTATGCTATCTCTTTGGAAGAAAATCTGTAATAAAAACTTACATCATATTTCTTCCTCAATGTTTAAAAACAAAATAAAAGTCCAGGTGTCATTATGGAGGTACAATGCATTAAATGTGAAGCACTATGACAAGTTAATAAAAATTCTTAGCTAATTATAACAAGTTAATTAAAAATTATTTATAATCTACGTTTATAATTTTATTTTAATTTTATCATTTTCTAAGAATTGTTTTTAATTTTAGTAAAAATTTAATTAGAAATTATTTATAATATAAAAAAAGGACTTAATTATTTTTTGTCTATTTAGTATGGCGTATCTGTTGCCAACGTTTAGACAATAAAGTGAAACAAATTTAGAAATAAGCATTATGTTTTAAGGAATTTTACATAAACATGATATAGCATCTAGATTTGTAGTCGAAAAAGTATATTGATTTTTAATTTTGAGAGCAATATTTAATGTACAGTCGGTAACAAAAGTGTCCGAACACTAGCAAAAATTCCTATGTAAAAAAAGTACACTTCATACGGTTTTGTTAAATAAATCCTTATCGAATCATGTTCCTACACTTACTAAGGACATGATTCGACAAGGTTTTATTTCACAAAACTGTATGAAGTGTACTTTTTTTACATAGGAATTTTCGCTAGTGTTCGGACACTTTTGTTACCGACTGTAGCATCACGCTTACAGAACAGCAATAAATCATTTTAGATTAACGGTTTCTGTTGTTGATTGAATTTTATGTAGTCTAGCTGTAATCCTTTTATGTCAGGATTAATGTGTACTGAGGTTATTAAAGAGCTTCGGAAGACTTTTATGAGAATTAAATGAAACAAATATCGCCAACAATGTTTATTATTTTATTTTGTTTATTAAATATTATATTGTTAATATTTTCTGCTTTCAAAATCCTGAAGTTTTCAAAAACCTGTCAAAATGCCTTCTTAGTTTTTCCAATAATTTTTTAAGTTGTTATTTATTTATTTTTTCTAATACCATCATGTTTAAGATAATATGATAAATATGTTTTCATACATTTTTCTATATAAGCATTCAACTGCGTAATTTAAAAAATATATTCTTACCTATTACAATTTTTTTAAAAACTCATTTGATTAAAAATGAGTGAAAAATACAGCTAATGAGAAATTAACGGATAGTAGAACGCTGTTATGTGATTATTTAAATTCAACACCGTTGGAACATTTATTATTAGATTTTATAATATTGAACTTTTCCACATATAATGTTACTCTATGTACAGTCGGCAGCAAAAGTATCCGAGCAATAGCAAAAGTTGCCATATAATAAAAGTACGCTTAATACTGTTTTGTTAAACAAATTCTTGTCAAATCACATTCTTAGACTGACTAAGAACAGGATACGACGAGGATTTATTTAACAAAACTGTATTATGTGTACTTTTTTTTATATAGGAATTTTCGCTAGTGCCCCGATACTTTTGCTGCCAACTTTATAGTGAATTAGAGTTTTAAAAAGAATATTATGAAAATTTCCCTTTATGTGTGTGTAAAAATCACAAATTTCCTTTTATGTGTGTGTAATAGGCGGTAAATGCTTGCTCTGGTCTCTGGTAACTTGGGCATTGTACAGTCGGTAACAAAAGTGTCCGAACACTAGCCAAAATTCCTATATAAAAAAAGTACGCTGAATACAGTTTTGCTAAAAGAATCCTTGTCGAATCATGTTCTTAGTCAGTATAAGAACATGATTCGATAAGGATTTATTTAGTAAAACAGTATTATGTGTACTATTTTTACATAAGAATTTTTGCTAGTGTTCGGACGCTTCTGTTACCGACTGTACTTCACTAATGAAAAAGACAACTATAAGATATTTAGCAATAATAATTATAAGTACAATTGGTAAAATAAATCCTTGTCGAATCATGTTCTTATGGCCGTATTCACCATTAACTTCAACTCCCGGTTAAACGCAAAAAATTGAAAAACGTCTAAAGGCAGGGTACAGCTTTCCAGCAAAATTTGTCCCGCTGTTTCTGCCATCTAGCGTCGAGGATTTCATATAATCTTTGATTGGTTATTTTCACCTAAAAAATCTGAAAACAACTATACCGCTAGGTGGCAGAAACAACACGGCAAAATTTGCTTAAAATTTGCACCCGCCCTTTATACTCTTTTCAAATTTTCATCTTCAACCGTGAGTTGAAGTTATTGGTGAATAACAGCCTTTGACTAACTAAGAACATGATTCGATAAGGATTTGTTTAACAAAACAGTATTAACTCTACTTTTTTTTGTATAGGAATTTTTGCTAGCGTTCGGATACTTTTGTTACCGACTGTATGTCTTAAGAACGTATAATAGGATTTTCTAAATGTTATTTAATTATAAATATCAAATAAAGTAAAGACTTTCAAACAAATCTATTTTTAAATTATGCATAAAAGTAATATAGATATTTCAGAAATATTAATCCCTAAAAATAAGATTTTAATAAATTTAGTGAGTTTTGAATATTTGTCATTATTAAAGATAGTCCAGAATCTTCATATAATGGTATTATTTCAGAATTAGTAATTGCTTCATCTAACGTGAAGTTTATTTCTGTCATTATTTGCTAAATGTGTGAACATCTGACTTTATTTTTTATAGCGGCTTTTTAATATTGCGAAAGAGCGCTCGACTTTAATCGTATGTTTGAATCCAATAGTTTGTATAAATAGCTGTATAGGGATGGTGGTGCTTAGGAAGTTGAATTTTTTGATTATTTGTATATTAATACTTTTTTTCTCTGGAAATATAATTGAAATCTATATTTTTACAAGTAAATCTGAATAGGTTACACGTCGCACCAAAACTATGCAATGGACGACTGGCGACGGTTTACTCACCTCTAGAGATGGTCAAGAGATATGCCGTCAAAAAATTGGTACTCTGCAGAGGGGATTACTAAACTGAAAAACTGAAATAGTCAACTACTAATATGACTATCACTATCTGAATGTAAATGTTCAATTACTAGCAAAATCTCATTTTTAAACTATCATTGCAAATAAATTAACCTAAAGAAAAAAAAAAAGTAAATACATGTGTCTCGGTTATTATTATTTATTTCTGGTTAGTACTTAGGAAAATTTCCAAATGCGTAAAGCAATTAAAATATTTTCAGAGTCTTTCTGATATTTATCTAAGCAATAATTTTCATAAACAGAAATTCCATCAAATTCGTTATTTTAACGAACTTATATAAAAATATTTGACACGAATGAATTCAAATAAAAAATAGTTGTTATAGAAATCTGTGCAGTTTTCCCATCATATATATACTCTCCTAAATCTATAGTACATGTCATACTATATTCATGTAAAGAGAAATGAATATTGCCAATCGCTTGATACGATGAGAGATTGAAATGTCCCACTAAATAGGCTACCGACCATTCAGTTCACCTTATTCAACTCTATTAATTTATTTTATTGGAGTCAATTTCATGGTTTAGTTTTTACGCAATTCCATACTCTTTCCAATGCAACGATTCGTAAAATGCAAATTTATTTGAAATAGCACTAAGTTTTTCAATGTTAATAAGATCTTAAATTTTGAATAACATATGAAATTTTCAAATTAGAATATTTGTAATTAATGGCATTCAAACCACTATCATAAATATAATCTAAATCGTACTCATATTTTTATGATGAAAATGTCCTTCAAAATTGACGTTTATGCGAAATTCTACCCTATTCTGCCATGTAAAAAAATTTGTAAATTTCAAATAACTTAGGGAGTTTTAAATACTGAATTTTTATAACTAATTATGTTCATTCTAGCATTTTAAATGACATTTTAAAGCTGATCTGACATTTTTCAGTAAAAATATTCCTTTTAATGTACGTTTAAGTGAAAATTTGACCTATTTTTCTATGTTAAGAAAATCTTAAATTTCAAATATCTTACGAAGTTTTTAAATTAGAATGTTGATAATTAATAAGATTCTTGCCAGTGCTATAAGTAATATTTTAAAACTCGTTCGACCGCTCTGCGATCATTTGTTCTTGAGATATCGTGTACAGAGAGTAACAAACTAATAAACTGACAAATTATCAGACACCCTGCAGACGGATACCATGTCAATTTTATCAATTTTGAATTCCTCACACCTCAAAGTGTGTAAATAAGTCAAAAACTCGAGTTCAAAAATGTCACGATTACTTAAGTTCCCCATATCTATAATATGATGAGGAACTAGTACGGATTTTTTTTTTTTTTTTTTTTTTTTTTGTTTCGAATGACTATATTATCACTGGACTAAATGAATACTATTGTTTATCACACTTATAAATTTAATACGATAAAAACTATATTTAATCGTAATACTTTCTTTGTAATATTACATACTTTTTCAAAATTTATCTGCAATATGTAATCTGTATCGTTTTTTTTCTTCGGTGTATTATTCTACATTGTTCCTTCCCACAAAGATAATATTATTTCTATATGGTTTGCCAGATTTGTTATTTAATATAATATTCACATGATTGAGATCTCCAGTCAAAGATTTATTTTTTAATTATTTAATTATTTATTTTTAATTCTAAAAATTAAGTGTTTTTTTTTAACCAAACTAGGGGGCTCTGCCCCTGCTCGATCCGCTCACCAACCCCCGAAGGAGGCTTCGCCTCTTCCCGACTCACGTTGCTTATTAACACACGCAGAACTCTGCCCGCCTATTCGCTGCTTTCTTTCACTGAAAAGGAATATTAATAGTGCATATTACAAGACAAAACCAGAAAATTATTATAGAAATCCACATATTCAAATTGAAATATATGATGTCAAATTGAAATATATGATGTTTATATATGTTTTTTTAATAGAAAGAAAATCATAATATCTAGACCATTTTGCATCACAGCTTTAGTATATGACCTTTTTATTTCTTTTTTACAACCTTAAATCCGGACCACAGTACCCAAGTCGGTAGAGCACGAGCTCGTAATTGGAAGATTGTTGGTTCAGTTCTCGAGCCGACCAAAGACAGGTCGTGTACACTAATGGTGGCTTGTGCACGTAAAATATCTCGTGGCCACAATATCCTCCATGTTTCCATCAAAATTATACCTCTGGTGGCCACCGAAGCTGGGGAGCTATCCCCTTCGTGTACGACCAAAACTATGGTGCCATGTCATCGCAACATCCGAAAGGTCCCAGACCGTCGCCAATTATCCATAGCGGAGTAATTGTTCGACGTCAATCACAACCTACCTAATTATCTACCTACCTACAACCATGGACCATATTTGATTTTTCCCGTGTAAGAAGATTAATTTTCTAAAAGCAGAGAAAAAAAGTTGATATTTATTTTCTTTGTTTTTAAATCCATGGTTTCGGGCCGCGGTACCCTAGTCGGTAAAGCGCTGAGCACGGAATTGGAAGATTGCCGATTCGATACTTGAGCCGGCCAAAGACCGTTGTGTACACTAATGGTGGCTGGTGCACATAAAATCTGTCGTGGTCACAAAGTCCTCCATGTTCCCATCCCCACTATACCTCTGGGGATCTCCAAAGCGGAGGGGGATCCCCTCCGTGAAGGTTCAAAATTGTGATGACATGTCTCCGGAACATCTGTAAGTGTGCGTCCCAGACCGTCGCCAATTATCCATAGCGCAGTATTAGTGCGACGTTAAATCCAACCAACCTACCTACCTACGTACAACCATGGATCATATTTTAATTTTCTCGTGTAAAATGACTTCATGACAGAAGAACAACGTCACTCGGAGAAACTTTTTTCAAAATGGCAAATAGAGTACCTTCATAAACTTGTCCTTTTTAGTTAATTACTTCTTTAAGTAAAATGATAGAAATTCCTATGCGGCTGAAATGTCGGAACACATTGATACCTCTCATGATGTGAAGGACCCTGCCCTCCGTTAGAAGATGCTGTCGCAGACAAAAAAAAAATTGACGACAGTGACAGTAACTTTTTTTTTTTAATATATAGAGAAAATGAATACGCCTTTTCCAGAAAAACTTTTTTGCAAACAGCAGCTTTCAGTTCTCTCTCTCTATATATTTTTTAATTAACTGTACTTTTTTCCTCCTTATTTTCTTTACCCCCCCCTCCCCCCCCCCCCCAAAAAAAAAAAAAAACTTCTCGAGAATAACTTTTTCTCAAACCGCTTTCAATTCTAATAATTACTTCAAGTTTAATCAATTTTTGAAACTTCTACAGAGTTATGAGACACCCGGTATAGATATAATTTGTGTAATGCTACACTGTAGTTAACACAACTTGCTTATAAAATTGCAAATAGTGGTCGATGCTGTCTTATGTTTACTTGCCGTATTTAAATTTATTATTTCAGACCTTAACATCTAAAATTGAATGTTTTAGAATATGATTTATGATAAATATGATGTAAGCTTGCGGAATAACGCATTCGTTATCTATTGTAAAATCTCTCCATAAACTGAAATCTTGAATTTCTATGTCATTTTTCTGTGAAATTCCAGTAAAGTTTGTCACAAAACTACATTAAATTGACATTTGTGTGACCGATAATTTTCATTTTAATCAAGAATTGTCTTAAAGACTATCAGTTATTCCGAGTAAATTTCAATGCAAACGTAGAGAGAAAAATACGCGGCACTCCCAGTTAAAGGAGGAAGTGAAACTGTCCAGTCATCATTTTATGAAACTCTCTTCTGCTCGATTTCAATCTCCGATGTATATGTAATGTTGTCTTTCTGTGAATATGTAGCAGCAACTAAGCAGGGCGTTTGAAAACGCTCTTATATATTTTATATTACCCTTTTATTATAAAAGATCTGTATCTAATCCAGGATATTAAAGTTACAAAAGAAAAAGAAGAATTACAAAATCATTCATCATAATTTACACAATTAAATAATAGTTTAACATGTTCATAAGTTTATTTTTCAGCCTGTTGGTGAATCAAGATTATGGCATTCAAATGGATTAAATAATTAATTGGACGCATGCTGTACCAGTGCTGTTTGTCTTATCCAGGTAAGTGAAATCTTACCTATTCATTGTCAATATTATTTAATATAAATATAATATTATACAAGCGCTCTATATTAAAAATTATATATATATAATTTTATAAGAGATGCTAGTAATTAAGAAAGCGCAATAATTTGCACTACCGAGGAGGATCTAATATTAAATATAGTTATTTTAAAAAAGATTAAGAGACTGATTCTCTTAATTAAAGAGGTCTCTTAAATAAAAGAGCGCAAAATAAAATTGCAGCACTGGGACTTAAAAAGAAAGAAATTATAAAATATAATTAATATATGTGTTTGAAGAAATTCAATATTAAGCATATTATATATATATACAAATAGTATAAGTGTGTGTGAAATTATTATATACTGAAATCAACTGGTATGTGTTCATAACTAAACATAAAATTTTTATAACTGATAGACATTGATAAACACTCAGTAAATACTCTCTCTCCAAATATTATTTGAACTTTTCAAAGAATAAATATACGTGATATATAAAAATATGTTTTGATAAAAAAAAAATAAAAATAAAAATAATAAATAAACAAAAATGGCAGCTCCCGCAAAAGAAATAACATTAGTTGAGAAATTGAACTCCAGTAATTATGATAACTGGAAGTTCAAGATAGAGATGCTCCTCACGAAGGAGGATCTCTTCCAGGTTATTATAGAAGCGCCCCCAAACCCATTAACTGATGAATGGCGATCTAAAGATCGAAAGGCGCGTGCCATAATTAATTTAGCTATAGAAGACACACAAATAGTATATGTTAAGCATTTGTCCACAGCCAGGGAGACATGGGATGCACTTAAAAATATACATGAGAGGGCTAATCTGAGCAGCAAATTATTCTTACTCAGAAAATTATATTCCACCAAACTAACTGAAGGGGGAAATCTGATAGAACACATAACTAGTATTTATAAGTTAAGGGACAAATTGTTAGCGATAGGAGAAGAAATAAATGAGCAGCACTTATCAGCGTTGATGTTGTGCTCGCTACCTCCTAGTTATGATACCCTGATAACGGCTATCGAAGCCAGAAATGACGATGAACTTACACCAGAGTACATTAAAAGCAAATTGTTTGACGAATATATTAAAAGGACAGAAAATCACCAAACAAAAGGTGAAAACGCGTATAAAACTCAAATTAAGCGTAAAACACCACCAAGTAAACATTGCAATTTTTGCGGAAAGAATTCACACACCCGTAACGAATGCTGGCATTTAAACGCCAGACCAAATCATAACCAAAGGAATTATAATAATTTTCATAACAGCGGTAACAATCCCAGCAAGTACAAAAACAAAAACAAAACACAACTCATAAGGGAAACTGAGAATAAATTAAAGAATCTTACATTTATCATTGATAAAACTGAGCATAACTCATGGATAGTCGACAGTGGGAGTAGCAGGCATATCTGCAACGACATAAACCAATTTACAAATCTGAAAGACAACGAAAAGGTTAGTGTTATGCTAGCGAACGGGCACTCCGTAGTCTCACAGGGTTGCGGCGACGTAAATCTTAAAGTAATTAACTCGGATAAGGAAATAAACAATGTTACTTTAAAAGAGGTTTTATACATACCCAATATAGCCACAAATCTAATATCGGTAAAGAAAGCAACAGAGAATGGTTGTGTTGCCATATTTAAAAATCATGAATGTAAAATCAAATTCGGGAATAAAACTTATATAGAGGCGAATTTGACAGATAATTTATATGAACTACAAACGAGCGAAAAATTTTCCGAAAGTGTAAATATTGTAGAAGCGTGCGAAAACAGGAATTGTACTAAATTGTGGCATGAAAGATTAGGGCATAAAAATCTACAACAAATAAAAGAACTCGTCGACAAAAATATGGCAACCGGAATAGAGCTAAATAAATGTAAACACAACACAGAATGCGAAATCTGTATCATTTCAAAATTGGAGGATGACACATATCCGAAAAAGGCAACTTTTAGGGCAGAAAAACCATTAGATCTAGTTGTTTCAGATGTTTGCGGACCCTTTCAAACTTCCACAATAGGAGGGAAAAATTATTTTTTAACGTTTATAGATGACTACAGTCGTTTCACATTTACATACTTATTGCGAAATAAAAGTGAGGTGTTTGATAAATTTAAACAATATTATGCGTTCACTTTAAACAAGTTCGGCAGGAAAATAAAAATATTGCGTACCGATAACGGCGGAGAGTATACAAGCAATGAATTTGAAAACTTTCTCGCGAATGAAGGAATCGAACACCAATTAACAGTACCGCATTGTTCTCCTCAAAATGGCGTGGCGGAGAGAAAAAATAGAACATTGGTTGAAATGACCAGATGTTTGTTAAGACAAAGCAGCTTGCCAAATAAATTTTGGGGTGAAGCCCTTATGACCGCTAATTATCTGCAGAATAGATTGCCAACGAGTGCATGCGATAAAACACCATATGAAAAATGGAATGGAAATAAACCAAATCTCTCGCATATAAAATCATTTGGTTGTAAGGCATATGTGTATACTCACAAAAACACAAGAGGGAAGCTAGACAACAGGGCAAAGGAAGGAATACTTGTTGGTTATGACCTTAGAAGTAAAGGTTATAGAGTATTTATAGATAATAATGTTAGGATATGTAGAACCGTAAAGTTCGTTGAAACAAAAACAAAGGATAATAATTTTGAGTCTATCGATAATGAACTGTTAGAGACAAACAATAATACAAATGAAGGGAATTCTAGCGAAACAAACGATCATAAAAATAACTTCCCGGTGATACTAAATGAAATAAATCAAAATTCGGACCAAACTGAGGATGTTAATCGTGACATAACAGATCGAACAATTCCGAGAAGGTCGGAAAGAGCTAACAAAGGTGTTCCACCTGACAGATTTGCTTTAATGACAAATACTATGAACGTAAACGAACCCAAAACCTTCAATGAAATATTGCAGATACAAAATTCCATAGAAAGGGAAAATTGGCTAAAAGCAGCCAAAGATGAAATTGCTTCTTTAAACGAAAATAATACATGGGAATTGGTAGACCCTCCCCCTAACACACACATAGTAGGCTCAAAATGGGCATTCAAGGCGAAATATAATGATAAGGGTGAAATCCAAAAATACAAAGCCAGGCTTGTCGCCAAAGGCTTTAGCCAAAAGTATGGGGTAGATTATGACGAGACGTTCGCCCCGGTGGCGTCTCATACGACAATTAGATCTTTTCTTGTAATGGCCCTATATAAAAACTTAGAATTAAACCACTTGGATGTAAAAACCGCGTTTTTACACGGTGAGCTCGAAGAAACAATTTACATGCAACAACCGGAGGGATTCATAAATCCCGGTGAAGAACATAAAGTTTGTAAATTACACAAAGCCATCTACGGGCTGAAACAGTCAGCCAGGGCTTGGAATTCAAAAATAAACGAAACATTAACAAAGTTGAATTTCACACAAAGTTCCACTGACAAATGCCTTTACAAAAGAAACACAAATAACAAAACCGTCTACATACTAGTGTATGTAGACGATATATTAATTGCTGGAACCAAACATGATATAAACAAAATAATAGAAGAACTTAGGCGTGAATATAGTATTACCAACCTTGGGAGCGTTACTAATTATCTGGGAATAAATATAACACGACCAGACAGCAATACTTTGCTAATAGATCAGTCAAACAAGATTAAACAATTAGTAAATAAATTTAATTTAGAAAATGCGAAACCCACTAATACTCCCATAGATACAAATTACTTAAAGGATTATAAAAATGAAAATTATTTAACTGACAATACTGATTATAGAAAGGCAGTAGGGGCACTTCTATATATAGCCACTGTCAGCAGACCTGATATCAGTGCTGCCGTCAACCTTTTATCTCGTCACAACGAAAGACCTAGAGTGTGTGACTGGGAAAGTACCAAGAAAGTCATCAAGTACCTAAAAACTACAATTAATTTAAAATTAAAATATGACAACGGGAATCCTGCTATACTAACCGCATATGCGGACGCAGACTATGCGAATGACCCCCAGGACAGAAAGTCCATTACAGGAAACGTATTCTTTATTGGGAATAATCCCATCTATTGGTACTCAAAAAAACAAAAATGCGTCAGCCAATCCACCGCAGAAGCGGAATATATAGCAGCAGGATGCGCTGCTCAGGAAAGCATGTGGATCATTAGACTTTTAAACGACTTAGATCTAAATCAAATAAAACCAATCACAATTTATGAAGATAACCAATCAGCGATTAAATTAATTGAATCTGACAAATATCAAGCGCGGACTAAACACGTGGATGTTAAATTTCATCTAATCAAACATTTGTATGAAGAAGGAACCATCAGACTACAATATATCCCCAGCAACGAAATGATTGCCGACATCTTTACTAAACCCCTACCAGGGCCGGCTTTTAAAAATTTAAGAATCAAACTAAATTTAGGAGAACATTGAAAATACCGGTCAAGTAGGGGTGTCACAAAACTACATTAAATTGACATTTGTGTGACCGATAATTTTCATTTTAATCAAGAATTGTCTTAAAGACTATCAGTTATTCCGAGTAAATTTCAATGCAAACGTAGAGAGAAAAATACGCGGCACTCCCAGTTAAAGGAGGAAGTGAAACTGTCCAGTCATCATTTTATGAAACTCTCTTCTGCTCGATTTCAATCTCCGATGTATATGTAATGTTGTCTTTCTGTGAATATGTAGCAGCAACTAAGCAGGGCGTTTGAAAACGCTCTTATATATTTTATATTACCCTTTTATTATAAAAGATCTGTATCTAATCCAGGATATTAAAGTTACAAAAGAAAAAGAAGAATTACAAAATCATTCATCATAATTTACACAATTAAATAATAGTTTAACATGTTCATAAGTTTATTTTTCAGCCTGTTGGTGAATCAAGATTATGGCATTCAAATGGATTAAATAATTAATTGGACGCATGCTGTACCAGTGCTGTTTGTCTTATCCAGGTAAGTGAAATCTTACCTATTCATTGTCAATATTATTTAATATAAATATAATATTATACAAGCGCTCTATATTAAAAATTATATATATATAATTTTATAAGAGATGCTAGTAATTAAGAAAGCGCAATAATTTGCACTACCGAGGAGGATCTAATATTAAATATAGTTATTTTAAAAAAAAGTTGTCAATAAAAGTTTAGTATTTGTGGCGTGCTCGTTGAGTAATTTTTATACGCTTCAAATAATGCATTCTATGAAGCTGGTAAATCAGAAATTGAAATCAGAAATTTTCAGTAATATAGCATTAATATTTCTAAACGCTATACATTTCTCATTTTTTAACACTTTCTGACAAACTTGAAAAGTGTTTACGTATTCGGGTGACTGTCTGTCCATGCTCTTTATCCCGTATATATTTGTGTAATTTCTCGAAACTGATACATTTTACTCAAGTATTCACTATAAATCATTTCCTTTTGGAAATTGGGTAAGTAGCAACAATGGTTTGTCTACAGGGCCCCGAAGGAAATCTAAAGCATTGTGATCTAGTATTTATCGAAATAAAGTTTTAAAAATTTTATTTTGTACAAATCATAATGAAATCGACATTTATAATTTATATATACAAACAAATTCTTTCTATAGAAGATAGTAGGATTTTCATTGAGATTTACAAAGCCTATTCAGTTACGTTAATGGAAATTGCTTGAATTGCATTTTCGTTTGAAATTAATTTTTTTTAATTTTCTAATGATGTTTAAGATTTATTATGATTTGAATTGGTAAATTTGTCTGCCTTTCCAGCCGTCTGTCCGTCTGTCTGCCTGAGCTCTAACTGCAGTAAATATTCCCGGAACTTCTTCAAACTGATATATGAAATTTAAGTTCACTACTTCACTATAATGAAAATGAGAATACAACCACTGGTTTGCGTACAAGTAAAAAGTACGTGTAAGAAGAATTAAAGAATTTCAAAAGAATTTCAAAGTATTGCGTTCTATGAGAATTATTTCTATAAATCGCGTTTTAATACTTCTATTTTGTATGAACCACAATGAAATTAACAATTATTATTTATATGCACACAATTATTTATTTATATGAGCACTCATTATTATTTATATGACCACTCAAAGATATATTTAATTGCTTTAAAGGCTACAATTGGAAATTACTGGAATTGCATTGTCGTTTGTCTTAAGCATTTTTACGTTTTGTTATTTACTATTCTGTTATTTGCTATTCTGTGTTTACTATTTTGTTTAAAGCATCCCAATAATGTTTACGATTGCTTAGGAATTCAATTCATTTAACTATCTGCATTTCATTTCTTCTTTCTGTCCCTTGCGTGATATCGTAGGCAAAATACTTTGGAAGTTAAATGAAGCAATGTGTGTGTATAGATGGAAAGTGTTAATGATCTATGCTAACTGCATGATATATATATATATATTTTTTTTTTTACTTTCCATAATATAGTCACTTAATTTCTTTTTAATATATACTTACTGAATACTTAAAAATATCAGCAGATTAAAATTCCCTACGAAACTCATTTAATTGTAAACATATTCTAAACAAATTCATCAGATTTCCTATCACGAACAAAGAAAATAAAAATATTTGTATTTTCTTTTTTCTCGAGAGATTTCAAACAAATTCTATTTTAAATATTCTAAAAGTATTAAGTGAGATTAAAACTGCTGTTTCACATTTAAAAGGAAAGTTGAAGTACTTAAAGAAATTACAACCCCATGAGATTAACGTGTTTTATATATAAAAGAATGGAAGGAAAAAGTGTTCGATTGATATTTAAAATCTTTACTAGGCTTCACATTTACATAATTAACTTTTTAATCGAAACACTTATATATTCTTGTAGTCCAACCAGCATGTGTCTATATAAATTACTATACATATATGTACATATAATATACTTAAAAAATAATAATACATTCATTCGAATATAGAATATTCATTCATAATATAGAATATTCATTCAAATTTGTATTTACATAACAATAAACAATAATGTATTACTACCATAACCACATATATACTTTTTTTTTAATCTTTCCTGTGTGTTCCAAAAAAATTGAAAGACTGTTTTATTCTTTAACTATATGAGATAAGTGGGCTATGTAAATTAAAAATTGTTGAAAACAAGGGGGAGAATACAACCACGTTCATAAAAATTTCTTTTTATTAATTTTCACAAAATTAATTTTTATACGTACGCTTTAGACAAATTTGGTCAGTTATATATATATATATTTTTGATGAAACAATGCCATTACAAGAAAGAAAAAAAAAAACGCATAACTCTATTATTATACAAAAGGAGTTATACTTAATTGATATTTGAATGCTGAGTAGTGAGCCCATAAATCAAAATCGAAATTTAAATCTATAACATAATACAAATGATTATATGTATTCTAATATTTACATTAAGAACACCTTTGCGTGCATATGTTCAATTCACTATCCAATCACCTATATTAAATCGTACTTTACATTAAGACTGATATATATATATATATACATATATATATATGTATCTAATAACCGTATGCAATCTGTATATAAATGTCGAGAATAGTAACTCATTATAATACTTAGAATAGAAGAGATGCAATTTTATTGCCCATCTTTCAAAAATAATTTTAAAATTTTAAATCAGTTTCAATTGTACCACACAAGCGATACATTATTAAGGCCAATTACATAAAAAAATAAAATAAATAAATAAATAAAAAAAGAACAAAGCCTTGATTGGTAGTAAAAGAAGAATAAAATACTCCCGCTATTATTACTTATTAAACCCACTTACGTCTGCCATTGAAGAATGAATTTTTCCATTGAAGTAATAATAAAATAAATAAAATAAATCCATCGACAATATCCACCATTTAAAAGAAAATAAAGAAGTAAGAAATCATAGATTTACCTTATGAAAAAGCCTAGAAAGAAAATAATTTTTCATATTTTGCAAATTCCATGTTCACACCAAATGGGTTGCCAACAGCATTTTAACAAAGTAAGTAGAAAGTTTACGAATTATCCCAACTGAACTAGCGTAAAGAACATCGAGGTGAATCAATACCGAGATTATTGAAATTAGATTAATTAGATGAAGAAAATGTAAAAATTGTCAGGAAATGTATTATATTTAAGTTAGCAGATTTAATTTATTTAAAATTAAAAATTTTGTGAAGAGAAATCTTACGTCAACTCTCCGAAAAAACTATACACATTGTGAAACAAAACATATGATTTTTTTTTTTTTTTTTTGAGTTTAAAAATAAAAAATTAAGCTTTCTTTTAAATGAAAAAAAAAAAATAATAACCAGTTAAATTCTCTGCTTAAAGACGTTAGAAATAAAATTAATTAAATTGAATTCTAAAAGTAGAATAGTTTTAATTAAAAACATAAGTTTCACTTTATGTATTAAAAAGCTTTAAATTTCTATTGCATTGACTTTAATTTTTTCCTATTAATTAATCTTTAATTAATTTTCATCTTTCAAAGATTTAATTCTGATAAGATATAAGTAATTTAATTTTTACTTTATTAATTTTTAAGCAATTTTAATTATTTTTGTGCCTAAAATTATTTATGAAGGTAGTGAATAGCAAATAAAAGTGCGTAATAGATATTCTTTCTTTTTACATTGAAAATTTGACATTCTTAATACTTAGTTTTACAAAGCATATACATAAATTTCACACCCACTTTTTTTAGAGTTTTTATGTAATTAAAGGAATAATTTGTGCATAATATCCAAAGGAAACCATAAATATATACTGTAGAATTAATTAAATTTTTCATTTTCCTTTTTCTGTAGTATTAAATATTTTGTTGTTAAATTATAAAGCAGAAAAAGATGATAATGAAAACTTGTAAATGTAATAAACTTCCTTTGTATATATATATATATATATATATATATATATATATATATATATATATATATATATATATGTGTGTGTGTGTGTGTGTGTGTGTGTGTGTGTAATTTAATTCAACTACCCTCCAAACCAATCAGCCAACAACACCACCTATCCTCCTTAATCAAACATCTGCCCACCCACCCTCCATCTTCTATTATTATTTTATTATTTTTGGATTTACACATAAAAATGTATGTATAGATTTTTTTAACACAGAGACAAGTATTGATATACTAATGAAAAAAAAATAAATTTCTTAGGTTAACCAATTTTTGTAGCAAATTTAATTAAGTTATTGATTATATATAGATCTTTCTGTATATAGATAGATGGAGGCAAGAATTTAAATGAGTAAATAAATTCACTTTAAAGCAGAAATCCTATCTTTTGCCTTGATTTCAGTATAAATTTTATTATACTTAATTAGAAGTTTTAAACCTAAAAAACTGATGGTTTTTTAAAGAAGATTTTGAGTTAAATTTAGCTGAGAGATGGATAAACTAAGGTTAATGAAGTAGAAGAATAATTATTAGCACAAAAAATAATTTCAATAATGTACCGGTTTAAAATAATATTTTCATATTAGAAATTTTGCTTATAATTATAAAGATATAAATATGCTAATAGACTCGAGCTACTGTCACCTTGCGGGATTTCTACGTTTCAGCATATGTGTTGTTATTATGTAAAATATAATTACTATGAATGATAAAATTAAGAAAAATCTTAAAATAATCGTCATTAAGGTGATTAGGAATTGAGATTTAAATCTACTTAAAAGGTTATAAAGTATTTGATAAACATCAGTTATGTTTGTTTAAGAATGTCAAGGAGATTTTTTTCATTCATTATTGTTGTAAGTATTACATTCTATGGTTACCGTTCTAAATTTTATAGGACCTTTGTGAAACTTAGGAATAAGTACTCGATAGGTGTCGTTGAAATTGTTGAAAGGAATTTTAAGTAATTTATAAAAACTATGATTTTTTTTTTTTTTTTTTTTTTATTAATTTTATCATTATTATTAGTTAGATGAAAATTATTGCTATTTGATATTGAATTTTTTAAAAGAGAAAAATAATATTTATCAACATTAGTAATTACAAGGTTTGTTTGAAATATATATATATATATATATATATATATATATATATATATATATATATATATATATATATATATATATATACATACATACGTACATATATATAGTATGTATATACTATACAAAGGCTTAATAAGCACACAAAAGCTTGATAAGCATTCAAAAGCACACAAAGGCTTGATAAAATATTTCTACACTAAAGACACTAAAAATGTACAGGAAATGTATAACTGAAATAAATATATATCGTAAGGTTTATATCCAGTATATCAAAAGCTTAATCCTTTTCTTCGTACAATTATTAATATTAGTATTATTATCATTGCTTAGATAATTATAAAATATTTTGTTCCTTATTTTCACTTGAATTTTACCAGGTATACACTGGCAATAACTTACTGTTTATTTTAATATAAGTAGCACTATTTTATTGTTTAATCGCATAACTTATGAATTATTCATCTGAAAGATAAAATACTAACTGCATGATGGAAAAAGAAATTGCGTAATCTTTGTTTGCCTAAGAATTAAACTAAAAGTTTCGGTTACAAAATTGAAATTAGACGTAACATATAAATTTTAAAATAAATAAATAAAATTTAAATCTGTTAGAGATATTTCTACCTCTTTAACCTTATCTCTGAGCTAAGATAATATTAAGAAAATAATCACATAATAAAATGTGCCAATAATTTGACCAAATGAATGACACGGAACTTTTTTATGCATCCTTATGTACTAGTGAAAAAGCAATACATATACAAAAAATCTGTACAGCTAATTTTATGTAATTTAAATAATTTTAACAAATTTTGATATTAATCACCGCTATCATGGTAAATACACATAAATAGACACCAAAATACTTTAGTGCTTACATTTCAGCATGAATTTGAAATACACAATTATTTTTAAAAACATTTTTTTTTCTCTTATGTAGACTTAATTTTTGCAAATTTTAAATAATTTTTTCTTAAAATGAGAAAGATCTGGCAGTAGCCGAGAGGTTTAAATCAGTAGCTGGTAGATATGAAAGGTTAGAACCTAAGTCGTACTCGACTAGCCTAGGAATTTTACGTAGTTTTCTCTAAAAATCGCGTGAATGCAGGCTAGAATCCTTAAAATGTACCCCATAGAGAAAACTAACCCTAGGATTAGGAAATTTGCGTAAATAATCGGCTTTAATTTCTACACTTGAAAATGAAATTTGAATTGAATTTTAGTCAGTTTGAATTAGTTATAATTCATTTCACTAAAAGAAATGGACCTTAAATTCAGTTAAACTATTTAAATGGTTTAAAGTGTTATTAAAGTTATGTAGTAAAATTTAGCAGTGTGAAAAGAAAAAGAAAAACACATTTTGTCGCTGGCCAGATTTGAACACGGTCAGCGTGAGTGGAACTCGAAAATTTTACCGCTATGCCATCGATTCAAATCTCAGCTATTTAGCTGTTTCCACGTTTCATAAACGGGATTGTTGTGATTTTTTTTCCCTAAGAAATAAAGGTATGGACTTTAACGAACTATTAAAAACTTTATTCAGCTAATGTTTTGAAACTTATGCATGTGTTAACTTGTAGACTAATAAATACAGATTAAAGTTAATGAATGGTATTGAATAATGGTAATGAATCGTGATGAATCAGTAAGGGTTATGTGTACCCATAGCCCTTACTGAATTTATGGAATACATATATGCATTTCACTTTAGTTTTAAAATTTATGAAAGTTGCATATTTTAGTATTATTACAGTGTCAAATTACTACATGAGTAGTGCCTAAAACATTTATTACATTTAATAAAATATTTTTTAACAGTGACAATTCAATTTTCTATTTATTAAAACTATGTTTTTTTTTTACTTAAACTATAAGACTTTAAGGCCTAAAATCATTATTCGTGATATTCAAGCTATGGTTTATAAACAGAATTAAAAAAATACTTCAAATTACCGTACCCAGTAAATCTGGAATGAGAAGAAATGTCTCAAATATAGATTGAACATCTGTACTTGAATTAAATACAGTCGGTAACAAAAGTGTCCGAACACTAGAAAAAATTACTATGTAATAAAAGTACACTTCATACGGTTTTGTTAAATAAATCCTTATCGAATCATGTTCTTAGATTGATTAAGAACACGATTCGACAAGGATTTATTTAACAAAACCGTATGAAGTGTACTTTTTTTACATAGGAATTTTTTCTAGTGTTCGGACACTTTTGTTACCGACTGTACAAAGTAACTATTTGATTAAAACAAAGGAATATTTAGTCCAAATCGATTTGTGAAGAAAAAGCCTAATGTTTCAGAAAATAAATTGCCCCATTTGATTTCTGTGAAACAGTATTCCTTGTTTATTTATTTTATTTCTCTCTTTCAATTGATTAATAGAAAAATAATCATATTTTAATCATCAATCTTAAAAATGTATATATATATATATATATATATATATATATTTTTTTTTTAAATATGTATATATATATAATCAGTATGTTATATTTTAGGCATTAATAATAATTTCTAAATTTATACTTTTATACGAATATGATCAAAACGTATGTCATCCAAATATAACCAAGCACTAAATTCTGTTAGACAAAAATTGTAAAATATTTAGCTTAAAGTTTAAACATTTAAAGCTTTTAGCTACTTTTTTATCCGTAACAAAATTTTAAAGTGCTTACTTTCAGTGATTTTCCGAGTACATAAAATATTTATACCGACCGAAACATTATTTATCAGAAGGAAATGCATAGGCAATGACTTTATCATATTTATGATCGCATAAAATTACACGCTAAGCAGTTTGAATGTTGTTTGAGCCATAAACTACTTTTCCGATACGGTAAGAAGTATTTCTTTAGAGATTTAGTATACTGAACAGTATTTCGTAGCAGAAAATTTTGAGTGAAGCTAAATGTAATATTTATTTGGATTCGTTTTATAAAAACGAGTAAAATTTCTTGAAGAGGAGTACAACTTCTAAACCACTGGACGATTGTTTTCCTTAAAGACTTTTAATAGAGATGCATAATGAATAGCATAGTGAACTTATTTATCGTAGCTTTACAATTGGGTTGTTCGGAAAATTATTTCGTTTTTTCCTATGAAAACGAAAGACGGTTTTCTTATATTGTATAAATATTTTATTGAATTATATATTCTCCACTTTGGTCGGTTTCTTAGCGATCTCGCGAGTTGTTATTTGGCAGTTTTCATAAATGAATACTTTATTTTGTCTTCATTAGCATAAACTGGTTTTCCAGAACGTAATTTCCAAAGTTTAAATTGCCGGAACAAAATTTGGTAAAACCAGTTTTGACACTGGCTTTCCTTAAATAAATTTTCTGTATATACATCGTATATATTTTTTAAGTGTTTGAACAGTATTTTCACCCTTTCGATAGCAAAAACAAAATATGCCGAAAATGTCGCTTCTGATTTTCTTTATTTGATAGGGCACGAATCAAGACCTATTGAGCAGAATAAAACGAACTTTTTCACAAGCAAGACTTGCTATATCAGCTGTCCCAATACATAATTGTAATGCAGCTTAATTGTGAAGATGGTGTGAAAAAAATACTATTAAATCCTCTGCTGAGAAAAACGAAATAACTTTCCAAACAACCCAATAGATGTATTTTATAAAAGAAAGTTTTAATTTTTATCTCTTTAACATATAGTGAAACAAAAATAATGCTGTAAAAATAAAAATAAAAATTTACATGCTTGCTATTTACAAAAGATTAAAAATATCAAATTTTAAATTACATACTATTTTAATAAACGAAAAATATCTTATTTTCTTAAATTTTCTGTTGCAGTGTAAAATACTCTTTGTGTCTACAGAGAAAAGCTGTGGCTTACTCTTTTTAGGGAGTTCGATTTCGGAGACGAACATCATAACTTTATGACTCTAATAACCAAATTCTGGTAAAAATGGTAGTTTTCGTTGCCTAATTCTTGGACGTCCTATCTTTATTAGAAACAGAGTTACTGGGTTTTTTAAAGTGATCTGTAGCTGACTGCTGTATGTATTTATGAACTATTTTCCATACACAGAAATATGCTTTTGTCATTATTAAAGCAACATTGTACAGAAACGACAAGTAATCTATATAATATTTCTCTAACATGGACCAGTTACGATTAAATTTTGTCGTAACGATACGATAAGGACATAAGGTGTTATCTGATTGGTCAACCTAAACCCAAAGCCTAAAGTCGTCTGCTAGTGACAAATTTATTATAAGAGCTTTAGGTAGAGATTTCAGCTACAAAAACTTAATCTAATAAACTTGAAATGTACATTTTCAGAAAGAAATTGAAAAATTAATAACTTTTTGTGTTGAAACATATGCTCAAAATTTCATATTTAGAAGAATTTCATATTTGGAATAATTTAAAGCCAGTTAATGTAAATAGTTATATATAAAATAGTTGCCAGTTATATATAAAATATATATAATATATATATTATATATATATAATATATATATTATATATATATATATATATATATATATATATATATATTTAATAATCCAACCAACTTTTCCATGAAATAAATAAGTTGTGTCTATAAATAGAATATATGTGTTGAATAAAAAATGTAAAAGAACGGTTAGGCTGGAATTTTTTTTCTTTTACATTGAATAATTGACTTAATGTGATTATTGCTTTTGTGAAATTCAATGTAATTGACTTATTGAAGTTATTGTTTTTGTGAAATTCATTCTGAATTTAACATGATCTTTTTAAGGGTATTTGAATTGGAATCTACTGTTTCATAGTTTGCGAAGCATAAATTACGTATTTATTTCTGTTTCCTTTCTGAAACTGGCATACAAGAGAAAAATATATATTCTGGGGAAAATATTAGGAAATTGAAATTCTAAAATATTAGTTCGTTTTCATTTCATTTCATTTCTTTCTTTTATTTTTTTTTTTAATTTTTTTTTTTTTTTTTTTGACGAATAGAAAAGGAGATGGAGAAATCTTAAACCTTATATAAACTTGAATCTTTAAATAAATAAAGTTACAAAATCATGTAAATGGGGTTTTAACACAAATTTCCTTCCCCAAAATGCACAAAATGCACTATAAAAAAAGAACATTTTATTTTAATAATTTACTTCTTTGCATAATTAATTATTATTATAATTAATTCATACAAACTGCCCCATATTTTCATATAATTTAAATTTACAATAAACATGGCAATATTTTTTTTTTTATTATTATTATATATGCATATATAGTAATAATTTTTTTAAATTTTTCAAAAAAAAAAATTGTGTAGATTTTAACAAAATATATTTTCTGAAATTTAAATATAATTTAAAATATAATATAAAAGATTATGTAATGTTACATTTAAATATATATATATATATATATATATATATATATTATTTTTTATGACTTTATACATGTCCGTAGAAAGCATAAAATTTGGGAAACAAAGAAAAAAACAATTATATTTATTTTTTACAAAATGGCATAAATAAGTTTGTGTATTTTATGTATTTTAACTGCGCAGCACTAGTGCGACGTAAAACCGAACCATCCATCCATCCATCAATCCTTTTATGTATTTTTTATTTATTAATTTATTTAGGTTTTTTCTTCTTTTTAGTTTTCCCTATTATAGCATTTAAATTTTGTTCTAACTTCGTTAATGGTGCGTGTTTCTGTATGTTTTGTTCACAGCTAAGTTATATATATATATATATATATATATATATATATAAGGCTTTAAGTTAATATTTTTTGTAGAACGTAATATATACGAACTACTTAGTGAGTCCCTGGAACAAATTAGTAATTCTATTTGTACTCTATTTTAAAAGAGTAATTGTCCATCAGTTTGAAAGCACTCTAGAAATATTTACAAAAATAGGAGTGCACACAGACTGAGTGTGCAGAACTGTTCAAAATTAAACACTTTAAAAACAATTATTACAAATTTAAAAATTGATTCTTTTTAGAACTTAATCAATCATCAGTTTAATAATAATAAATTTCTTTTTTAAATAAAATTATGACATTTATTATGACATTATTACCATAACGACTATATTCATTATTTAAAATAATAATAATAATAATAATAATAATAATAATAATGAAGAGAATTAACAAAACGGAAACCTCTAACAATATTTTCAAACAGTCTTTCAAAATTAACTCTTTTCTACTATAATGATAATGAGATATCATCATAGTAAAAAGGAAATAATCCTTCAGAATAAAATAGTTGAGTGCTAATCCTGAACAGTGCACTTTTTAAATTTACAGTAAAAAAAAAAGACCGAGAAAAATCTTATTTAAATGTTTGATCAGAGAATCTGTCTAAAGGTTCAGGTATTCGTTAAAATTAAAATTATTTCAGATGCTTCATAATTGAAGAGAATTAAATTCGTACACCTTTCTCTTTGCTTAGAATATTAAGATCGCTGCAGTTAAAGTGAATTCATAGGTTTTAGCTAAATATAATATTTTAAAATATGTTTATACATTATTTCATTATATTTCATGTATTTGGACATTAATTCTAAATTTATTCATGTTTGATTTTATCAATACTGTAGTACATTTATTTTACATTTATTTTACATTTATTTTGAACATTTATTTTAAAAGTTTGAATGAAATTTAATATTATATCGATGAAATCCATAAAAGCATAGCAAAGCCACTTTTTCAGCTCATATTCCTCCATATTTAATTCATACATGTTTTTGTTTTTTTCTATAATAGTTATCTAAAAGATTTGGTGCCCTTGTAGAGTATAGAAGCTGAAATACAGCCTTCTGGTAAAACGAGAAAATCGCACCATAACCTAAAATTTACATATTAATATTGTTGGCGGGTGTGTCTCATTTTTTCACACAACAGTGATGTTAAAATTTTTTTTAAATAGATACATTTGTAGAACATAATTGTAAGGTGCTAATAGAATGTGCTGCTTAGAAATAACTATATATCAATATATACGAAATGTATAATAACTATACTATAGAAATAGCGGTGGGAGGAGAACGAGAAGGAACGAAATAAGCACGTGACGCCGTGTCCAATCTTTTATTTATTTTTTGTATACTGTGTAAGTTATTGTTTTATTCAATATGTGTTTCATCTTGTGTTGATTCTTATTATGAAATTATTTAACCAAATTCTTGCAATATTGTATGGAAATTAATTCGTGAGTCAAAAATCTAATTAAAAATATATTTTAATTAGCTGCAATAACATATATCAGCTTTAAGGCATCCTAGAATAATTTACGAAAATTCAATTACCACAAACAGCCAGACTACCCTTGGGGTGGGTCTGAGACTGTCGTCAAATTAGTTCGACGCAAAAAATTACTACCAGCCAACCCATAAACAGACCGAATATTGATAAAATTTAACAGAATAAAAGAATAAATTTCAATTTTTTTTTTTCGGCTTATTGAGTCACCTTTTCTTAACAACAACCACAACAGCAAAAATAAAAGTATTATTGATAAAAAATATAATAATAATAATGAACATCTTTCTTCGCAAGCAATGATGACATTAAAAACTTTTAATTAGAAATATCATTATTAGACCTGCTAACTATGCAAGTTTAACCGTAATGGTATTAAGTCCCGCCTTTTTTCCACACCAGAATAGTTGTAGAGCAATAATCTTCTTATTTAATCATGAGAACATATTGCTGAATATTACTCTACAACTATTCTGGTGTGAGAAAAAGGTGGGGCTTAATACCATTACGGTTAAACTAGCATAGTCAGCAGGTCTACATTATTTTTATTATTATTATTATTATCATTATTATTTATTGTTTAATACATTTTTCTTTTTCAAAGTATCATTCTTTTTTCGAATTATTAATTTTTCTACGTTCTTTAAGCGAATTTCATTTTTCCATTATTGTTTTTCATGTGAACTGTATAGGTAGGTATTTAAAGATAGTACTTAAAAGAGCCAATTGGCAGAAATGTATTCCTCAAACAGCCTTTTTCTCTCTGACCTTCAGAACTGTCTCCTCTCCACTATCACAATAATGAGATGACATCATAGCAAAAAGAAAGCAATTATTTTGAATAAAATATTTCGTTCCTAATTAGAAACAATATAATTCTTCTTTAAATGTACTATAAAAAGAGGTCGAGAAACTCGTAAGTGTTCGATGAGAACGTCCATTTAAGGATTCAAAAATTCGTTACAAAGAAAGATATTGCAGATATTTCGTAATTGAAGAACATTAAGTTCGAAAACTTTATTTTTCTTTGAAAAGTAAAATCATATTAGTTTTAATCATACAAGTTTTAGTTTTTAAATACAATTTAAAAATATTTTTAATATAATATCTACATTTATTTTATGTGTTCGATTAAAGTTAATCCTTTCGCTACCAGCGTCACATATATGTGACGATCCAATTTTCTTACCTGAGCCCAGCGTCACAAATATGTGACGGGTGTTCGTTATCAGTTTATGATAATTGTTTGCACCAAATCGTGTGGCACACAGACGGGTTATGTTATAAAACAATAAAATAAATACAAGATGTTATTGGTCTTAGTTAAAACGTTATAGATACATCCCACAAAAATAAATGACAGTTGGTATCATATTTAAATAATAAGACATCTGGGCTGTGGTAGCAGTTTTTCTCCTGAGGGTCTGATAGCGAAAGGGTTAAGATTTAATCATATGAAATTTAGATTTTCTTTGATTTTTAGTCAAATCAAAAGTACTTTAATGGTAAATATTTAATTCATTTCTTATTTCATAACTCTGAATCACATTTAAAATTCTTTCGTTCAAATTTATAATAGTATCGCACCAATCATCTCACATATCAAATTTAACATAGGGAATATAGAAATTAGAATATAATCTTCTCGCAAAGGTAAGAAATTTCAGTATGGTCTAAATTCTAAAATATATATACATACATGCCAACCATCTCATTATGAACCGTACAATTTTAGTACCCGCCTTTTTGTTCACACCAATAATTTTTTAGAGTAATTTTAGTCTTATTTAATCGTAACAACAATTGGAGAGAATAACTCTAAAACTACAGTGGTGTGAGAAAAGGGGCTTTTTTTTTAGGGGGCGTTAACAATTGTACGGTTATTAATGAGATGGTTGGCAAGTATGTATAGAATGTCTTTATTGGTGTGTATGTCTGTATGTTATGTGCACAATATGTAGTAACGTAATGCAAGCAAAATGATTTTTATGTCCCTGTACAGAAAACTAGTAATTCTTTATTTATACTATTTTCAGAAATAAATATACTTTCCTAACTCCTAATGCTTTAAAATGGATGCAAGTTATTGAACTTGCATCAATTTTAAAGCATTCTAGAATGATTTATGAAAGTAAAATGCACGCAAATGTTAACTTTGTATGGTAACAGTTTAAATGGTAACAATTTAAAACAATTACTTAAAATTGTCTGGATTCATTCTATTTACGGTGTAATAAATCATCTTTTTTAACAACAACAACAACAAAAATAATAATATAACTGCACTAAAAAAAATCTTTTCAGCGACCAATGGGGGACATTAAAAACCTTAAATTAGAAATACCATTACAAACACTTCTCTTCTTTTCAAAATAAATATTGAATTAAATAAAATTATCTATTTTTAATAAAATATATAATTTTTGCCAACAAACGACGAATTTTATTTATTTTTTCATTACTGTCTTTCATATGAAGTGTGAGGATAGGTTTTTAAAAAAGAACTTTTAAGAACCAATTATAAAAACACATTACTGAAAGAATCATTTTAGACTGACATTCAGAACTCTCACTTCCACTAGAACAGTAATGAGACAACATAATAGTAAAAAGAAAGTAACCACTTACATTAAAATAATTCATTTCTAATTAGAAATGTTGTACTGTTTCTTTAACTGTGCTGTAGAAATAGGACGAAAAATTCATAAAGGTTTGATGAGAGGGCCAATTAAAAGACAGGAAAAACCGTTAAAATAGAAGTTATTATAAATGTTTCGTAATTTAAGAGCATTAAGATTTAAAATGTTACTTTTCTTAAAATATCGAAATCACAATCTTTTAAGTACGTTCATTGGTTTTTGCTTTAAAAATAATACTTTAAAATGTTTTCTTACATTGGCTCATTATGTGTCATTTGTTGAGATAGTACTTACGTTTTGTTGATTCAAAATATATTTTTATTCGCTTACAGATAAAACTAAATGGAAAATATATTTTTTTAAACTTCTATTTTTCTTTCATATAACTTATAATGATTTTCTTTTCATTTTATAAAAGCGTCGCAGCAGCATCTACTTAAATTTATCACATAAATTTTTATAATTGCCATCTCAGATATCCAATTCGCTGCACTAATAGATAACAGAAGCTAAGATACAGCACGAAATTGCAATATAATAGTACCACCTTCTGGATGGTATATGTAAAAACTAGCAAGCTTTGCCCGCTTCGCTGGTCACTATATTTAAAGGAAACTCTTTTCTATATAGCTTTATGGGGAAAAAAAAATACTGAAATCGTTATGTTTAAACAATTCGTAAATGGAATTATGTACTGAGTTATCTGTCTGTATTTATGTCCATTGTGTAATCAGTTAGGCGCAGTATTTTGAAAGTTAAACGAAGCAGCGAGTACGTGTAGTTGGAAAGTGTTATTGATCTATACGAACAGATTTTTTTTTTTTTTTTTTTTTTTTTTCGTTTTCTGTCGGATCAGGAAAATTAAATTAAATAATGTTGACTTCATATATAGCGGATGGCAAAAAAAAAAAAAAAAAAAAAAAAAAAAAAAAAACTGAGAGATTATTAAAATTGTCCATTACATATTAAAAAAAAAAAAAAAAAAAAAAAAAAACTATCTCGTTTGGAGAATTAGTCATTCTATTATCACAATTTCTAATTTTCTCATCCACTTCTATTATATTTATTATGACAAAAACGCTTGTCCGAAAGTACAATTCGGTTCTGGAATCTGGATAAGTAAATACTAAACAGTATCTGACACAAATTTTATTAATTATTGTCAATGAAATTTTCAAATAAAAAACTTCTTTTTTTCTCTTTTTTTCTTTAAATATATATATATATATATATATATATATATATATTTCGCTTTCGCCATACCTGAACAAACCATGTTCAGGTATTTTATTAAAGGTCGAGTTTCAAATCAAGAACTTAATTTTCTTCTGTTACTGGGTATTGAGGTTTTGCGTCTTTAAAATATTTGACAAAGGTATGTTTTTATGTAATGTCACAAGTTTCGTTAAATTTAAATTTCTTGTCTATCACTAGAATTATTTTGCAATTAATTAATTTTGAAAAATTGTTGGAAACTAGATGCATACAAATGCAAATCGATTCTCCAGTGTATAAAAGATATTTTAAAATCATACTCTGTGTTCAGTACGGTTCTTTTCAATTCTTTCAGTGCATTTCAATGCGAGGATTGCAGATCTAATTGTTTATCCGAGGGCAACCCAGTTCGGGATAGCTATCCTGGAGTACAGCGAAGTGTGATGTTTGTTATATGTCTTCCAAGATATGTGTAATATTGTATTATTTACTTTTTTTTATAGTTATGTGCAAATTCAGATCACTAACCTTTATTAAACTGCTAAAGAATGAAATGATTTTTATTATTATTATTATTATTTAAGTAAAGACATAGGTCATTTATATTTTACAAGATGTTTAGAGAACTAGTCTCATTTCTCCCCTCATTTAAGAGCTTTAACTAAAGTATTTCTTTTAAGTTTAAAATTGTCTCTGTACTTTTTTTAAGAACACAGCAGGAAAAGGAGGTCGCACAAGCCATTTTTTCGCAATTTTTTATGTGTTCTGCCGGGCTTTTCACTAACCACTTCGGAGGCACTCGTGAACCACCATTTCGAAACTTCAGCTGTATACAATCCAGGTATTAGACTTTCCTATTCTGTAAAATTAATTTATACATTTTGCATTAAGAAACAAATTACTTTAAAGCAGATTAATATGTATAATTTAAAAGTTTTTAAAAAATATTTGGTAAAAGGAGAGCACACATAAACAAATTTTAGAATTTATTTGTATATGAATGCTCCTTATGAAAAACCAAAGTCGTAAATACTTTCTAAGTTAAAGAAAAGTAAGAAAAACGAATTAGTTTCTATAATGAATTAAAATTTTTACGTATTATTTTTAACAAAAAATGAAGGTTAATTGTACCAATTCGACGGGTAACGTAATTTATTATGTGTGCATAGTATATTTTAAATTATTTATGTTCAGTTTAACAAAAAAATATTGAATTGTAGAGTTTCTTATCAACTGAAATGTTTACGGATTCTTTTGGGATACCTATATAAAATCTAGATTTACTTCAGATACTATTTTGCATGGGCAATAATATTCTACAATAAAATACAAAGCATAAATTATGTTAAAGGGACGAAATTTAAAAATTATTTTGCAAAAGTGAGAACAAGAACAAAAAGAACACTAAAAGTACTGACAGTCCGACAAATTGACAAACCGATGTCATTCACTTTTTTTACGCTTTTGGAGAGTGTTAAAATAGCATAAAATTTCACAAGGAACATTCTGAAAAAACGATTCGTCATGTTTTTTTTTTCAGAAAAAAAACTGAATACGAACTGATAAATATAATCACATATAACAAAATATACATACAAACTCTTCAATGTTTTTAACGACATTAATGCGCTGGAAATATGAAATCGTTTTCAAACGCATATTTGGGGTAGAAATCGGTCAAAGCTATTTAGGAAATTTATTTACTGCCTGCTGCTAATATTCATCACTTCAGAAATGATAATAGATTGTGCTGAATTCAAAACAGGGAGAACTGTGGGAATCTAAAATGCCAAATTTAGAGTTATAGACCGAGTGGTCCAAACTTTTCCATCCCTGGTGACGAATATATTCTTTTGTGACCCTAAAGAGCCTTGCATTGTCATTCAAGAATCTTTGGTCTCTTTCACCAAATACCTAATTTCACTTAAGTGAAAGAAAAGAAATAGCGTACCGCATTCATGGTTCTTGAAGTGAAGATCAATCAAAATGTCTCCGTCTGTGTACCAGGACACTGTAAGTATAACATTTCTTGAAAACTATGATACTTTAAATATTTCGTTAGGAGTGAGCTCGAGTATTTTACCAATACTGATGTGATACTTAATGTTTAGAGAGAGGCGGTGACAGCCATTGTTATACGCTTTGCAATAGGGTTTCGAAAGAACCTCTCTGTAAAGGTTAAAGCAATTAAGAGCTGCAGCAGGCTATGAAGAACTTAATTGCACTTTTGTGCACAAATATTTACCAGAATATTATCTTGAAATCGATTTCACCGTACAACAAATATGTCAGTATCGGTTGCAAAAAACAGCCAAAGGCATGCATTTTGTTATGTCATTGTATATTTATGTTTGTAATAAAGATTGTGTCTAAAAAAGTAGAACTAAACTTACATTGTCTTTGGCAAAATACAGTTCGAGAAATCTCTGCTTATATCCCCCACGTACATTATAATTTCAATGTGCAAAATTAAAATATATTTAGATTAATTATGAGAGGATACAGTATTGTTTAAAAGAAATATTATTATTTTATCTCCCGTGTAATTTTTATTTAAATAATTTGATTTTTTGTGGAAATAATTGACCCTGTTTAAAAACAAGATGTGCTTGCATGTACCACCTGTTAATACTATAATCGGTAATTAAATTTTGAAAATTTTTCATAAACTGTGCATGATTTTTCATTTGTGGCTCTTTGCACAAAAGAAAAATATACTCTACATTTAATTTTCAAATTCAATGTCTGATAATTCATAAAATAGAAAATATGAAAATATTTAATAGTATTATTATTTTTAAACAAAATAACATAATTTTTAATATTTTTCTTCCATAACATAATATTTATTAATGAATTTGTAATTTAAGTATTTCCTGGGAGACATTTATTTAAAACTTTCCTTTAATATATTTTTAAAAATACAGCTTCAATTCTTTTTATATTTATTTTTATATTCTTTGAGGATATATTCTGTGGTATACAGTAAAAATTTAAACATCTTTTCGAAGCCATTTGTGGGAAGAACAAAGAATTTTTTTCAAACTATGATTAAATGCCTCAAAGTGTAATAAACAGTTAATCTCGCATTCTAATATATGCAGCATAAACCTGATAATGACTCGAAAGTAAATTGCAGTTTTATTTAAATTATCTACTTGTAACAGTTTGGATTCTTTTTTCTCGATTTTTTATTTCTATGCGTCTTACGCAATTGTTTCGCTTTGTAACAATAAAGTATAGAAAAAAAAATGCATTTTCTCAGATTAAAATGTTTCTGCATTATTTACTTTTAGTTTACTTTAGCTAATCGTATTCCCTAAACGTTACTGGTTTATTGTGGTTTTTTTTTCCTTATTTAAAACTGCTGCATTATTCGAAATAAACACAGAAAAGCATTGTGTAAAAGGTAAATTTATATTTCTATTTGTTTATTTTGCAACAAGGAGTAGAATTTCTATTCACAAAATTCTTTCAATGCGTTTCATATATATATATTTTTTTAATAATGAAGGATAAAAACAATTATGTTTTTAAAGAATGTATTGCGTGTGGATTTATTGCATATAAATATAAAAATAAATATTTTTTACATTATTTAAACGCAACACTAACAGTTGCCCTAAAAAAAAAAAAAAAAAAAAAAAAAAAAAACCTGTAGCAAAACATACAAGAAAAAGAGGATTATCTTGGTATAAGTGAATGACATACATTGTGCATTCCGCACTAATGTACTTATGTAGATACTGACAAGTAAACCTTCTCTCCTTTGATACCGGTTTTCCGGAAACCTGTATATTTTCTGAAAGCTTATGCCACAAGTAGAAAAACTGTGAAATCTTAGGGGCAGAGGGATAAGCGTTTAGGAGTTATAGGACATAAAATGTTGGAAAGATGACACCAAAAGTCGCTAAAATGTTCGTTTCATGTATTTATATGAACTAATAATATGGTAAGAAGGTGGAGGTATCAATATAAAGGAAGAAACAACTCGTTGAAAAGAAACAGTATACGTTGGGATACTTGCTACTGACTTCAAACGAAGTCCATTACAAGAGACAATCAATGTACAATTCATCAAATAAACAGTGAGACGGGCATAAAGACAGTTCACAACGGACACATTTTACAAAAGCGATAGTCGCACATTTGCAAACTTATCATTTGTCAATGAATTGAAGCAGTAATCCATTGGCGCAATCCACATTCCAGGTTTGTCGTCCAAGCATCCGCTTTTATAAAAAGCATACTCAATCAAGTTCTTGAAACGAGGAGCATTGAACTGATATAGGGAAAAAGACTGCAGGGCAAGAAAATTATCGCGGTGCCAGATGTGCCCATGTGTCTCGATAATAGTGTCCATTATGTAAAGAACAAAAGATTTCTAGTGTCTGAAAAAATGAATATCCAGAGGCTAAATCTTTCCTGTACATCCTTCAGGTACCAATTCTTTTTGTAGGACTTTACCATCAAGTACTTCGGAAGCAGACAATGCATGATCTTTGCTAGAACACCATGAATCGACTAAAAGCAGAATTTTCTTCCTGTCATTAGCCATACTTGACCAAAATATGTCATGACAGAAGTGGAGACTGTGACTGTTGCGACGAGCATTGCTGTTCCTTATAGACACCATCATCTTCGAAGTCCATATCCTCGTCCGTTCTTCTCCATCGCCTCTAGCAAATCCTAATGTCCGGATCCCTTCCACAATCTCCATATCATTTTCCAGGAGAGTAATTATGTGTTTTATCATCTCCGATTCCTGGATGTTCGGAGACCGATTACTTGTTCCGAATCGGGAGACCAAGGCCACCACAACGACTATAGTATCCATATAATAAGAAGCAATGTAAGAAGAAGACATACAATACGTTAGTACTTGACAGCAATATACGGGAACATACAAGGAATAGAGACGTCTTTATGGGAATATGTCCCTCTATACACACTTTACTGATACTTTGTGGGCCCTGTATCTCCTAAACGCTTGTCCCTCTGCCCCTAAGATTTCACAGTTTTTATACTTGTGACATAAGCTTTCAGAAAATATATGGGTTTCCGGAAAACCGGTATCAAAGGAGAGAAGGTTTACTTGTGAGATTCACAGGAATCGATAAATACTTTTTTTTCTTTTAACGTAAATTTGAATTTTTCAAGTGTCTATCATCTGAAATATTATGGTGATCTGATTTATTTATAAACTTATTTGATAGCTTGGAATAGGCTATGTTTACTATATCGAGTTTCAAGCAGAAAAATTATAATTCGCTTAGTTTAAGCGAATAACGTATATTGCACTTTCTGTGCTATATATAAGTATTGAGTTTCCACCAAATGGATTCATAAATACACTTTTACCTTAATTTGAAATTTATATAGCTTAGTGTAACAGTTATACAATTAGTGTGATATATACTTAGTGTGACTTATGCACTTAGTGTGACAATTAATAAAGTTGTTCATGGCTTTAATACGGTTTACGCTGGACTCTCAGGGTTGTTAAAATGTTGCATTCATTTTATTATAGTGTCACCATTATCCTAAAATAAAGTTTTTCCACATAATGTTTAGACATGTTTTAGAATTAAAACATTAAAAAAAAATTTCTTATTATTGATAGTGGTGTCAATAATACGTATAAAATGGGAGTAACATTTTAATAACACTGCGAGTCCTGCTTGCGTATATTTCGAGTTTTAAATAAAAAAAATTTGCAATACCTTATTTTATAGGGTTGAAGTTTTAAAATTGTCATCATTTTGAAACAAGATTGTGGATTAAGTTAACAAACGAACCCATCCGAGATGAGATTCTAAAACAAGTCTACTGATCTAACTTTAGTTTTAGCAGATTCAATATTTCGAAGGTTATCCAAACGAAAAATTTTCACTTACGTATACGCACACTGGTTAATGAATGAGAAACCTCTGAAAGTTTCTAGAAATGTCCGCTAGCGGAGTAAATATATAAATTTTTTTAACATGGCGGGGGGAATATTTTGATTGTAGGAAAGTGAATTACTGGTGTTACATTAGGATAAACAAAAAACCATGCAATACCTATATATATTGCCAGATGATGTGAATCCTGAAATATTACATTTTTATTCCTAACGTTATACATATTTCATGGATGATCAATTCAACTATGCATCGTACCGAAATCGTTCGAAATTGGTTCAATGAATATCCATCTGATTTCTAATAGCTTTCCTGGCCGCCTCAAAGCCGAGATATTAAACCTATGGAAAATGTTTGGGACATATTAGAAATATGCATCAAACAGCTATCTCTTCTTCCATCCCATTTACAGGATCTTAAAGTCTGTGTAGCGGATGCATGGTAGTCTCTGGATGTATATATTTTTCGAAAGCTTGTTGAACCATTGCCATCACTAGTACGGGCTATCATTAGTGCAAAATGAGTTTTAACACGTAATCGGCGCAAGAGGTGATTGCTGTTGAATGCTCCATCCTTATCAATAAAGGTCAGATAATTTTCCGAACATACATATAAAAATAATGTATTGTAATCACGACGAAAATCGGAAATTTTAACTTTGATGTATCTACAAGTTTTGTGCTCCCCTGAGTACAATTTTCTATTTTTACGATGAAATATGTCTGCGTATAGTATGTTTGTTTGTAAATCCTAAGAAGCTCATATTGAGCGACAGACTGAATGCCTTGTTTGTAGATCATTTAGCCGTACTAGCCGTTGCCCAGGGTGCACTACGGGGAGGTAGATCTATGTTGCACCATTTTCCTTATGGGAGCAATATTGGATTCCCAAAAGGAAATTGGTGGATTAAGGGATGTAATATTTATTTTGCATTTCTACTTTCCTTTTGATATCTGTTGTCTTGTAACTTAATATTGGAAAAAAAAAATGTATGTGTGGTGAAAAATGATTGAACACAATGGCGTCTAATGATTTGTTCTAATATGTATCTGAATCTAGAACTTGAACTTTTTATTTACAGGAACACAAAGAAAATTTCTTTATCATTAAGGTCTATGGTCACAAATTATATAAATTGCGATAGTGTCTAAATACATTATTCGAATGACCTGAAAATTTATAGACTTTCTTATATGTCCCCGCCACCCGAACTAGATATTCGTAAATCTAGCACGTATACGCTTTTTTTTTTTTTTTTTTTTTTTTTTTTTTTTTTTTTCACAGCGGCACAAAGAAACATTCTTTGCCATTATGCACTCTCAGAAATGGATACTCAAATTTCACGAAAATTTCTTCATTTTTGTCGAAAGTGTTTCTAGGGATATGCTCCGAGCGAACATTTCCTCCAATTGACGAAATTTGTTTCGTTACCTATTTGAGAATACGAATTTCGTCATAAATAAATAAAAAAAAAATATTTTCTCTTTCTTATTTCGTCAAATTGAGAAAATTACTTTCGTCACTTGTTTGAACATACGAATTTCGTCAAAAGTAAAGATACATTTTTTCGTCCTAGTTTCATGATACAGAATAAAATACAAATTATAGAATTATAAAATTACTTGCAAGTTCGTTGCTTTAGGCATTAAATCCTAAGTATATGTAATGAAAAAATAAATAAAAAAGAGCAAACAAATGGAAGACATTTGGACATTTATTTGACAGCTTTGAGACCTATAGTTACCATGTTTTTTGTCTCAATTGATCCATATTTTTACAGAAATTCACAGAAAGAAGCGCACACAGTATTTTGTAGACATAGGACATCACAATCATCCATGTCCGCACCGCGATTCGAACCCGGGACGTGGGAATCCAGAAGGCAGCATCCTACCGACCGAACCACCAGGCCGGCAAATAAAAGTCATTGTAACGTAAAGTCGAAAGAACGCCGGAAAAAAACCCAATATGGCGGTAATGAAAGCTAGCATATTTTATTGTGAGTAAACAATTTCGTCAAATATTTGAGAGTTCACGTTTCCTCAAAAATCACGAGATCGCTTGACGAAATGGTTGTCAAAAACAACGAAATTAAGCCACAGGATGTCTGAATCGTCAAAATTGAGTATATTGTTTCTGAGAGTGTGGTCTACGAGGGTTGCTATTTATATTTCTGGCCTTGGCAACAGTAAGTGTTGCTAGGCGACCGCAGACGATTTTAATCGAAAGTTTGATATTTTTAAACGTAAATTCAGCAGACGATTTACCATTATAGCTTTATTTGTGTTGTTGACAGTAAATTGAAAAGTTCTTCTCTTTCAAAAAATGGAATTGAATCGTGAAAATTTTCATGCGATTATTTTTCATAACTTTCGACGTGGATTGTCAAGACAAGAGTGCTTCGATGAACTTAATTCTTTATACAGCGATAAAGCGCCATCCTACAGCACTGTAAAAAATTGGCATAACGAATTTAATCGTGGTCGATGCTTGATCCAGGACGAATCCCGTACAGGTCGTCCAAAATCCGTTGTTGTGCCAGAAAAGATCGATGCTGTGCGTGAACTGATAAAGCAAGATCGTCATGTGACATACCGTGAGATTGAGGCGTCTTTGGACATTAGTATGACTAGCATCAATAAAATATTGCATGAACATTTGAGCGTAAAAAAAATTTGTTCGCGTTGGATCCCGCATAATCTGACAAACGCTCAAAAAAAGGCTCGTGTCGATTGGTGCAAGGAAATGTTGGAAAAATACGTTCAAGGTACATCAAAGGCTGTGTATAACATCTACACAGGTGACGAATCATGGATCTATGCATATGAGCCGGAAACAAAACAGCAATCAACTGTATGGGTCTTCCAAGGCGAGGCAAAACCAACAAAAGTTGTTCGAGGAAGAAGCACATCGAAACAAATGATTGCCTGTTTCTTCGGCATTAACGGTCATGTGGCAACAGTGGTGTTAGAGCAACGCAGGACGGTCAATTCTGAATGGTACACGACCATTTGTTTGCCAGAAGTCATCGGAGAAATTCGAAAAAAGCAGAAGAACAGGCGAATCATTCTTCATCATGACAATGCGAGCTCTCACACATCGACTCAAACAAATGCATTTCTGACTGAGCGAAAGATCGAACTGATGGGTCATCCGCCGTACAGCCCTGATTTGGCACCCAATGACTTCTTCTTATTCCCACACATCAAAAATAAATTACGTGGACAACGATTTTCGACCCCCGAAGAAGCGGTTGATGCATTCAAAACGCATGTTTTGGAGTTACCTCAATCGGACTGGAAAAAGTGCTTTGAAAATTGGTTCAAACGCATGCAAAAGTGTATTGATCATCATGGAGAATATTTTGAAAGACAATAAAACCAATTTCGATCCTACATATTTGTTTTTTCATTATTAGGCGAGAAATATAAATAGCAACCCTCGTATGAGGTCAAATTATATATATATATATATTGTGATAACGTCTAAACACATTATTCGAATCAGCTGAAAATTTATACACTTCTTATGTGTCACCGTCTTACAAACTGGATAGATTTTGATGAATTTATCACTTATAGTTTTTACACTGACAGAACGAAATATTCGTTTTTATTATGACCTATGAGCTGGAATTATATGAAATGCGATGACGTTAAATTAAACAAAATACAGTTTAGAGTAAAATACTTAAACACCCTATTAATTTTCTCTTTTGTTTATTTAATGATTTTTCTTACTTTAATTTATTTAAATAACTGTTAAATATTTAATGTTCGAGAAATCGTGTGGAGTTTTTTTTTTTTTTTTAATACAATGCTTTTATTACATAAGAAAAAAATATTACTAATCATTTTATAGAAATTATTTTTTTTTTTCCAAAGAGAAGCAAATTTGTATTTGAACTAACGATTGGCAATTTTAGCGAAGCTAAAAGTATGCATTTTATAAATATTTAATTAAGAATCATTAAAGTAATGCTTTTCCTGGTGATTTAATTTAAAACCTACAGGAAATTTATTAAAAATATAACAGCTGTTGAAATGGAAACTTAACTTAAATTACGTAGTCATTTAAAAGAACTGTAAATATTAATCGTTTGAATTACTAGATATTAGTTCAGTAAAATGATATCCTCCAAATTAGTTTTATACGATTCATCATAAAATAATGGATGTAAAGTTTCCTTTTTTTTTTCTCTTTCTATAATTGTTCTTTATACTTTGAGGTTATGGATTTTTTCTTTCGTTCTAAAGATACATGAAAGATAATGAATAGCAGGATTTAATTATTAAGCATGAAAATGTACTTTTAATAGATTTGCAAATGAGGTGTCATTACTCATTATTGATCTTGCACTTTCTTTTGCTGTCATCTGTCTCTTTCCCGCTTCGTTTCCACACGTACCACGTACACACACACACACAGACATGTATGTGTGTGTTTGTCCTTGTGTGTATGTATATATATATATATATATATATATATATATATATATATATATGTGTGTGTGTGTGTGTGTGTGTGTGCGTGGGTAAACATGAAGCACTTTGTTGGTACGTATGTTACTTTATAGATTTTGGTGAACCTAGCGATTAAAGATTTTTACATGGAACAACGAAGAACTCTTTAACGTCATCATCAATGCACTCAAATTATTTAAAGGACAATAGCGTTAAACTTTTTTTTTTTAGTATGACAGGACTATTTCTTTCAGACAATGATTTTGGGTTGTCGCAATTTCAGTATGCTACGATGCCAGCCAATAACCAATTTTACCATTTAATTTCTTAAACTAATCATAAAATATTTAGAAATTTTATTGATAAACTCATCAACAGTGAAAATTCATCTTAAGTAGTTTCAATTATAAAAAAATTTTCTTTTTTTATACCAACTATGTGAAAAATGCCTGAGCCGGGAACTTAACCTAGGCCCCCCTCTTAACGTGCGGATGCTTTTCCACTGAGCCACCCTGCCTGATAACCAGCTCGACGTTTCTCATATAATAACTGTTACGTCTGCGTTTGCAGAACGATGATCTTACCAACGGTTGTTATGTCAGAAATGTCGAGTTTATTGTTAGCTAGGGTGGCTATTTTTTTTCTTTTATTATTATTATTATTTACAAGATTGTAATATATAACCTGTCGTTCTAAATATATCCGGAAAATATATCCTGTCGTACTAAATTAAATTCTATCATATACTTTTATTTTTCATTTTATTATTATTATTTTTTAATTGAGGTGATTAGTTTCAAACTCCTCTTACTTTAATTTGTTTAAACAACCTTTAATTACTTAATATTTGGAAAATCGAGAGGAGCATTTTGAGATTTTTAAAGTTTTTTTCTTAAATACCAGTTAAAAATGAAAGACAAAATGAAATTATTTTTTTTCCTCTTGTCCTCGCAGAATGACGAGATTAAAGAATAACGAATGTGGTTCACTAAATCATGCATCATATTCGGATTTGATAGTTCTAAAATGAAGAAATCTCAAAAAATAAATATTTACCTTACTAAGTAAATGAAAAATTTTGACTCTTCTAAAATCATGATACATGTTTTAGATGTATAGTATAAACAAATTTCCCACGACTAGCAGTGAAGGCGATTCCAAAGGCTTGGAGGGGTGCCAAATTGATCGACATTTGGGATTTATTAAGCATCCAGTCATTCGGTGTTCCCTTATTGCTTATTTTCTCTCAGCGATAAGGATTAGAACTTGCGCAAAGTCTTCCAAATTCACAAGAAATGAAGTTAAAAAATACCTAAATGCATGGAGTGATCTTGAATTCGTTTTGGTAACCTTTACGGTCTTATATATAAGTGAGCGTGATAGCGTTTGATCACTGCATTAAATTGAGGTCAAATTGGATAGTCATAAAATAAGCCCAAACTGGTGTACAATTAATAGTTAAATTTTAAAACTTCATTACACACCATAAAATTAAAGAAAGCACAACCGGTTTCGAAACAGTGGAGCATTTCTTAAATGCATGTTATTCCCTTGGAGGCAAAAGCAAGTCTGAAAGCGGGGCAAAATCTGAAGGGAAGGGATTTTTAAATAATTTATTTATATATTTGTATTTTATTTTAAATACCTTAAATTTAATTTAAATTTAAATTTATTTATTTTTATTTACTTATTATTATTATTATTATTTTTTATTTAATAACTAATTAATATTAAATTATCGATTCAAATATCTGTATCTCCTATTATTTCACATTACAAAGCATATTTTATCATTTTAGATGTACTGGTTTAGAACAGTTAAAAAGAAAAAAAAAAAAACAGACAACAGTCAGAGGACGATCACTGTGGTCTTTTTCCTCGGATCAAAATGGAACTTCAAATATGTGTGATATATATAAGGGGTTTGAGAGGGTAGAGTAGGGTTAACGGAGTTTAACATCGCTCTACAGCTGGGAGCCACGGATTATGTTAAGAAAACTAGTTTTACATTTTCAAATTCAAGTAAATTTTGATATAAAATTATACATGTCGTAAGATTACACAGTCCTGCGATGGATTTTTTTTTCATTAAGATGATGTTTTTTTTCTGGTGTATATTTGGATGCTGATTAAGTAAAACCTATTCAAATATTTCCATCACGTACAGATTTGAGGAAAAATGGGATTGTTAGAGCTTAATGCTCCACTTTTTAAACCCCAATCTAATTTATTTCCTGGAAAATTTGGGTAATATGAGTGAATAAAAAAGATAGCTCCTTCATCAAGACATAAAAAAAAAAAAAAAAAAAAAAAAAAAATGAGGAGGTACCAGGGACAATGGAGAGTTAACATGTTTGCAGATTACTGTTGGATGCTACATAGAGTATCAGGCTGTGCACAAGAGATAAAGCTATAATGGGATCTTCTACATAAAGAAACACATATATAACATAACGATAGCCTGTTTTAATATATTTTACATATAAATAATTTCGAATTTTAATATTTGGAGCATTTCAGGTATTGGTCATTAGCGAGGGAGCTATATTACTATAAACGAAACAATCAATATATTACTATATACGTTTTGATATATTAATTTTTTTGTTTACTGTAAGAGTGAGTGGGCGATATTTAAAAGTAAAAAGGACAGAAAAATAATTATGTTTTCTATTTAAAGAATAGATTTTAGGATATTTCTTCTTCCATAGTTGAAAACAAAATAAATTTTAAAATGATATTACAGAGATAAAACAAACCGAATGTAAAAAAGATGTAACGAGTCAGTATAGTTGAAAAGTATTCTATACGTGTCATGCTATTTAATTGAATAACTGTATTGTTTTTCATGTAGAACATCTTTCAGATAAAAAAATAATACTAAAATAATACATTATCTGTTTCATTTCAGTCATTGATTATCATCGTGGAAGCTAATTTAGATATAACTAACCTACCTTTGGTATAATAGTTATCTGTCTAAAGCTGAATCTTGCGATGCCAAGGCATGATTTAGGTAAAGGAAAAAAGAGTAATGAAGTTAGTTAGTGTGTTTCTGCAGACTGATCAGATTAGTCATTATAGACGTTTGTTCAACAAACAATAAATCAAATTAGTGCTTGATTGTTACATAAATAGACAAACTAAAAGGGGGTTTTGATATAGTATTAACTAAAATTAAGATGAAATAATGTTAGATTGCGTTTTCACATAATCAGAGACAGATTCAAATTACATCTCTTAATACTGTTTCTGTACTAGAGTTTAGAATTTTAGTATTTTACGTCTATAATAATAATTAATAATGATATTTAAACTTCAAAAAGTAATAAAATCTGGAATTAAAATCTAGAACGTTCAAAATAATTAAAATTTGGAAAGTTACAAAAAAAAAATAAATAAATAAATAAAATATTAAACAACAAAAATAAGAAGAATGTAATATATTGTGGTAGGTTACAAAACATTTTCTAACAATATTTACCGGTTATGTAATGTTACTTTCAATGCATTTTAATTCTATGATGATAATATATATATATATAAATATTGTTTTTAATATTTGAAAATTTACAGTAAGCATTTTTACTTCTACATACGTATTGAATTTAAGCAATTTAACTTGATCCTGTAAACCAATTATTAACATTATTCATTCTAGATTCCAGAATTCAGCATTTTGTGCGTATTAGTAATGGATTTGAATTCCTTTATATTTTATACAATATAAAATTATAAAATACGATTTTAAGTGACACTTTTCACAGACCGTCATACATCTGAATTCTTTTGGACACTGAATGGATAATCCGGCTGCGCTTCTGATACAATTTTAAATTTAAAATACGATATAGTGATTACGAATAAACAATATAAGTTTTAAGGCAACATGCAAATATTTATATAAGCAATTTTTGAGACTAACAAAAAATTGAATTTATAAGTACATTAATAGAGAACTCATTTCGAAAAATGTGTACTGTAATTTTTTTTTTCAGAATCACCAATAACTAATACAAACATATACTCTATAATAGATTTTTCAAGAAATTCTTTTTGACAGTTTTTTTATTCCCTTAAAAACAATATTTGTAATGATACGATTTCTTAGATTTTATTTCGCGTAGTATACATTAAAAAAGTGCATTTATTAATAGTTTTATTTACCACACTGATATTTTTCTGAAACCAATATTCTCAAAAAAAAAAAAAAAAATAATAATAATAATAATAATAATAAATAAATAAATAATAATAAATAATAAATAAAAGCATAATAATAATAATAATCTCAAGCGTATGTAATATATATAAAATACTGTTCAAAACAGAATTTGATTTTGTACAACAGGATATTTTTTTATCTAATATTCCGTATAAAAGCATGTAGTAATTGTGCTTCGTTCCTTGGCAGCAATTATTGCATACTTTTTTTTAGGTGAAGATTTAGTATAGACCCCACTTGGTGGATTTTAAATTTCTGTGTTCAGTTTTGCAGGAATTAAAATAGGTATAGCAACTGCGTAAGTAAACATCTTGGCGAAAAATGTCCAAGCTACTTCAATGCCAAATTTCAAATTTTGCTAAGGGGTTCGATACCAAAGCTGTTCCATTTTTAGCACGACTTTTTTTTTTTTTTTTTTATACAAGAGGGATACAAGGAAAAACATTTTCTAATTGGTTTAAGTATACAAAAGAAAAAAAAAGAAAGAAAAGAAATCCTCAATTTATATAAAAGAAAATTGTTAAACCTTTTTTTTTTTTTTTTTTACATACAAATAAATTTATTTCATTTTACATATATATATATATATATATATAACAAATGCGTGTTTAGTTCTATTTTATTTTATTTTGTTGTTTTGCACCAACAGTTTTTCCTGTTTAATAATTTTAAATTTAAATGGGATTTTTATTTAGTATCTTTTAACCCAATTATTATCGAATTGTACTAAAAATCACGGAACTTGGTGGTACACGTTTCATTGGTTTTAAATAAACTATTATTCATTAAAGTAATTAAAAAAATTTTGACACTGACATATGTTGTAGAATTTTACAATAGCAGTAGCGACATCTGAATGCTGTCTTATGCCGCTTAGTATATATATATATATATATATATATATATATATATATATATATATATATATATATATATATATATATATATATATATATATATATATATATATGTTATTGACTTTTGTGATCACTATATTGCTTTTCCCATCTATTAAGTTTTGCATCCGTATTTTGCTACAGAAATAGTTTAATGCTTACGAAGGCATCAGAATCTCAGGTACACTGACCACTTAGGCGAGCACGGCTCAGCTAGTTATATATATACTGCAAAGGAAGGGGTCTTATAGTAAGAAAGAAAAAATGAAAAGACATTTAAGACACATACGTGTCTTAATATATAAAGCTTAGACATAATAGATATAAGACTGAAATATTCCTGAAATACTAATTCAGCCACAAAAATGTGTGAAACGCGTAAATATACGAAATTTCTGACAGCAAACGTGTTTAAATTTTCAGACATTTTAGAAATTCAGACACTTGCATTGCTTAGCAATTTTTTCATATGGAATCTACTTTAAGCGGCATGCTTATCCTGTTTAAACTTCTTTCCACATTCAATAAATATAATATTATTTTTTATAAAAAATAGTTAAGCTGTTTAAACTATGTTATTATATGAATTTAAACTTTCAAGGAATAATACTCTAAAAATGTGTATGATATTTGCATGGAATAATGTTTAATAAAATTTATAACACAACATATTTAGACGCGAAATATATATATATATATATAAGAAACTTTTAAAACAAATATTTATGTATATGAAATTAAAATAAAAGTTTAAAGATTAGAAAAACCAACAGGAGATTTACAAACCAAAGCGCAAAACCAAAAGAAAATGTAAAACTTGAATATAAGAATAAACTAACAAATGAAATGAAATAAAACCCCCCAAAACACAGAAGTCTTCATCAGGTAGGCCCTTACGTGTAGGGATTAAAGAGAAGTTTCTGATAAATAATTTATTGTTATATATTTATATGTAAACTTTTGTATTTAATAATAATAATAATACTAATAAACATTAAAATGAACGTACCATATAATTTGTACGCAAGAAAGCTAATCGTCAAAATGATTTCTATGTAACTGCTTTTTATTTATTATTATTACTATTATGCAATTTAAAAACTGTTTTTTTTCCACACATTTAACTCCACATAAAACAACAAATTTTCTGGTGTTCATGTTTATAATTTGTTTTATTTTTTTCTTCAAATATCAGTTTAAGGAAAGGTGTCGTTATCAAACATCAAACTGAAATTTTCATATATTTATTGTGCATTTAAAAAAAAATTCTAAACCTCTAAATACGATATTTAAGATAGTTATTCATATTTATTTTTAGATACCATATTATCAGTTGTTTTATGGCAAACAATACGGATTTAAACTTAAAACTACCATTATTTCGTAAATACCGAAGAATAAATTATGATACAAAAAAGTAATACCGTGTTAAGCTGTGGCTTGATTGATAAGGTACATAACAGCAGTGCCAAATTTCGTATTCCACAGCCGATACGGATTCGATTCCAGCGAAAAGGTTTTAGAAATTATTAATATTTGTTTATGCTCTAGAAAATTCTATAATCTATTTTCAACAGAAAAACAGAATCACAGACCACTTTTATTTATTTACTAGCAGGCTACGCCCGCTTCGCTGGTCACTATTTTTAAATGAATCACTATAGTTAATGAATTCACAAAATGGCATCAATTTTTATCATGCCAAAAAAAAAAAAAAAAAAAAATGTGATTGGAAAAAATGTTGCAACAGGTCCCCACTGCCCTTGGCAGCGCAGGCAGTTGTGCGCTGCGCGCGCGCATTTATGTTCAACACTCTTAACGAATCACTATATTATCGTAAGGGAAAAACATTATAAAAAATCTCCCATCAGTGGAATAATCGGTTCGGGCCACCACTGCCTGCGGCAGCGCATACAGGCGCACAAGGCTCGCATGCTCCTTCACCTACCGTTCCTGCCCCTCCTAATTATTTTAGACATTAAAAAATACTCGCAGTCATTCTCTCGGGATTTTAAACCTAATAATACTAAATTCCAACATTTTATCTGAATTTCTTTATTTTTACCCCTGCGCCCGATCCCTTCCCGCCCTTCTTAATAATTCTGTACTTTCGAAAATATCCTCAATCGATATATCGGGCCTCAAAACCTAAGAGCACTAATTTTTAGTGCTGTAAGTCTTATTTATGTATTTTTGCCCTTTCACCTCCACTTCCCGTCTATCCTAATAATTTTACAAATTCGAAAATATACGCAATCGATTTGTAGGTATCAAAAACCTCTATGTACCAATTTTGAACGACGTAACTCTATTTTTATTTTTGGCCCCTCAGTCCCCTCCTCCCGCCCCTCCTATTAACTTTACAAATTCGAAAATATCCGCAATCAATTTGTAGGTATAAAAAACCTTTATGTACCAATTTTGAACGGTCTAACTCTATTTTTATTTTTTTGCCCCTCTGACCCCCCTCCCCCCCACACCTTTCTGACCTTCCTAATAACTTTACACTTTCAAAAATATCCTCATTTGACTTGCAGGTCTCTAAAACCTATCTGTACCAATTTTGAACGGTCTAACTATATTTCTATTTTTTTACCCCATAGCCCCCCTTTCCCGCCCCACCTGGGACGAATTTCTAAAATTAAAGAAATTAGTTTTTATGTATTTATAGGAGCTATATTTTAGAGCAAAAATATCTTACGCATATATTTTTTTCTGTTTGCAATATAAAGGATTATTTCAAATCACGTTTTGCCCCCTCTCATCCCCTCTTTGGGGCTGAATTTCGAAAATTCCAGAAATTAGTTTTTAGGTATTTGTATTAGCTATATATTAGAGCAAAAATTTCACATATGTCTGTTTTTCTGTTTGAGATATATAGGAGTATGTGAAACCACGTTTTGCGCATGTGAAATCACGTTTTGCCCCCTTTCCCCCCTTGCGGTCCGAACTTCTAAAATTCCAGAAATTGGTTTTTAGATAATTAAATTAGCTATATTTTAAAGCAAAAATTTTACGGATATCTGTTTTTTTCTTTGAGATATGAAGGTTTTTGTAAAATCACATTTTGCCATCTACACCCCCTTGGGGGGTGAATTTCGCAAAATCGCTTCTTAGCGGGTACTTACACTATATGTTCTATAATCTGACCCAGTTTCGAGTCAGTGGCTCCAGTAGATTTTGCTGTGCGTTGATGAGTCAGTGAGTGAGTGGAAGTACTCTTTTATATGTATAGATTAAAAAACCTCAGAAATAGCAGTGTTTTAGTCTAACATAGTATTGTTTTTAAGCCTAAAAAAATGGCGGTGTTTTAAGATATCCGCAATGTCTTAATCTCAGATGCAAAAAGGTATCTCAGAAAGTAAGACTTTTTTTTTTTTTTTGGCTTAAAAAGTGACCATGCATATAAGACAATTTTTAACTGAATTTAACACGTTTGCGTTTACAGTATATGTATATGCTTGATTCAAAGTTGGCTACTGCAAATTTCCACTACGATAAAATCGCTGTCTGAAAACAATAGTCCTAGTCTTGTAATACTTAAAAAAAAAAAAAAAAAAAGAGAGAGAGAGAGAGATTAATTGAGTAATCTAATGTTATAAACGCGATTCAAAGTTATATCATAGTTATATTACTGCCAGCTTATATTTATTAAACGCATAAATTTCAAAATATTAGTATACTTTTAGAAGGCTTTTCATTAGTGAATCCTTTAATCTAAAACTAACAGAAGCATATTTCAAACAAATAGGAAACTTCAAGAAAAATTAAGGTGCAGCATCATAACAAAAACAATTATTATGCAATGTTTTATAATTTTTAGAACCATTGCTGAAACATTTACTGGAAACATAAAATATGTGTATAAATTCAACATATTAGTATCTACTATTAGCTAGTATGCATATTTCATTGTAAAGTATCACGAAAACCATGGTATTCTGCAAACTCAGTGTTTGATGAGCTCTGTTAAAATGTAATGATATCAGAGAGAAAATTTAAACTAGATTCTGTTCATTCTGTCAAAGGCAAGTTTTTTTTTCAATTTTTTTATATTTTCTTGAAATTTTCGAAACGCTCTAAATACATTTAGCTAATAAATTATGCAAAAGAAATTTCAGTAACCTTTGCTCATGAAAATAATTTAATAATTACGTTCATGTTTCATGAAATATTCAGTAATTTTATGTATTTATATGAATACGTTGTAACTAATTTATAATGTCAATTTTCATTTGTTTTTGGTATTTTCACTGTGTTCGGTACAAAACATTTGCTGAAATGTTAATACATATAGCAAACTATTTACACACCTGAAGTTTCAGGATAATGTTTCACGCATTTTTCTTTATAACTGAAAAAATGTCAAAAAGAGTTTTTACGAATAAATATGAAAAGAAAAAAATTAAACATGATCCTTTAGAACATTCATCACTCATGTAACTGTGAATGAAGATGACAGATTTAACATTTAACAGGGAGCAGCCCCCGCTCATCACTCTTGGAGCAATGTAGAGCGCTTCTAAGGGGACTACTCGCAGTTTATTGAAAAACTCAAAAACTCAAAAAAAAAAAAAAAAAAAAAAAAAAAAAAAGAAAAATACAAATTTCGCCAGGCGCAATCCGGCCTAAGCCGACAGTGGGCGATTATTCAGGTGCTAAATTTCCGGGCTATGCCCCACGCGACAGATGGCATGAAGTATACGAAAGTTCTTGATTGAAAAGTCTATATGAGTAAAGTCTCTGGGAAATGAAACAGATTGCTAAATACTGGTACTCCTGCAAGTTGCCAAGATAAGATCCCATCGCGACAACGGGCAAGAGCAGATGGTGGAAATTATTGCCAGGAAATTATTATCCTTTCGCGACAAGGGGCAATACTTGTGTAATGAAGAAGACTCTGTTAAATAGCCACGGAGCAGGCAACCAAGTGCTATTGATATTAATTAATCAGTTGAGTTAACTAAATCCATAAGAAAAGAAAATATTTTATTTAACGTATTTATGAGTAATTTGCGCGATATTATATTTTCCAACCAATTATTTGGTCGTGGGGAAGGATTTCTTAAGTGAAAATTTTTGGTCAGGGGACAATGAAAATAATAATGGCTGGGAGTACCCTTTTCGCCACAAGGACACAAGGGAGAACGCCGACGACGAAACCTGTGGAGATAAGAAGGAAAAGGACCATGACCGGTTACGGTCGAACATGTGTTTATTTATTTTTTCCCCCGTTCCTTAATATAACTTGTCTGAGAAATCGCAGCCAAACAAATGCGCGCATACTGGCACCGTTACACACTAAACTTTTCATGTAAATTTCACTTGAGCCAAATTTTACCCCAAATTTTAAAGGCTAAAATTCTATAATAATAATAATAATAATAAAATTGTTGAGACAACCATCATTTGAAAAACAGGGTGAATAGTACATATCAATGCACACTTGTTTATCGATCTTTTCTCGGTGCGTATAAAAACTTCTACAACATATAAAATAACTCGACGCATATAAAGGTTTTCATGGTCACAATCAGAATAAAGCCTTCTTTTGATTGGTTAATTATATAAGAAATTGCTCGCAGGAAAATCTTTTAAATGAGTAGCCTGAGAAAATTATTCATACTCTCTATTCCAATTACACTGGGCATTAAAATTGCCTCAAGAGTTGCACGATAATTTTACATGTGTAATTGTGGTATTACAGGCTCCGTTCATAGGGATTATTTCGTGCATGGTATTTTTTTGAATTAAATGTAAGATGCCTTATACCTTTTTAACAGTTCTCTCCCCTGTTTCACCTTTTTCGATTAGTTATACACAATTCATGTTAACCACTAGATGCATATTGTTGGTAATATTACACATGTATTGTGTAATGTATGGTAGTAGATCAAACATAAAAAGAAAATATTCAAGAAAACAAGTATTCAACAAGTAGTTCATTAAAAATAATCTTTATTAAAAATTGAATTAATATTATGTATATAGAATAGTGAATAAATAAATAATGGCTGTTCAGTAATGGAATGGCGAGGTTTCTCATTCAAACTCCCACTAGTAATACATCTTGCTTTATGGCGTTTATTTATATTTTCGTGAATAATTTTATTCATTTTTTACATATCTTTATTATTAGGACTAATAATCCATATTAGTCCTATGAAACAGAATGCTCTGATCAGATTAACATATTACGTAAATCAAATCGCTACTACTAATAATAATAATAAAAAATGTAGTTTTTGGAGAAAATTTTATGGTGAAAATAATCTTACAAGTTTTAAAAAATCAATAATAAGACAGTTGGTTTAAGCTTTTAAAATTCTTTTAAAATTCTTTTAAGTTTATTATCTACAGTTTGAAGAGATTTGTGAGGCTGAAACAAATGTTTATATACAAAAAATAAAAGTATAAAACATATAAAAATATTTAATAGAAACATAAAAGCTATATATTATATTAAAAAAAAAAGAATCCATAAGTGCTAAGATATAACTTTATCGTTGTAAATATTTAAAAATTTAATATCTAAACTTACTTTTCAAAAAAGCTGCAATTAAATTTTGCATGAAGAAATATACACACACACATATGTATATGATGAATATATATATATATATTATAATTTTTTTTTCGCCAATAGAATTAAAGTGCGGTTTTTATTTAGAAAAGAAACATAAACTAAATCAAATAAAGCTGTTAAAACAGATGTTACAGACAACAGGTGAATAAAAAATACATTAAAACTGTTTTTCTTTATCGTAATCATTTTGTTCAAACAACATAATCTTCAAAACAATAACTCTTCTTTATATTTTTAATCCTAGATAATTCTGTAATTAACAATGTTATATGAGTTTCATTGTTTAAACAATAATATATCTATACTAGTGTATATGTTGGTTTGTATTTGATATAAAATTATAAAAGGGAATCATACTTTAAGATGATTTTTTTTTTCTGTTATTAAAACTTAGCTCAGTAAATTTAAGTTTATTATTCAAATTCGCAGTTCTATTTCGCATAATTCAGAAAACACTAGCTGTTTATAATCTTTTTAATTATATTTATTTTTGTAAATGTTGTAATTTTGGTCTTTATTATTAATTTAAATATAATATTTTATTATTTGTCAAGATATAGGTACGCTACGTGTAATATATCGTCATTGACAAAATGTCTCATATAGTATTAATCTGAAAATTTGAAGAGGGCCGGGGACTAAGAAGACTCGTGCTATCCGATTTCTTTCTTTTTATTTTAAGTTTTCAGAATTAAAATATTTCACAGTCATTTAAAATAGCTTGCTATTGATTTAACATTAATTCATTCTATAAACTTTTCTTTGAAAATTCACATATTCCTATCTAAATGAATAAAAATTAGAATACACACATTTCAATGAATATATATATGTATATATATATATATATGCATGTGTGTGTGTGTGTATACATACAGTGTGGTTTAAAAAGTCATGCCCAAACGGCACCTGTGGGTGTCTCAGGTGATGAGGAGACGCAATTACATAAGAACAAGGGGGCGGAAACGTGACTGTATCCCGCTAGAGGGTTACATAAATTTTGATTAACTTAAATGCACGCAAAAAGACACGAGCGGCGTTGTGAAGCATACATCGCGGCTAAAGTGGCACATTTTGTACGATTTTTCATTTGTATTTTGTACTTCGATTTTTCTTTTTCTTTTTTTTTTTTTTTTTTTGTAAAATAAAGGTATTTTTACACCGTTTGATATCCTTCCTTTGCTTGACGATCACGATGTAATTGAACTGCGAAGATCGCGTTTCCAGCCCACAGTTCCTGTGTAATACGTAAACCTCATGACTTGATACACCGTATGTGCCGTTTGTGTATAATACTTTAAAACTTCCATTTCTTGAAATTATTCAGTAACTTTAGTGTTGGCGGTATCTCCCAGTTTTCTTGTTGATACGAAACACTTTACCTAAATATGTTCCTAAATTTTTTATGCAATTATCCAGATTCCACTATATTGCAATTTCTATTTCCTCGATGCTTTCGCTAGATTATTGATACTTAAGAAATGCCCACGCGTGAGCACGTGGTCTATTGTGTAATTCAATGAATGACCACCGGTGAGCATGGGTCGCTTAACAAGTTAATAGGCATACGCTTATGAATAAATAATACAATTTTCTATACAAACAGGAATTTAAAAGAGAAATCTTCTAGAAATAAATAAACAAATATAGAAAGAAATAAACAAATATAGTTGTATTTTTTATTTATTTTACTTTTTTTTCATGAAATACTATGTTAAGAAATTCATTTGTATAATTTAATTTTAAAGGAAACTAGTTCAGTTAAAAGAATTACCTTGCCCTTTAAGAAAGAGGCAAAACTTAGTATTTTTAGTAAAAGTTTGCGACTTTCAAACTTTCAAAGGAGAAATAAGCTAAACTATTATGCTAGAGCGCTTTTCAGAAATAGTGTAATTTATTAAAGAACGTATTTTCAAAATATTTGAGATAGTTGTTGTTTAAAGAATGCCTAAATGAGCTGTTATTAATTATAAGAGCAGAGAATCATTAGAGAAAGATATTTTAGAAGAGAATTTTAAATCAAAAGGAATTGGTACTATCCAATTAAATAATTTTGAATAAATATTTAATATATATATATATATATATTAATTTTACGTGGGATTTGTTAATTCAAAAATAAATAAATAAATTAGATTAAATTAAATTTAAATTTAAAATATTAAGAAATCCTTTATAATGAACTCTGTTTTATGTATATTTATATAACTTTAAGAATAAATGTGTTGAGTTGAAACTTTGATGACCTTCTCAAAGGTTTATTTTTGATGAAAATCTGGAGTGAATCCACCCGACTTTCCCGCGATTAATATTAGAATCAGACGCTTAATGAAATTTCAGTCATAAAATAAACAAAATTAAAAGGTTATGCCACTTGATAATTATAAAAAGTGTTTTTCATCTAAAACTTTGAAAATGCACTTGTTTAATACAGGGTGATGTGCCGGGAATTTACCACAGGTCAGTTATTGACCATACTAGAAAAGCCCTTAATCGGGAACAAACCGACTTCTGAATGCGGGATTTTTTTTTAAATCAAGCTCGAAATGTACAAAACTCGGCCAGATGCTGCCTGCGTGTCAATAGATCAAAGTTTGTTAATGAAATCATTTTTAAATTTATTAAATCAATGAAGGTAGTGAATCAACGAAGGCTTTGCTCGCTTCGCTGGTCACTATATTTAAAGGATTTTTTTTTTCTATATCGCTTTATAAAAAAATAAAATAAATAAATAAATCATGAAATTTCTCTAAAGCTCGCTTTAGTTCCCTGCTGCCTTCGACATCGACCTACTCTTTCGAAGACTCTTGAGAGCCTGTGTCTGTTGTCTGTGACAATAGCTTATCACTGAGCTTCCATTTGGGTGCTTATCAGTTGACACTTTCGAAACGGAACACTTTCGAAAAAATTGAAGTAGCAATTTTATGTTTGAATCCCACTTACATATGAACAACACTGTACGTTGTGTACATAATATCTTCTTTAACGATTTTTTTTATATTTATTTGATTTATTCTATCAACCATAAAGTGACAACAGTTTCACGCCAAATATAATATTACAGTGTGCTATGATCGGTGACGTATATCGCATGAGACAATTTTTGGGGTTATAATAATAGTTGAGTTAGTTAATAGTAGGTGGTATATAGAAAAATAAATATGAAATATGTATACCTGATCATAACACAGCTTTAATATAGCTCCCCTTGGCGATTTTAAAGATTTCATCCATACTTAAGACAAAAATACATACTTTATGTGATTATTTTTTCTAGTTCTTTCTTTTCTGTTTCTTTTTTCTTACATGTTCTCTCTTTTCTGTTTTTCAATATTTTATAATTTATTTTAATTTTTCATGCACTACCCAAGCAGCACAGAAACGTTCTCTGAACGTTCAAAAATTGTTCTGCAAACACGTTCTAAGAACGTTGACTTTGAACGTGTTATAGTCGTCTATTTGTCCATCTTGAAGATGTACATTGTACGGTTCAGAGAACGTTCAATGAACGTGTAGCAATCACCATCGGTGTTATAGAAACGTTCTACGTATACGGTCTCAGAACGTTCTAAACGTTTCAGAACGTTTTCAAAACGTTATACACATTTTCAGAACGTTCTAGAAAACGTACTGTAAACGTTCTAAAATAGTGTAGTTTAAAAAAATATATATGACGTCATTATAAAAAATCACCTCAGTACGGGCGTTTAGAAGTAAAATGTACATAGCTGATGACGAATAATGATATAACACATGAACAGGGATATGAATTACCTTTTTTTTTTTTTTTTTTTTTTTCAATTCAAAAAATGTTTGAGAAATTTTAACATACTTGCTATTCCTTTAATTTTAACGTATAAGCATGAAAAATTCTATATTCTATGACAGTTTTCCCCAAAAAGTGTCATAACGTCTTTTTATCCCTTAAAAAATTTCTTAAATCTTTGCATTTTTTTTAATTTCTTTTTTTCCCCCTAATCTGAAGATAATGAAGTTATAGTATTAATTAAAAAACTTTGAATAAACATAATGAAATGCAAGAACTCGCACCAACTGTTTCGCGTCAAAAGAAGACACAACCCTTCATCAGGCGAACAATATAGGCGCGAGAACTGCAAACAAGCACGTTGAGTGTGTTAAATGCGTTGCCGCTTTGTTTGTAGCAGCCGTGCTTTGTTTGTAGCAGTTCTTGCATTTCATGGTGTTTATTCAAAGTTTCGTAATTAATACTATAACGTCATTATCTTCAGATTAGGGGAATTTTTTTTTTTTTTTTAAATGCAAAAAATTGCAAAAAATTAAGGAATTTTTTAAGGGATATAGAGACGTTATGACACTTTTTGGGAATTACTGTCATAAAATATGGAATTTTTCATACATATACATTGAAATTAAAGGAATAGTAAGTATGTTAAATTTTCTCAAACATTATTTGAATTTTAAAAAAAAAGTAATTTATATCCCTGTTGCTGTGTTGTATCATTATTCTTCATCTGCTATGTACAACTAAACTCTTGCTTGTTTTAATCCTTGTGATTCCGAATGCGTCATGATTAATGTTTGTTTTTCATGGTTGTTTTCTGTTTGATTCTCTGATTTCTTGAACGAAATAATTTATTCCAATTTATTCTTCATTTTTAACTTCAATTAATTTCTTGTACGATAGGGTGCCCGCTAGCAATTTGCTATTATAGCTGCTAACGAACGAAATCGTACATTGGTGCTCAACGACGAAAAAGGTCACCCCTGACGAGGTTTTTTTTTTTTTTTTTTTTTTTTTTCTACCGTTCTAAGCTTTTCCTTATTTTTTTTTTTTTTAATGATGTCTTAATTTTTTATTTCTTCGTTGCTTGTTTGTATCTTTTGATTTGAGTTTCATGTGGTTTTTACGCACCGGCAAAATTATTAAAATTGCAACTAACAATATAGGAATAAATTTATGATTAGACTGAAGTTAAATAAAATAAAAATCAATAAATAAAATATAAATGTTTCAATAAATCACAATCAGTCTCCCCAGGTTATTTAAATTTCTTGTAATTTCCTTCTCATTGTTCTATGTGGTTTTAATGGTCTTATATCTGCTGCTTGGCTTTAACTAAGATTAAAAATTCATTTATACATGCATACATATATATATATATATTATTTTTTTTTAAATACAGGGTGCAAAGCATAGTCACGAGAATACCTTTATCTCCGCAACTATTGGTCGCAAATATATAGTTTCAGTTACAAAATGCTTAAAAAAATATGAGCACTTACTTTTTGCTTACTTTTTTTTTTTTTTTTTTGTAAATACATTTTCTTATTAGAGGACATCTGAGACCAATTGTTGCGCAAATAAAGGCCTGCTCTCGACTTTGCACCCTGTATATTCTAAACATTTCTGGGTACTACTTTGTAAGTCCATGGATAGTTTATAAATATATTTGAATGCTGAAGTTCATAGAAAGTTTTAATATTCCAAAATAAAAAATAATTTCGAAAATGAATGTACCAATACACCGCTAAAATAATATATAATTAAGTTTAGAATATATTGTTAATTTATAATAATAAGAAATTGAAACGAAAAATTAAAAATTAGTTAGAAGGAAGAAATTAAAAAAAATTCCAGATACTTAAATATATAAATATTTTTTAATCAAAATATTTTTGTAAAATATTTAACATACTTCATATTTTTAAATTTCAGTGCAAGTGTGTATACATATTTCCAGTTTACAGCAGCAGTTTACAAAAATTATGTCTGCAGGTATTTAAATTTATTCTACATGGCAATGTAATTGGTATTCTTTAAATGATTAAATTTCTTTAAATTTGGTCAACGCAATTTTTACTCATTTAATGTAATTATGCTATCATGGCATATTAAATAATTAATAAATGTAAATATTATTATTATTAATAAATAATATAGTAAGTATATTATTTATAATTAATATATTATTTCTTAGTATATCACTTATTTACTTATTAATATCGTCTTTTTTTTTTTTTTTTTTTTTTTTTTTTTTTTTAAGCAGAATATGTTTTTTTATAAAGATGTGGAATAAAATTGAATTGAATCTTTGTTTTATTATGCAGTAAAACAAGTTCATATATTTTATTTAATAAATAACAGTAAAGAGATATTTAAAATTATAAGTCGGAGAAACTTAGGATATTATTTTAAAAATGTGCAATTTGCATAACCTAGATTATATATATAATCATATAAACATTAAATAAATACTTCAAAATTTAAAAAGAAAAGAAAAAAAAAATACAAACCTTCTTAATTTTCTTCATAAACCTTACAAACCTTTCTTCAAACCTTCTTAATTTTCTTAATTTTCTTTCAAGAAAACACCCTTGCAGCTAGCATTTTAAAATACACAATGACCAGTCTAGAAGGGCATTCACTTAAAATTAGCTCTCATCTTTTAAACTCTTTATGTTACTTCTTCATTTAGAAACATAATAACCAAAAATAGTCATTTTAACAATTTCCATCTCAGAAGACTAAATTAATAAAATGAATCCATAATTTCTAAGCGGTTTTCTGTAACTGGAGCAGTTTTTTCTGCGATAAAACGCTGCTTACAAGTATCAAAAGTTAGTCTTAAGAACTTACGCAGATATGAAAATGATTGTTTAATTGATATTAAAATAAGACTTTAATAAATAGAAAATAGAGAATATTATAGGTTAAAAATATTACATTTTTACCTTTTCTAAAGCTTATCTAAGTCATTATAACGCGAAAACTGAACAAAACAGATTACATGTTTTAAAATTACCGCTTCACATAACGACACGACATTCCCAAGACCTGGCGCTGGCGTTTGACTTTGCACGGTCAGCGGGAATTAAATAAATGCAATCCACAGATGTCAATTCCATCTGCTCTTCCCTTCTTTACATCCGGAATAATCATGTTTCAAAGTTCAACATTTGAAACAGAAATTTATTAAGCATTTATAGCTGTAGAAAACATATAGTCAATATTTTAAGGAAAAATGGAGCTGAGTTAAACAATTATTTAAATTTTTATAAAGTATTTGAAAAACTTATGAGATCACTTTATTTTTCCATTTCAAAATCTCGAATTAAACGGAAAAGCATATTTTGTTTTAGTGTATATTTCAGTATTGAACAAAATATTCAATGAAAGGATCAGAAATGGCATACACTTTATTTTTTCTGTATACATAAAAAGAACGCACTGGATGCATGGAAATTTTCGACTTAGGGTTTTAACACTCCTTGAGACGTCCTCGATAGGATTCGACAATTTTTAGAACTTGTTTGCGCATCTTAATAAAATTTTGTGGAAATTGCATCTGAAGAATCAGTGGACAGAATTTAACCTAACTTGATATTTAGTCGAACTTTTATTTAAACTAGCCCTGATTAATTTTTGGAATATATGACCTAATATGTGCTCAGCTATTATGTAATGCCCCACTCCATGTAACGGAGGGCAGTATTTCAGTTTCTATTGAATAAAACTGCACCAAACTTGATATGTGAGATAGATATTATGTTAAACTATGGTGATCTAATTTGAGCATATATTTATTGAGAGGTAGCACTAATGTGCTGCAACTCATTCCCGTTTAAAGGAAAGCAATATCTCAGATTATTATTATTATTATTAAAAATTCACTAACATGAGTATGTGAAATATATATTATGAAAAACTATGATAATTCAGTTTGGGTATATATCGGCTGATATAGTACTCTTTATTATGCTATTTTTCCAGACAGCTATACCTCAGCATGTGTTAGTGAAATCTGCAACAAATTTAATATGTAAAATTTTAATTTTGAGATACAGTGTTTATAAAGTTTTTGTTCATGTTAGCTGGTTAAGTGGCGCTGTTATATAGAATGATACAGAATAAGGTAGTGAGATGGGTAGAAGATTTCTTTTAAACAGTTTAATTAAAAGAGAATGGCTACGTAAAATTTTCATCTAATAAGAAACTAATTTTTGAAATATATATTAAATAATTTTCTTTTATTAAAATTTATTAAATAAAATTTGAATTTAAAAAATATATAAATAAATAAAATAAGAACAATCAAAGAGAGTAATGATTTAAAAACATTATCAATATTGATAATTTACCAGTAACATTCAAACTTAAATAGAATCATAAATAAAATATAATAAAAGTTTAAAATTATGCTTAAAGAAAGACAAAAAAACTCATTTCTGTAACTTCTCGATGAGTATTAGTGACCGCGAGGTTCTACTCTCGAACCTTACAGGCGGGAAGTGTTCGTTTCGATTCATGGTCGCGCTCGTCGATTTAGGTTTTCGGAGTTTTCCGTGATTTTCTTTGAAACTCGCATAAATAAGGGTTAGGCATTCTTAGAATGATTTCCACGGAGGGCACACCATCCAAACCTAGGACCCTCGTGTAGTTAGTTTGTTTTAATCCTAGCACCAACATTCAATGAATATTACGAAATCAAAACTGAATCTGGGCATTTTGTCCTATTCGTAATAATCTCACTGAGACAGAACGTTTTATGACGGTGTTATATTTAAACGTTTTGTATAGAACTGAAATTGTACGTTTTATGGAAGGTACAATGCACACTTTTTTTGAACGTTCTAAATAATACAATTTTTGAACGTCTAATGGGACGTTCTTTTGACACGAAACACGGTGTTTGAACTATTGTAACCGTTATTAGACGTACAAAGAACGTTCCGGTGCTACTTGGGTACTTGGCTTAAAGTAGCTTTCACAAAAGGAGAGTTCTTGGCGAAAAATGTCCGATTTATTTCAGCATCAAAATTTTAAAATATTACCCAGCATTATCAATAAGTAAAGCTCTTTAATATAATGCTGAATTAGCTTTCATGCCAAGCGCAATTCATCCGTACCAAAAACATACTGTTTAAACAAAAGAAAAAAAAAATGTAAAATTGAGGTATATTATTATTTTTTTTTCTCCGTTTTCATTTTTTTATTTTTTTTATATGCATGAGCAAAATGTATACTTTATATATATATACATATATATATATTCTCGCGTGAAAGCACATTTCATTTTATGCTAAAAAAAAAAAAAAAAAAAAGAAAGGTTACTTTTTTTTGTGTGTGTATCTACACAGAAACAAACAAAGTTCAAGGAAATCTCTTAGCTGTTTATATATATAGAAAATAAGGTGCCAAATAAAAGGGGCGATTTTTCTTAATCCGTCGGATTAAACAGCTTATTGATCGGACAATTAGATTTTTTAAATTTAATTAATGTATGAAGATTAGGTGGCAACTTGTGTCCACACACAGACAAACATCGTCCAAGGAAATCTCTTAGCCGTTTATATATATAGATAGATAAGCACTAAATTCTAAAAAAAAAAAAAAAAAAAAAAAAAAAATGATGTTAAAACTTTAGATGTGATTGCTGGAACATATAATAAGCATGAATTAAATTGAATTTCGAAAGCTTATTTTTTGAGGTGTGAGACTTATTTGTATTTTTAATAAGTATATGTATTTATTATACAGGGTGATTATAATCAAAGTTATGATTTCAAAAAGCTATAATTTTAAAACTACGGTTAAGAATGACTTGATGTTTTATATGATCAATTGTTAGGCAATGGAATTTTGTTGGCAAAGGAAAAAAATAGTTCCAAAATGTACTTTAAATTGTTCGTAAGATGTTTGTTTCATGAAGCTCCACTTTTTCTTTTGTCACTGTCACTGTTTCCGCTGAAAACACGTATTCTTGTATTTTTGCTAAAAAAGTTATCGTAAACTCTTAAAGTTTATTGTTTCCTGCTATTCTATTCTATTGCTAACAATACTCCTGTGTATAATGAATTTATGCATTTCTTTTGAGATTACCTTGACAGCGTTCCCTATAGTCACGTTTTATAAATACTTTTACCCTTTACCAAACAAAATTCCATTGCCTGACGATTGTTCTGGTGAAATATCAAGTCATTTTGACCGTTAGTTTTAAAATTACACATTTTTTGAAATCGTAACTTTAATTATAATCACGCTGTATATATCTTTATATTATATATATATATCTTTATAATTTTATATCTTTATTTATTTATTACTAGCTGACCCGTCCGGCTTCGCACTGATGAACAAATTTTAGTTAAAGATGGATTGATATGTAAAAAATCAAGAAATATATCAGTTTATATGTTATAGTCAGGCAATATTATTAACTGGAAAGTCAAAATATAATTTTACAATTATTTTTTTTAATTAGTTGTTAAATGTTGGCAATTTTTACTTAATGCTATTTATTTATTTATTTCATAAAAAGAAACATTTCTTTACTCATGAATAAAAAATATTGAAAAATAAACCTATGACATGAAAATGTTTTTGATAAAATTGACGTCATAATAGCTTTAATTTTTATTTATTTTTTCATTTCGCAAATATATTTAATTTTTTCCATAATTGATTATTATTTTAATAATGTATATTAAAGGAGAAATCAATAATATGAAACAATATTCGTACAATATATACTATTACAGAATCTGGTGTGAAACAACCACACGACTTCCATTACCCACTATTACACGTAATATATACAATTTTTTGGAGATATTACTTGCATTTTTTGAGATTTTCGAGTAAGAGAAACTTGATACACGTATAAAGACACATACAACAGAGTTTGCATAGCGAGTTAAAAAATAAGGGGAAAAAAATAGATAGTTATTTTTTTAAACACGAATTTCCGAGATCTAAAACTGAACTACCTAATCAGGATGACCGTTAATATTCCTGTAATAAGCACGTAATACTTGAGAAAGGTTATCTAAATTGGATTAAAGAAAAAATTTTCAAGAATACGTTAGAGCCGTTTTTGAGATACCAACTTTTACCAAAACTTAACATACTCAATTATTGACCTAAAAACAATAATTACATACAAAAGGATATTTAATAGGAAGTTAACATGGCGAGTTTGAAAAAAATCCGTACAGGCGTTTTTAAAGGAACGCACTTGCGAAGTCTGAAATTGAGCTGTTTATAGAGGACGCCTATCAATTTTCCTGAACTAAGCAACTTTTCAATCGAAAGGGCATCTAATATATTATTTATATAGCAACTTTGATGAAAATCATTAGAGGTGTTTTTGAATATGGGCTTAGGGTCCCATTTCCGGTTTTCGATGACCCAATTCCGGTTTTTCAATTTTCACGAAAATTTGGAAAATTTATCTGTACACCAGACCTGAATCACTTGTGAAGTTTAGTAGTTCTATTTTTATTAGTTTTGGAGATATGACAGCCAGAAGATTACACACACACACGTGCACATATACACACATACTGACCAATTGCCAAAACCTATACAATACTTCCACTACCTACGGTAGTAGGGAAATTGAAGTAAACACATACATCTCGTATTTACTACGATAATATACAGATTTTCGTATTACGTTTTCGATCGCCAAATACAAAAATCGCCAATGACGATAGATATCAAATCTATGCTTTGTTTTCAATTAAAATATTGAAAATTTTAATTAAAAATTTATTTTACCAAAATTTATTATAGCTTCTAGCACTTAGAGAGAGACAGTGTAACTTTTGATTATTGAAAAAAAAAAAAAAAATAAGCAATCGGCTTTTTAGTTCTAGCGATCGTTCTCTACATATGCATATAAACCTTTCTTTTTTTTTATATTCGTATAGCTATAGAGCACAGGTATATTAAATAGGTTTCCAGTCAACATAATGTAACTCAAATAATTAAATGCTATTTACATTTCAGTAATGGCTGTATGCGCTATGTATATTGAGCTACTTGCCATAACTGTTAGTTGCTAAAAATAGTCGCCAAATAAATTTAAACATCTCAATACGCAAGCGAAGTATGACATCACTGACCGCCCGTGGATGCAAGAAAAAGATTTTCCGTGTTAATCGCTCATTGGATTTTTTTTTTTTTTTTTTTTATTAAAATTCTAGAAGAATTATTTCCCGATTTTAATCCTCATATTTGGGTATAGATATGTATTAGTTATTGTATGCATGCGTTAGATTGAGTTATTTTGCTGTCAAATTGACAAAATTTTAATTTTAAATTTCAAAACTGTCACCCTTGGCGTTTTTTGTATTTGGCGATCAAAAACGTAATACGAAAATATACATGCCAGATGTATATTTTCGTAATATGTATTGTACGAAATATTGTTTCATATTATTCGTTACACTCTTAATGTAAGTTTTTAAAATAACCATGATTTTTGAAAGGAATTAAATTATATTCGCCAGATAATTTGGCGATATTTTTTTTTCTGCCAAGGATGACGGATATCAAATCTATTCCGCTGCAACATATTAGTATATTATATCAGATACTTTATTTAGACATTTGAAAACAAATTTGACTTCAAATTATGATAGAATATTTATCCTTTCCCTTTTAATTAGTTTATTAGTTGGATGTTTATTGTGTAAATATCATACTTTGAAATGAAATGTTTATGTTTTCAATCGAATATGGAAATTTGCCATTTTTTTTTCTAGAGTTTTGAAATTTAAAATTCCAATTTTATCAATTTTACAACAAAAACAATTTAATCTAACGGATGCACATGATAACTAATACATATCTATATCCAAATATGGGGATTAAAATGGAGAAATAATTTTCCTCGATCTTTATTATTTTTTTACAAAAAATCCAGTTCACTTTTTATATTATTGTTCGCGTGAAAATATATTTTATTATATGTCTAAAAATAAATTAATTCGTAAATCTTTTTGGCAAGAATTATCCGCGATTGTAATGATCGATAGATGGCGCTTTCTCAACACTGCAGTTGTTAGTAAACATTATAGCCACGTGTGTTCCATTAGTGTTCTTTTTGTTATTCTACTTAATATTCCGCCATTACATCATGGAAAATTGATTGCTTTTGGAAAAAAAATATTTCAGTTTCTTCAAAGTTCGATCGGAAGTAGATTTTAACTGAAGCTGAACAAATATTAGTTTCAAATCATCTGATTAATTCTTTACTTCCATTAGCCGAAGCAACTGAAATTTTAAATTTGTCATTTGGAAATAAATGGAAGCTCAATTCTGGATTTCTTGATCCTTTGGAGTTAGATTGTAGCACACAACAGTATGTGTTATCTTTTTTACCGTATTTATTCATTTTTATTCTATAAATATATGTGAAACTAAATATCGTGAAGCAATGGCGGCTGTATGGAATTCGAATTAAACCATGTTTATTGTAATTTCACCTTAGCCCACCAGAGGGCGAGCATTTCATTACAATCGCGGATAAATTAAAATAAATAATATTATAAAATAGAATTTCTTATTTTATTTTATTTTATTTATTTATTTATTTTTAAATTCCAATTTCGTTTACACACATCAGTTTAAACCACGGAGTAATAAAGACTCCGTGGTTTAAACATTGATGCTTAGATATTATATCATATCATATCAAATTAAATTATTAGAAAAATAAACACTTTTAATTCTATAATGACGTCAGATTGAACGTGTAAGTTTAACAATTAAAAAAGCTTTATATGAATTTCAATTTAATGCACGTGCAAATATATTTCTTTTCTTTTCACGTCAAGATATTTTAAAAACGAAATGAATATGTAAATGTTTCTTTTATGTTGGCAGCAGCTAATTTTTTTAATATTTTATTATTTCCATTTCTATTACGGCTTCTATGGGGATTTTAATTAAAATGCTCAGATTTTAAACTAAAATTTATTTTATCAAAATTAAATATAGCCTATAACAATATGGCATACTGTAGCTTTCGGTCAGTGAAAGAACTTTTTAAATCGGTTCAGTAGTTTCAGAGATTACCCTCCACAAACAAACAATTTTTTGCGCTTTATATAATGATATAGATATAGATATCATTATTCATAAATTAATATTTTTATTAGAATTAAGAAATGATCATTTACTAAGTATCTAAAACAGTGCTATTAAAGGACCATTTCTGTCAACTACTGATTTCTGTTTCTTTTAAAAATTTTCAGTGACTGACAAATATGGATAATGTGTCAGAATGTGTCAGATGTCTCACTTAAGTTTTCACAGCTTTGGAAGTTTCTAGCGTTTGACTTTGTTAGCGTGTTTTTATCCGATAATTTAAGTGGCTTAGAAAGAAACGGGGGTCATTTTGGGAAGAAATTGTCGAAGGAAAAAATAGTTGCAGGAGACGCTAGATAGACAACTGGGGTTAACTTTACACTAAAGCTACGCAGTAGATAACTGAAGATGATTTGGGATCCACGCCTAAGAAGCAGGTCACAAGGAAATTGTTTACCAGAAATATAAATTTTATTAGCACATTACAAAATTTCCATTTGCCAATTATAATAGAAAATAAGATTAAAAAAAAAATCAACTAAATAATCAGTTACTGGTCTATACATCCTATAACTTTTTAAAATATTTATTTGGAATTTAAGCATAAAATTTATTTAATTTATCGTATGTAAATATTTTGTTCAAAATTTGATGAATTCGTTATTTTTATTATTATTATTATTATTATTATTATTTTACTTGGTTTTCGGAAATGTATTGAGGGAATCAAATGTATTTTATAGAATAAAGTTTGTGTTTTATTTAAATTGAAATAGTTATTCAAGTACTATATGGTTTATTTATTTATTTATTTTATTTTTTTAATAACAAATTTTTAAAATACAGCTTCTAATTGCACTTTTTCAAATTTAGAGTATTTTTGTTAACACTCTATTATATGAAAAATCAAATTTAACTGAAAATAATGTTTCTTAACTTTAATGATTTGTATCATTAGTATTTATTTTACTTTAGATAGCAAAATTTAATTTACTCAAGGCATATTTTGGCCATTATCAATCTTTTAAATAACGTAATGATCTACTATTTTTTACATTGGCATAGGAATAATAATTTCTGTATTTATCATAATCTTTTAAATGCAGTGTGGATTATTCATCTTTCAGTTATTCTTAATTATTTGTCCATTTCGACAATTAAATGAATAATATAAGGTTAAATAAAGATATTTCACTTTTAATGAATGTGTAACTTACAGAGGGATTGAAATATATCATTGGATGAATAAATAGTTTTATTGATATTTATTGAATTTATATGTATTTACTTACAACCATTTCATTGTGAATTTTGATAAAGAAGAAACATTTGTAGATGGATGACTGAATTTCTTTCTTGATTATTATCATTTTTTAAAAATTAATGTAGCAATCTATTTTTTTTTCAACTCTAATTTTATAAATACTGTGGAATAATTTTGCCCTTTTACTGGCATCATTAAAATGAATACTTAGTAATCAATGTAAGAAGAAAAAAACAGATAGAAAGAACGGGGAAGAAATGATCTCGCGTCATACTTACATTATAGAGTAGTTTCACTCTGTTCATATACGTCACATCAATGTATTTGACTTAGCATTAACGGTAAGATGACTGAGTGCAGTCAGAAAGTATATGCACTGTTGTCAGAATGTAAACCATGCGATTGATTTGTCTTTCTTATTTCATCATGCCAGCTGTGTCTAAATTAAAATTCACATCTAAATCGTCCCTTTCCTTAAAACAAGAAAGAATACTGATCTGATTTATATACGTAGGATTTCTTGACTATCCATTATTCTTTCTTTTATTAGAAACTACCATTATTTATATTGTCCATTTATTCGAATTTATTATTCTTAACAGAATTGTTAGCATTGTGTCTTTTAAAGAGATTTTAAAAAACTTTTTTGAAACTTGATTTTTATTAATTGCCAATATTATTAGTTGCTCTGATTTAAGTACGTTAAAAATACAGTTATTCTTGCACTTGTAATCATACACTTTCTTACAGCTGAAATTTCAAAACTTAGACAAACCAATTTCAAGCCATACTATCTAACGATCATATTTTTGTTATTGATAACACAGCTCTATAAAAATTATTTTGACAAAAAGTTATTTGATAATTTTAGCTGATAAATATGATTTTTGATGTGGTGAAACCGAAATTGAAACCAGTTTTTCTCTTTCACGTATTGTCAATACAGGGTGTCCTACCTACACGATTTCTTAATTTTCCGTAGTTTCTAGTATGTTTTCATAATTAATTATAATTAATCATAAAACATACTATAAAAGTTACCATTGGTGGAAAAGTCACGGAAGAAATTGAATCGGTAGGTGCCCTGTATTGACAAAAATCTTTACTTGATAGAGAAAAACTGATTTATTTTCCGTTTTATCACACAGAAAAACATAAAGATCAGCCAAAATTATCAAATCAAAGTTTTAGATGTACAACCTTTAATCTTGTGCAGTCAAAATAATTCAAGTCAGACTACGCGCAGCGCCTGGCAGCAGACATTAAAGACAAAGCCCGTAAAAAAAAACAATTGGAATATAAATGATGCATTCCCCTTTATTTTTGCATTGTGACGAACATACAACTTTGAATTCTTTAACAATAGCTTTTTTATACCAATCGCTATTTGTATGAATGTATAAATAAATCCTGTCAACTAAAAAACCTACAATTAGATTTTCAGTCTCAAACGCGAAGTGATTCTTATAGGACGTCACTGAAAAGCTAATACTTTATATCTCAATGGATTTGATCGTAAAAGTACAGTTTGATGGTAGATTTGAGCAAATTACGTAGATTAATGGCTGTGGGCAGTAAAAAAAATGCCAGTATTCGAAAATTATACTTTCATGACATCAATTTACAAGCTTGATCTGTTTAATTGTAAGGTGATCATTTCCCATAAAATCACACAGCCAAATCCCGAGATAAATAAATAAATAAATAAATAAATATATGTATATATTAACAGTGAGATTTACCGGTATTTACGTATAACTATTTTTTCGAACATGTAGATAAGTAAACAACATATTGTAAGAATAAAAAAAATCTGACATTGAGATATTGATGAAATTCAGATAATCTATGCGAAGCACTATTTTTCTACGCATTATTCTATTTCAACTTTTCTGGAAGTATGAATAATAATAATACATATTTCCAAATTAATTTATTCATTATACAGTTTAGAAAATATAATTGCATAAAATCTAATACTTAAAATTTTCAATTAAAAATATTTATATTGAATAACTAATGTTTTATTAATAAAATAGTTTAAAATACTGAATTAATTGCACTAACTGAAGTGATTTAACACGTTTATCGTTAATTATTTTCACATTTTGAAATGATCTCGCTTTAATAATTTATAATTTTAATTCAATTAACATTGAAAAAATCTGTATTTAGAGGAGATAGTTAAAAGCAATTTTCTATGTATTATTTGTGGGTAAAATAATTAACACAATTTCTAACGTATGATTTTATTTCAAAATTGAGAGCGAATATGTAATATTCATTTATTCTATTATGTAACTATTATATCGTAGAAAGAACATTTTAAATGTATACATGTATTAAATTATAGTTAATGATCTTACACATTTTTAATAGAGTGCATCTAAATGAAACCTAATTATTTTTTAATCTCCTAAACAGGTATATTTGTTTAAAGTTTAATAAATAAAGTGTTTGTATTTATTTAAAATGTGTAGCCTTTAAAATTTTTCTTTCACTAAATATAACACTATTTAAGAATTTAATTGGAATAAAAAGTATTATTATTATTATTATTTTTCTAATTGAACAACTATTTTTTTAAATTAATATTTAAATGAATATTGTGTGTTGATTTTTCTTTCTATAAATAAATATCACTGAATTTCTTCGAGGAAATGTATGCATGTATATGTGTACTGCAAATCCTTTATACTTATTTATTAGGAAAAAATATTAATTTACAAATATAACCTTAAGTATCTTTCTAAATGCGCTTTCTTAATTACGTTTTTTCTCTTAGGATTTAAAACTGTTTTTTAAAAGAATTTCATTATTTTTAAAAGCTTTTCTTAAGCTCATGAGATAAAAAGTTTTCTAGTATTTCTTCCTTATAATGGTTTGTATTATTACCATTTATTTTATTTTGTTTCCCTCTTTTAACTAATTGGCGGCATTCTATCAAAATTTGTCTTTTCAATTTCTTAATCATTAAGATTTATAATCTGATTCATTTTCTTTGTGGTCAAGCTATGCTATTTCAATAGTCGATATTATTTTCGGGATACATTGAATTATTTATCTTACAATTATTATTTTACATTTATCTACTGTCATAAACAAAATTGATGATACATAATTTTCTTAACACGCCTGCAACTGTATCGAAAGCATAAATAAGTTGGTAAAAGGAAAGTAAATATTTAAAGGAGGAGGTTACTTTATGAGTGTTTTTTATATAAAACATTATTTATATTCTCTGTAGACAAAGTAACAAATAAGATTTAAACATATGTATAAAAATGTGTAAATAAAAATTAAAATTGCTTTAAATATACAGAGATCAAGATGAAAAAAAATAGTTTTGTTTAAATAAAAACTCAGAAGTACTTATTCAAACGAAAGGTATAAATATAAAATTAATTATGTTTAATATATACCCTAGTAGCAAAATATAATGGGTTATTTAAAGGTATCTTATTAAAATCGATGAATTTAGCCGATAATTGGAATCTTGTCGAGAAGTATTAATCTCACTGCCTTAAGCGTACCGTCTTCAGTGCAAAAGAATTCTTTTTGCACTGAAGACGGTACGCTTAAGGCTACCAAAACAGCTGTATGCCTCTGAAATATTATTATTATTATTTTGCATTTCTGACGTAGTAGTTTATCCGGGTTTTTATAATTTTGAAGACTTGTGATGTTGAGACGTCAGAACATCACCACAGTTTGTGTAAAATTAAGCTGGATCCAGCAAAGTAGAAAGTGGGGACGGTTAAATTACTTCGACGCCAGTGACTCGGCGAAAGTTGAGGTCGGGTTTGTTTTGTGCCTGCAGGGTGCTGCAATGAAGGAATTGGAAGTGATTTTAAAAGTATTGATTGAAATGAAGAGAAAGGGGGTTAATAGGAAGAAGTATAAGATGGAGATGGTTTTAGTAGATTGGTATGGATGTTGGAGTATATTATGGTGGATGTTGGAGTATATTATAGTGGATGGTGATGTATATTATAGTGGATTGCGGAGAATCTTATTTTGGCGAGTATTGAGAAGTGGCGTAGTGGATATTTAGTTGTGTGTAGATTAAGTTGTGATGACTGTTGGTACGAGTATCTACTAGCATTCGTAAAGGTAAAGTTGGATCTGAAGGGAATCCTCTGATCCACAGAGAAGTCGCAGTAGCGGAGTATCCGAGTGTAACCGTCTCTACACCTTCGACTATTTGCTGGTGTGAGATATTTAAGATTATCTAATTTAATTTCTGATACATATATTTTGATTAATTAAATACGCTGACTGAGCTAGCTTCATTGCCAGACCGCCCTCCCGTTAATCTGTTCAAATAAACTCTTATTTATTGTTTAATTCAAGTCTTGTACTCTCTTAATTACCATTTAGTTATCTAATTAAGTTATTAAGATTGAGTTTGCATCAACGCAAACTTCACAGAGTTGGTGAAAAGCCTAACAAAATACGATGCATTAATTGTACCAGGATATAAATTAAGTAATTTGCATTACCGATTTCAGAATGAATAATAAATGAATTCTTTTGATTATACTTTACTTGAGGATTTTACTTTCTGAAAACAAGGAAAAATCTTATTGTAAATATTTTTTTCTCATTTTTACAAATTTTCCATTTTCAAGAACGCAAAGTTTCTCAGATGAAAAATTACACAAATTTCACAATCAATAATTTAACAAGTCTAGTTTATCTAAAATGACACAAATTTTTATGATAGGTTTTTGAAATGTTGTTTGCTGCTTGAAGGCAATTTATTTTTTGGGACAGTTATGATTTTAAAAACAATCCTAAAAATTTTCTGTTGCAAGAAAATAACCTTAAGCTATGGAGAGAGAGAGAAAAAAAAATCGTAACAAGACAATACAGGGAATATTCATACACATCTAATATTTTTTATGTAAATATTGCACCCTGTAAAAAATAAAATTATATTACATAAATAAACTCCCATTAAGTGAAATTTTGTCTGACAAATATAAAATTAGGACCTGTAGATAACGATGTTACTTCATCATAATTTCCAATTGCTCTTCAATAATATATATATATATATATATATATGTTTTTAAACAAATTTCAAATGGTTGCTGCACATGTTAGCTGTTTAAAAAAAGTAAAATGTTTCACAAATAAACTTTACAATCTCATGAATATTTCTCAAAAGTAAAAGTAATAATGGGTTATCGACTTAAGGACATGATTCAGAATCCTATTTTTAATTTTTAATAAAATTCTAAAGGTAATTTTTCCAAACACTAAGTTTTGAGGAACAATTAATTTACTTTAATATATGTATATATAATATATATATTTTTAAAAAATATCTGTCCTTGACAGAATTTAATTTAGTACGACAGGACTAATTTATATATTACAATCTTATAACTAAAAAAAAAAAAAAAAAAAAAAAATATTAGCCATCCTGGCTAATATCAAGCTCAACATTTCTCACATAATAAAAATTGGCAAGGTCCCCTTATCTGAAAACGCAGATGTAACGATTATTATGTGAGAAATGTAGAACTTTTTATCATCCGGGGTGGCTCAGTATAAGAGCATCCGCAGGATAAGCGATGGGCCTGGGTTCAATATCCCGACTCTGGCATTTTTCACGTAGTTGCCATAAAAAATGTCAATCGTATACTCCAAACTACTTAAGAGGAATTTACACAGTTGTTGAGTTTATCAATAGAATTTATAAATATTTTAAGATAGTGATAGTTTGAGAAATTAAATGGTAAAATTGGACATTCACTGGCATCCTGGAATATTGGAAGTGTGACAACGCAAAATCGCTGTTTGAAAGACATAGTCCTGTCGTACTAATAAAATTTATAAACAAAATTTATTCCATAAACTTAATTGGCTACTGATTCGTTTTAACGAATTTAGAAATTAAATAATCAGATTTTCCTGAATGTTTTTTTTTTCTGTATAATTCTTAAAAAAATAAATAAAATAAAATAAAATAAATAAAAAACGAGAGAAAAATGAAATTTCTGCTTAAAAGTTTGAAAAATATCATTTTCGAAATCTCATTTTCATTCATTTTCGAAAAATATCATTTTCGTAAAATTAAAAGTTAAAGTTTGAGTATCTCGAATGCTTTAAAAAAGTTTCTTTCAATTATTACACATGAGTGCAGGGAGAAATCCACAACACTAAAAAACTATCTAATTTAATAAAAGTCTAGTCTAAGAATATATAATAAAATGCCAGAAGCTTCAGAGATATATTTTTATAAATTAAAGCATTCGTGATTGTGAGATCGATTGTTAAAAAATGATTTAACTGCTTTACAAGTAAATAATTTTTACCTGACACAACGAAGTACCCTAACAGCACACTTATCCATTTTACACCTTCAGGCTCTTTCTGGGGGGGGTGGGGTGTATTTTTATCCTGAAGACATCCTGAAGATATCCTGGTTAGAAGATGTGCTTTAGAGTAAAATTTTAATTAAAGTTTTGAAACAAACCGTTCTTACTTAAACGACTGCTTTTCTCTTTTTCTTTTTTTCTTTTTTTAATTTAAGATATATGACAAATTATTTTAAAAACTCTCAAGAGATTTTCACATTTTGTTAGGCATGGAAGCAGCCGCCAAAACTAATAACTAATGAGGAAAAGCACGTACCGTTTTCTGACGTTCCAACATGTCAAGAAAGTAAAGTATTGATCTTTGAAGATGACCCCAAAAAACAACATTGCTGAAAGAGAACAAAAAATGAAAAAAAAAAAAAATAATAATAATAATGTAAGGCGTTTTTGTTTAGAAATGCAGGAATGATTAAAGCCATCAATCATGCTGAAGGGAATGAAGGCAGTTACAGCCAATTGGTGCACCACTAAATGTCTTCCAAAAACTATTCAAAAGTTAAATGACATAGGACTCATGCTTCAACATGATAAGACATATTCTATTACAGCAAGATTGCCAGTCGAATTTCTTTAAAAAAAAAAAAAAAAAAACTGTATAATGTGATAAAAAAAAAATAATAATAATCTTATGCCCTTGATCTTGTTACGCGGACATTTAGCTATTTTTAAATCTAATGAAACATTTACTTGGTCGTCGTTTTCATTCCGAAGGTCAGATTGATAAAGCTCTATAAGCATATTTTTCACAGATTTCAAGAAATGGATGACTTGTAGTGTTTGAACTTTGGAAAATTCGCCTATAAAAAGGGTTTGATGTTGAAAGGGACTAAATAGGAAACTCCTAAGATTTGGCAAGTTCAACATGTACCGTTTAACTGTAAATAAAAACTACAGAGCGATCGTCGTGCAATAGAAGAATTTATGCATAGTTTCATAAGGATCTTTCTTAATTATTACTAAACAATTAGAGACAACCACAGTAATTTCTTTTTTAAACAATTTGTCTTATACTGAAATGCTAATGCAACAATTACCGGTATGAAAACTTTTTTAGGGGCAGCATTTATATAGATATATTTTCATTGAAATTGAATACATCTGAATTTTTGCTAAAATAATTTTCCATGATTTACCTGAAGGTTATTTATGCATGAAATCCTTCTAACTTGCTCTTAAAAAAATAATAATAATAAAATAAAATAAACTCAGTTTCAGGTAAAAGTGACCACTTTTAAAAGCAATAATCTTTTGCATGACGGATCATACAAAGATATAAATAAATAAATAAATAAAAATGCAAATAAAAAATTTAAAAATGATATATAAATAAATAAATAAATAAAAATACAAATAAAAAAATTAAATATATATATATAAATAAATAAATAAATGCATTACAGGTTATCAGTAAAAATGCCTATAAATGTATTTTCAATTGTGTTATGAGAATGCATTTTTTGTTTACCAAATTGTTGTGCATTGAATGTTGCATGTAAAATATGTAGACAACATGCAGCCTCATTTAAAAACAGTCAACTGTTTTTTTTTTTTTTTTTTTTTTTTTTTTTTAATTTAATTATTACTTTTTTTCCCTACTCGTACCTTATAGAAGTTTTCACAACTGTCGAACCAAAGTTTAGCAGTTTATAAATAACAATGTTCGTGGTTTATTTATGTATTTATTTATTTATTTCACAGTTAAAATAAATTACAACATAAAATATAAGTCATAAATATTTCACAACTTTCTTAAATGTTTTTAATAATATCAGATAGTTGAATATTCAGGAATATTTCTATATGCTCATGTCTATATAGCTTACTTAAATAATCTAATTTGAGAAAAAATGTCTAGTAACTAATTCAATATATATATATTTCTTGAGTGATTCGCCTAACGTTATCCTAGAAAGGGATAAAACAACAAGAAAAATGGAATTATTGCACGGTGGCTTCTTCTTACAGTTTTTTAATCTCTAGAAATCCATTTACAATGAAATTGTTACTGGTTATCTGGCACAAAACCAAATGCATGCTAATGATTCACTAGTTGAAGCTGAAACACTTTCTATTTATCAGAAAGTATTTCTGAAATACTTTCTATTATTTCTCGTCGGATGTCAATTTATTAATATAATTACTTTTGTAGCATTTTTTCTTAGTATTATTTTAGAAGAAAAGTGGCATTTATCATAAAAATAGAATAAAATGTAATAATAAAATAATAAAAACATAATTCTGTCATAACATAATTAATCATTAATGTGTAAAAATAGGAAAAATTACAAATTTGTATCATTTTAAAGATTAAAATAACATGTTAAAATAAATTTTATTGTTTTTTACACACAAACGCTCAATTAGATGAAAATAACAACAGCCATCACGAAATAAGTATAAAATTTTAGGAGTTTAATAGTTTGAAGTGACAAAAGTTTTACAGCAGTTTGTGCATGTTTAAAAAAAAAAAAAAAAAAAGAATTCTTTAAATTAAGAAAAATAAGGCGATTTAATGTTTCTTGATTTATAAAAATATGTATAATTATAATGTATTACGCAAACAGATCTAAGTTAAATTGTATACCAAATACAGACATATTTTCTCCAAAATTTAATTTATCAAAGTTTCTACGTGTTTTTTTAACCTGCTGTAGAGTTATAATAAATTCTATAAAAAAAATGAGTTACATAAAGGTTTTTACGAACTGAAAGATTATTTATGAGGTTGGAATGCAGAATCAGTGGCTGTAACAGATTTATGATCACATAAAGCTTGCATGTTTAAACAGATGGAGTGCTTTTGAGCTTTAAACCACTTTTCTGAAGCTTCTTATCATATTTCTCCAGAGGCATAGTTTCTCGGTAGTTTTTCTCGAAAAAATATATGTATGTATGTATATATATATATATAAGTGAGGTCAAATACCCTTATTTTTCTAGATTTCATTTAAAACATTGAATGACACATAGCGACGCAAAATTTAATTTATTTTTTGCGTTAGTATTTTTTCCTACATTTCATTTCTATTTTTATGACTTTCTTTCATTATTATCAGTCAACCAAACTATTTCTGTAAATCTCTCGATAAAGTGTTTTAATAAAAAAATACCGAACATACATACTGATGAATTAGTAAAACTTTCTCATATTACAAGTTATAACTAAAATTTTAAGACGTAAAACAGGAAAGTGATCAATTTAACTATGTATACAATAATTCATGTATAAGAAAAATACGAAATGTTGTAAAAACAATAAAGTAAAATTATTCATTCCTGTTAAGTTATAATAAACTTATGTTTACTAGATAGATTTATAGTAAAAGTGAGAGTAAGTCAGAGAATGATTCAGTAAATGTTATTTCGAATAAAAAGAAGTAAAATAAAAAAATCACTTAAATTTATGAAACACTTCCCCGTCTTACATTATATTAATCGACATTGTAGTTATCGTTGTGACACTTAAAAAAATAAAAAATAATATTTTATCATATTGTGTATAAAATAACACACATATATAAAATAAATAAATCCATATTATAATAAAGTAAATAATGTAAAAAATATATTATTAATAACATTTACCTATATTTGTAGGGAAACAAATAGTCATTTCAGTCAAAATTTCCAAAATTTGAAGTTATCAGATTTTAATTTTGATTTTCAAGAACTTTAATTTTGTCATTACAACTAGTGCAATATATTTTCTATCTTACTAATTACACAGTACAACAAATTTGAACTTCGCCTGTGCTTTATATGAAAATTAAAAATATGTACTTGATTCATGTATTAAAACCAAAATTGTCGATTCTTGTACTGGTTTTGCAGGAGACATATATTTCTCATGTGTGCACAAATTGATCACAGTGTAATGTAACAGAGAATTGATTACAGAAAACGTAAACACTAAAATGATTTTTTGATCCTTTCCTCTTGTTGGTGCATTTCGGATATAGACCAGCAATATTCAGCTATCATGCATCCATTCCATCGTCCACTGAAACACTTTTTAATCAAAGAGATGTCCTGATGGAAACTTTCCCAATGCTCATCACTAATTGGGCCAAGGTTTTGAGGAAGGAATTTCTGATGTAAATCGCAAAAGTATAGTTTTAATAACATTTTGCAACCTATGATGCGAAAGAATCTACCAACAAGAACGTCATAATTTGTATCTTCTAAAATTTGGGTTTTGGGGAAAACGGTGCGTGGTAAACAAAAAAAGATCTACAGATTCGTTATTTTCAACTAAAAATATACAAGAAAAGCACGCTTTCATCTAAAGAACACTTTTCATAATGCTCAGTGTTATTAGCTATTAATTATTAGCACTTTTGGTTTTACGCAAATAACTACAGTGAAATATTCATACGTCTTTTTAATTTGATTTAAATCTTATCTAATAAACTTCTAGTTGTCTTTTTTCATACATTTTCAATTTTTATCCAAAAGCAAATATATTAGTAGAAATCTGAGAATCTTAAAATAGACTATCTACCAATAAATATTTGGACACTTTCGAATTTAGACGTTTTGTCAGATATCTAGAAAAGTTCTTTAGGAATCATCTTGAAACTTTCGTAGTGTAAAGAACGTTTTATATCTCATATATTTCAGCAAAAGTTGTGTCGGAAGAGTAAAAGGGAATCAGTAAAATATTAAAGGAATATCAAAATGTTTTGGATCCCCCTGTTAAAAGTAAGGCTTTAAATGCGTTTTGGCTGTAGCATATGATTACCTGGATTTTTTTTCATTTTCTGTATGAACGTTTATGAGGCTACCACATATTGTCATGGAGATATAACGGCTCTTTTAAAGAATTACAAAAATATATACACTTTTTAAATTGCAACACGTAGGGCAAAGTCATTTTTAGGAAATTTGCCGTATTATATATTAAACACAGCCTTACTGCAAAAATGTTAAATATGAATATTTTCACTAAATATTTTTTTTAATACGCTTGCTCTAGTTTTCAAAATAAATAAATAAATAAATAAAAATGATTTGCATAATTCAATAGCGAAAAGTATTGAGCAACTTATATGAAAACCCCAAACAAATATCGTGTAGTAGATACAACACGTTATGAGAGATAGAATGAACAGAATTTCAGTTTTCCTCAAAACAAAAGAAGATGATTGGGGGGAGGGGGGGGGTTATTAATATTTATTTACAATCAGCGAACACTGTATTACCATTGGACATTGATTGAATCAAAACGAAAATTTGAGTAAAACCCCTTATAGTCTAATATTTATTTTGAGAGAATTGAAATTCTGTTCATTCTATCTCTCATAACTTTTTGTATTTACGCGATATTTGTTTGGGATTTTCATATAAGTTGTTCAACATATTTTGCAATTAAATTATGAAAATGAAATTGTTTAAAAGATAGCGCTTGCCTGCTTGAAAAGTATTTAATAAAAATGTTCATATTTCATAAGCTATTTAACACTTTTGCATTCAGATTGCAGTATGTTGTGTTTAATGTAGTATGCTAAATTTTCGAAATATGACTTTGAACAGATTTTCATGACTTACGTATTATAATAAAAAAAGTGGATATTTCTTTTTTTTTTTTTTCAATTTTTTAAAGAAACCATTATAACTCCATGAACGCATGTGGCAGTCTCATAAAAATGTATACAGATAATAAGAAGAACCCATCTAATCATATGCAGCATACTAAACCCATTTAAACCATTACTTTTTACATGGTGATCCAAAACATTTTCACATTTGTTTAATTTTTTGCTGGTCTTATTTTCTATTTCTGGATACAACGTTTACTGAAATGTATGAGGTATTACATGTTGTTTACTGTACCATAGTTTCAAGGTGATTCCTAAAGAACTTTTCTAGATATTGGATAAAACGTCTAAATTCGAAATAATGCAAATACTTATTGGTTGTGTGTATTGGCTTAACTCAAAGTTGTAATTATTTCAAAATATTGTATTAGTCACAAATATCAAATAAGCTACACAAGCAGGACTCTGGCGAACACCCTTACCAGACTCAGAACACGCCACCTGAGAGGGATGAAAATTCAAAAAGATGGAACTACAAATTACCTGCACTGCAGAAACTGTTTCCCTGTCACAGAACTGTCACCTGAGCATCTCTTCCCCTGTCATGCCTTCTTGGCCACTTTGCAACAAATTAGTCACTGGCCAGAAGATCTCTACTCGGACATTTGCCTTGATATAGCTGAAGCCGTGTTTAAAACCTTCGGTCCCATATAGTGTTCTATTGGGTTTTTTTTCTCCATGACCATAACACGACAACCAGCCAACCTTTAAATAAAGTAAACAACAACAACAACAAAAAAAGTTAGATTTTTTAATGGAACGAATTAAATAATTGCACAATTTAACAGTATTTTTTCTTTTTTTCTTGAGAGAATATTACAAACGAAACTAACACCAAGATCAAATGATATGGATTAAAATATTACATAAATTATTCTAAGACGATTCATTATATTAACTTAAAAATCTTTATGAGTCCGTAGCAGGAATGTAACAATATATAAATAAAAAGCAATGAAACAAAGCATTCTGTAGTTATGCAGTTCATGCGAACGTACGATACTTATACCAAATTTCAGCTCAATTTGATAAAGCTTTTAGATATTATCGTGTTCCTGTTCACTCTCAAGCCTATACCAGATGCCTTAATGAATTCCAGATGCCTTAAAACTTATAAGTAAACTAAATTATCACAATTAAATTATCGTGTGATAATACTGCCCTATCATATTAGATATTCAGAAAATAAAAAATAAAATAAAATAAAACACCAATAAAATAACATAGAAAATAAGATTAAATAAAAATACTTAAGCGAGAATTCAAGATAATTATCTAACTTTAGGTATTCACATTTTTAAATTTATTTACTTTTAAAAATACCATGCTACTTTTTTTTTTTTTACCATGTAGTACTTCAAGAAATTGTACTGTACACCGTTAAAGATTCATTTTATGCTTTCTAATTACAGCGTTACCAAACAAATTATTTTTCATTCGCCGTTTCAAAACGTAAGCACTATTATTTATCGCTTTTAATTGAAAATGATTTTCACGAGTTCTATAACGCTTTAATTAATTATGTTCGGATCAAGAAGCGGGAACGTTACAATCGAAAAAATAAATAAATTATCATTTAACACATGAACGAGCATTTTCTTGTAAAAGTTTTAATTTTTAATTAATGACGGGACATTTAATCCCGAGAAATTTAAGCTTCTAAAACAATTACTATTTTTGTGTAGTGTAATTATTCTTTCTTTCACATTTACTAATCCCTATAGAATTTTAAACATGGAACTTTAAGAATAATATTAAAAAAAAAAAAAAATTCCTTTCGGGTTCTTTCTAAGCTACGTTTTAACATTAGTATAAATAAAGAAAAAGAGAAAAACTTTTTTTTTTTTTTTTTTTTGAGAAAATAATGATTTAAAAAATAACAATAATTTATAAATTTATAATATATACATATATATATATTTATAACAAAAATAGTTGTATATTCTAATTTATAAAAAAAAAAATAATATTAAGTGATTAAGAAAAATAGTATCTTTAAAGTTATACCCAAACTCTAGGCTGCATGAATTTATTCATTCCATTTACCATTGAACGAATAATATTGCATAAAACCTAAAATGTCTCTATACATAAAAAAATAAAGTTACTACCACCGTCGTCTGAATTTTTAATCTGCGACCGCATCTTCTTTGAAGAATTTTCCAAAAAAAGTAAATTATTTATCTTGGTTAGAAATTTTATCGCCTTAATTAACGAAATTATCAATTAACCCATTTTTAGCAACAGTCCTGTACGCAGAACGCAATAAGTATCAAATGTATTTTTGTTGTTATTTTGAATTAAAATAAATCTGGCAGCGAACCAAGCTCTATCTGAATGTATATCATAGAAGAAGGGAAAAAAAAATTACTAGATGATTTACAAGAGCCTAATAAATATATATTACGTTAAAGAGTTGTTTGAAAAAGTGATACATAAAAAAGAGTTTAGCTAAAAATGAGTTAGTAAAGGATGATAGTCAGAAGATTCCCCACACACATACAATAAATAAAAAAATGTGTATGCGTGACTTGCGTGTGTGCGTGACGCACACACACACACACACCAATAGCCGAAAACCACTTTTTCGGACTTAGGGGACGTGGAAACATGTAAATCAGGTGAAAATTCGAAATAGAAATTTTGAACCGAACTCAATAGTCCCACTACTTTCGGTTGTCGGATAATGGGAGTAAAAATTATTAGAATAATGAAAACTATTAAAAGTAACTTTTTTCTTGATAGTTATGCAGTTTTAATATTTGCATCTCACATTTTTATGAATCTTAATTGTTTTTAACTGGCAACCCACCCAACTTTTTATTATTGATATTATTTTAATTCAATAAAGATTAACCTTCATTTCCGACCCTTTCATCTCATCTGTTCCTGCGGAAAATGTTATTCAATATACATAAAATATAACTTAATGTGCATGATGGACAACACTCATTATTTATAAACTCTGTTAATGCAGATTCATGCTGAATCAAGATATGAACAACGACACATTTTACTGACTGTTTTTTTTTTTTTTTTAGTCCTAAATTAGAAGTGTTTAGTTAGTTCCAGTAATTAATACTTTATTCTTCTTATATTGTAGTTACTAGAATAAGACTTTTTGAATTATCATTGATTTTAGATGAATCATTGGATTGGAAGTATTTTTAAAAAATACGGATTTTTATTTTATTTTATTTATTTATTTATTTATTTATTTTACAAAGTGAAATCTCAGAAATTTATGCCAATTCTTTAAAAAAACCTCCTTCACATACCCATCAAAGCATTTTGAAATGATAAAGACATGACATGAACAAAAACTGAAAAATACTTGTATCTTTTTTTGGCTGGTAAAATAAAAATAATAATAAATAAATAAATAAATAAATAAATAAAGGAAATATAAGAAACAAACTCATCTATTTGATGTCTTTTTTACTTTAATATGACATACTTCAAACAAAAATATTTTTTATTAAAAAGAAATAACAAAAGACTTAAAATGATATTGAAAGTGAAAGTAAAAGTAACTCATGCATTTTTTAAGGAGACTTCGTTATGAGTTTAAAAGAAATACTATTGGACTAAATATACCTCTGTGAGAATTATTTATTAGTATATATATCATGCGAAATTTCAATTTTCATATTGATCAGTTGATCACTCTATTACAGTTCTTCAGGTAAAGTATCTTCATATATATAATATATAAATGATAGATATCGTAATAAAATTTAATCTTAAAATTTAGCAATTAATAGATACAAAACAATACCAACACACAAAAATATAGAACTGATTTTAACATAGAGGAAAGACTGACACAAAATTGTTGCGATTTAGATTAAGAACCATTAAGAGACAAAAATAACTTAAATTACTTACGCCGACATGGATGGTCATAAAAGAAAAGGACCATTAAACTTAATGACGGAGAAAACAAATAAATAACCACAGAAATAATTGGATAAAAATGCTTAAAATTAGAAGTAAAATACTCATCAGGGGGCATGTACTTCATAAAGCTGTGAAAGCTGCATCAATTTCGTAAAACAATATAGCTAATCATAGCACTTATATCATTTCAGCCCCGATCGAAGCAGCAAAACCATATAGAATGAGAAATTAAATGAAATATTAAATTAAAACAAATATTAAATAATATTAAATAAAATGGATACCAGAGAGAAAACTAGAAAAAAGCATAGTAGCCACATGTAACACATCTAAACAAACTGGAGAATAGGATGATGCCAACAAAAAAAGAAATTAAAACTAAAAACTTTGCAAACATCGATTAAACGACAAAAAATAAAAGACAGAGCATTTTCATTAACGATAAAATACACAGTACGTAGAAAAAGAATCATTAAACTGTTCATAGAAAGGATTACAGGAAGAAGACATAAGACAGCAGTGAGCAAGCACCATCTAGCGTTTAGCTAGATAAACAAAAAGCCAGTTAAATTATTTCAGGATAATAAAACCAATGCGATAAGAAATGTATTTAAGAAGTTTTAATTGCATAATTAGGAGAATAAGTGGCACCAATCAAATAATTAGAGTGATGTTTAGTGGATCATGTTAATGTTAAAGCTAAAATAGTTAAATTAATATTTGAACTTAATTTTATAAAACCTAAGTTAATTAAACATAAAATCAAAGTATTAAGAAGAATTAAAATCAAAGTATTAAGAAGAATTAAAGTGAAGTTGTAAAAAGACCCAATCACAAGCAATAATCCCCAAAAGCACACATGTAAGGATAAGCAATACAAGACAGTCTTCAATAATTAAAGTTATTATTTTTAATGTGATGATTTTTTTTATAATTATTATTATTATTATTAAATTGGATTGATTGATCAAACTAAACAAGGGAAAACACTAGTAGCCAAATGAGCACAATTAAATTTAACGAAAAAAGAGTTCAATTTTCATAATATCTACCAGAAAAAATAAGAAGAATGTAACTTGCAGCAATCCCATTTTTTTTTATTCAACAGCAAACCCTCCCAACCAACCAGCCAAACAACACCACCCTTCCTTCCTAATCAAACATCTGCCCACCCATCCACCATTTTTTTTAAACCTTAATTAGTTTTTTTTTTTTTTTTTTTTTTTTTTTGTGTGTGTGTGTGTGTGTGTGTGTGTTATACAGAGACCCTTAATGATAAACAATTGAATAAATAAATTTTTTGGGATAACCCCATTTTTGTAGCAGCATTAATTATGATTTTTGTTTTTAAACCTATATGAACAAAGATTATGTATACGAAAGAGGTGATTGAGAATGATATTTCTGTAAACAGAGATATGAAGACAAGAATTAAAATGTGCAAATAAATTTACTTTGAAACAAAAATCTTGTCTTTTGTCATACAGATCAGTATAAATTTTTCTACCTTCAAGTTTAAGTTTTAAATCTAAGAAACTAATACAGTTGTTGTTGAGAAGATTATGAGTTAAGCTAAGGTGAGAAGGATATTCAAATTTGAATAAATTAGGGGGGAAATTATTTACATAAAAAATTATAATGTCATCAATGTATCGATAAAAATAGACATTTTCATTACATAATCTCTGTTCATGATGGTAAAGGTATAAGTCAGCTAACAAACTCGAGCTACAACCTCCTTGTGGAATACCGACATTTTGAATATAAATTTTATTACTGGGTAGAATGTAATTGTTATGAATAATAAAATTTAAAAGTGTCTGAAATGATGTTACACAAAAGCATTCTGGTAAAGAAATTTGACTTTTAAATTTTCCAAAAATGTTAAAGATGATATGATGAAGATCTGTTAAATTAATATTATTAAAAAGATCAGCAAAATCATGTGTCAAGATATCAGTGACATTGTTTATCGATAAAACTTTATCTTTAAGTTGATAGCTATTTTTAAGGCAATAGAAATTTTTTGATTTACTACATAAGTAATAACAAAGTTTTGTTGCAATTCTTTAATAGAGTTAATGAGATTTGATTTATTATAATGTGTGAGATTTGATCGATGTTGAATTAATTCAGCTTTAAATTTAGAAATCACTAAAAATTTCCATTGATTGATTATTAAATAGGTTTATTATATGGGATGGAGAGTTTATAAATAAACAAATCAATATCATATGATAACTGTTGTAGAATTTATGAAATATTAGTTTTTGAAGGGAGTCGATATTTGGAACCGTAATCCATAAATTTCTTTAATTTATAGATACATACATATATACAGCCTTTAATTAACACACACACACACACACACACACATATATATATATATATATATATATATATATATATATACAGAATAATAACTTTTTTATAAATGTTGTTTTAATTTTGTTTCAAAATTAAGACATAACATTTCAAGACTTCAAAACAAATTTATGTTCATGCGCATTTCTGCATCAAAGAATTATAAAAAAAATGAATGATTCTATTATGCACAATTCCTGAGGTTGAAAATTAATTTATATTACAAATTCGATATGCATGTTAAATATTAATTTGTTTATTATGTCCTATATACAATCATTAAAATACTTTCAGTTAAAAAGAAATCTTCGTGAAAGATTATTTTTAAATGTAACGTGCATGTGTGTAAGAAAACAATTATTCATCTAATATTTTATAAATCATATAAATTTAGCGTAAAAAATATATGTAGTGTCAATTTCATTTTAATTGATAAGTTATTTAATTCTGATCATAGAGATAGCATTCCTTTTAATTAATTTTTAGATATAATGGCTGATATATTTTTCCCGTTAATAATTTTATTAAAATAAAAGTGTCAATTACATTGCAATGTTTTAACTGTTCTATAACTAAATTCTCTGTATAATGAAATTTCAGTTTGAAATTTTTAAAAACTTTTCCTTAGGAATATAATTTCAATTTCCAGCTTTTCTGTTGTATTTTAAAGTGTTTATTATTCTTTTAAGAACGAATGCCTCTATTATATATTTTAATATATATTTTTGTATACAAATAAAAATTTATTTTTGTTATTTTTTAATTCGTATAATAAATAAGATTGTTAACGAGCTATTATTTACTGCAATAGGTTGAGATCATTAGCAAGCGGATTAGCTAAATATATCGGCAAAAAGGACATTAAAGGCTTACAGAAGTTTTATACAGAGAATATTTTAGGGTACTTTTAGGTTTATTTAGATTATTTTTTCTCTCAAATATCATGTAGACGGTTTCGTGAAATGAGGATCCTCCGTTCCTAATGCCCCTTTTCTATAAGCAATCTGTTTTCTCGTGGTCTCCTGATCTTCACCATTGTGATGTGTTCGGAGAACACGGGAAAACTGATTTGTTTTCCCTCTCTGTAGAAGCTAGCCAGTTTTCAGTGTTATCCCCAAATTACTTTTTTGGAAAGGCTTGACCTCCTCAGAGTTGCAAGAGTTAATGTACCCACCATATAATTTTTTTGGATTGCCAAACTTGAAGTTTATATCAGTCTGTAGCATTTTGAAAACAAATAATTACTAATAGAGAGTAATTAACTTGATTTTGTGTGTAAATAGTTTGTAAAAATTTTTTGCTATTATTAATATTATTATTGTTTGTATCTTTAGTAAGTATTTTTATATAATTGTTTGAAAATGTGTTTACATTATAGTAAAAACTCTTTAAACAGGAAAAAGTGTCAATTATCTGCAACGACAGAAAAGTATGTATAGTGTCATTTTTTTTCAGATATGTGGACTTTATAGAACATTGCAAGTTCCGTATGTTTTTTTTTTTTTTTTTTTTTTGGAAATAGATTTCTTGCAGACGTTTCATATATCTTGTTATACTTCATTATATTTTTATATAATTTTGCGACGATGTGCCCAGCCAAAAGACTTATCAACTAAAAGAAAAAATATTTTTAGTAAAGAACAGTTCAACTATAAATTTACATAAACTTATTGTGTAAGGACCTCTTTATAATAGTTCATTGCATATGAACAACAAAAAACATTCATCAGACTTCATGCTTCACCAACTAGTTGGAAAAAAGAAAAATTGTTTCTGTTTTTGATAAAATGTTGTATAAGAGTGCTACATTATGTTTTATTTTATATTTTTATATTAGTACTATTAAGACTATTGTATGTATCGGGTTGAGCACGTGGAACGGGCAGGACTACAAAAAAAATCAATAAATGAGACTAAATCAGGAATTAAAGGAAACTATCCGCACTCCTTCTACACAATAAAACAGACCATCTTTTCCTGGACTATCTGCTACCTCTGAATGAGTTACCGTAGACTTGCAGGCAAGCCCGAACGTCGTCTTGGACGGGGGGGGGGGGGATATGAAAGAATAAAGAGAGGTAAGTTTTTAAATTATTATTTTATTATGTTAAATTAATAGTGAGTAATAACGCACAGAAAATCCCATTAGAAAGTTTTAACTTAAAATTAATTCTAAAATTTCCCCTGTAAAGTAAGTTTTAGTACAAGGTGCGAGCATAACGTAAAAGTCATAAAAGTGAACAAATTTTAGGATAATAATAAACGCAACTTGCAGTTTCTTGTGGTTAGATGATGCATAATAATTAATCCCGGCGATCTGGACCTCAGCTAAGTTGTCAATCATTAAATTAATAGCCAATAATGAGACGAAGGTGGGGTGTGATTTCCCGCCAAAACTGCCGGTAGTTAAGAGAAAACGCGCGTAGATGAGCTTTTCTTCTTGTATGCTCTTGCTTAGTAAAACCACTTTAAAATAAAGGCCCCAAGAGGTCACGGCGATGTGTGATCGCGGGCTACCGTTGGTCTCGGCTTCACTGCACTGCATTCCACATGCTCAGCCTTCAATCATGGATCGTACTCTGCAAGATGTTCCGATAAATGCCTGTCTCTCATCTTTGGATTCATTACTGACTGAAAGCCTCTTGTCTTTATAGCTATTATGTGACCCAAAGTAAGAGGATGCGTCATATACATATATATATATTTAATTTTCCATGGAAAAGTTAAAAACAATGCTCACTTATGTACATTTATACGAAATTTTGTCCTATTCTGCCATATTAAAAATTCTGAAAATAATGATGTGACAGCGCCACCCATTGAACGATTTATTAACAAATATAATCGCCACCAGTTTAGGTCACAGTCTAAGTAAACAAAGTTTGAATAAATTATGTTTATTATTTCGTGAGATACAGCACCCATAAAATTTTAAAATTTATTAATTTAATCATAAAAATTTAATCAACGTAGGTTCTTATAATTACTATTTTTGTAAATGAAATTTTGTGCACTTTTTACCAAAAGATGCTGAAATACAGATATCTGGAAAATCGCAGAAAGTAATAGCAGCACCATCCGTCGGTGGATATATGCCGAAATTGAAGCAGCACAGTTTGTCATTATATATATATATCTCACATACAAGGTTCGATAAGTATTTGTATTATAGAAGATGAGGTATAGCCTTCCCGTAAGCTGAAACGAAACGTAGCAGTGTCAAATATCATTTGATATGTGCCCGAAGTCAATCAGTAAAACTTACGTAATATCTATTTCACGTACCAATTTTAGAGCATTTATAAATCATAGAACATGAGCTATTGCGTTCCCTTGAATGGAATTAAATTGCAGCATATCAGTGCTTCCACTTGCCAGATAAGCACGCAAACTGATTCAGCAAAGTTTTATATGATATTAATTTCACATACCAAGTTTAGTTTATTTATAATTATTTATATTACAAAAACTGAATTATTTCCATTACGTTAACGGGATTAAATTGCAGGAGAGCAGCGCCACCAGTTGGTCAATATACGCACCTGAATTAAATCAGGGCAGTTTTACATAATATTTGTTTCACATATTAAGTTAGGTGCATTTGTGCACTGCAGAAGCTGAGATATAATCTTCCCATAAAAGGGGGAATTTACAGCATAGAAGCGACCCCTATCTGGTGATACATTCCAAAGTCTAATGAGCACCAAAGCTAATATTTATGTCAATACCTAATTAAATATTCCTGATATTTAGCAAATTAGTTTAAAGTCTAACTAAACATAAAGTTTGGTTAAATTCCGTTTATTGGTTTGTGAGATACAGAGTCCACAAAACTTTGATAACACACACACAAAAAGATAGACAGACTGGTATTTTCAAATAATGGTCGAATTGTGTTCTAGACATCTCAAGAGTGTATAAACCTATGGAAAACCGGAGATCAAAAATTCCCAATTATCCAACACATTTTTCTTGTTATATACAAAATAAATAAATAAATAAATAAATAAATAAATAAATAAAATAAATTACTTTTTCGTAACTTAATTTATTAACATTTTAAGAAGCAAATAATAATGAATATCTGCAAAAGTAATCTGGAGTAATGTGTTTGACAGAATTCAACAATATAAAACTTAAATAAAATTATAAATAATTATAATGATTATAACATATAATTTAAGTTAAAAATTTTGTAATTTTTTCTCACCTCATCTCTATTACATTTCAATGATTATTCTATACTGACATGCCAACAAAATCTGAAACTGAAAATAAGGAAACAAAACTGAAAAAAAAAAGCATTTTGTCATATTTGTTATAATCACACTGTGACAGAACGTGTTACGACGGTGAAACACTTGAACGTTTTTCGTAGAACTAGACTTGTACGTTTTATAGATGGTACAAAGCAAACATTTTCAGAACGTTCTAAGTAATACAATTTTTGAACGTCTAATCGAACGTTCTCTTGACACGAAACACAGTGTGAACGACTGTAACCGTTATTAGGCGTTCACAGAACGTTCCCGTGCTACTTGGGTAGGAGTGATTTTTATGCGAAATTCATGTAAGTTATCATATGTAAACCAATAATTTTATAAAATTATGAATAAAAGATAACTGGGAAAGAGAATTGGAATAAGAAATGCTCAAAAATAGAAGTATTCACAATTCAGGGAATATGCACGTATAGGAGAAGAGAAATCGCAAGATTTTGGAAAACTGTATAGCTAATTCAAGCCAAAAAATACAGTTCATGTTCCTATCTTGCGACAAAACCCAAATTTAGAGAGGAATAAAATAAATTGTTAACACAACCCTGCAATAAATCAAGATTAAAAAAAAAAAAAAAAAAAATACATAAGAAATATCCACATGTCATGCGGACTCCAAACTCAAAGAGTAACAATTAATAAGCTGCCAAGAAAATTATTATAATAAGAGAAATAATATCGAGACAAGTAACGATTAATCGATAAAAGTTCTACAAAGGAAACATTTAATTAACAATTAAATTCACTATTTTAAGGTATTTTTAATATATATATATATATATATATATGTGTGTGTTTAATATATATATTATATTAAAATATGTTATATTTTATTATATTTTTAATATATGTATTGTTTTAATAATATATATATATATATATATATATATATATATATAGTACATGAGTATGTATGTGGGAAATTATCTGTCAATCATACCTCCGAAAGTAATAAAGAAAGAACGATGAAACTTTAAAATTGAGACGGGTTTGGTGTACAGATGATTTTACAAATTTTGGTGAAAATTGGAAAACCGAAAGAAGGACATTGGAATCGGAAGTGGGACCGTAAGGGGACCGTAATACCAAAAACGGTTCTAATGATTTTCTTCAAAGATGCTACATAAACACCCCATTAAATGTCCTTTCGTAGATATTAATTAATTGGTTAGTTCAAAAAAAAAATTTAGTAGGCGTCCTGTATAAGTAGGTATGTTTTAGGTCTCGCACGTTTCTTTAAGAACGTCTGTACGATTTATTTTTCAAACTCGCCGTATTAACTCCCTGTTAGATATCCTTTCGTATGTAATTGTTATTTTCCGATCAACAATTAATTTTTTCAAGTTTTGGCGAAAGTCGGCATCTCAAAAACGGCTTTCTCTCTCTCTCTCTTTTTTTTTTTTTTTTGCTACATAAACCCCTTTTGCATGCATTAACGTCTGTTTTAGATCTCCAAAAAAGTATTTCATAAAACGGCTCTAACTTTTTTCTTTCTGACTTCTTTCTTTCTTTCTTTTTTTTTTTTTTTTTTTAACACGCTGTGTAAATTCTCTTTTATACTTCTTTCAATAAGAGTCAGTTTTCTCTTATAGGAAAATTGTTAGTTACCTAATTTGTTATGTTAATTTTTTATCTTCAGTACACATTACATCCAAAAATTACGTATAATACGTATAATAGTGATTAATGAAAATCGTGTGGTTTTTCCACACCAGATTTTTTTTTATAATTATAATTACACACATCCTACTTGTAAAACATTCTGTGATAAAATAGCCTATTAATAGCATATTATTACACTTACATTTAAATGAACAAAAATTACATACCGTCGTTACACTTTCGCAATTAAATAATAAGATATATTTTGATCACAGACGCATATTTTTAAAATGTTAAATAAACACTACAATAAAAGTTAAATTCTGATTATGTAAGCTATAAAAAAAAAAAAAAAAAAAAAAAAAAAAAAAATGAAATTTCAGCTTTTTGCAAAGGAGGAAATTGTTTAATACAATAATAGAATAATCTATGCTACGTATAGTTTTCAATCCTATAAAGCATTTACATTAGAAACTGTTTAGCGATATTCAACATTAAATACCACTTATAAAACGTTAGCGATGTATAAATGGTTTATTTTAGCATGTTTATTCAATGTTTCTCCAAAAAGCTGCAAATTTCACGTTCTTGTATGCAATAGTTTTTACTGTACAAGCCATTAAAGAGACCGGTATACAGAAACGGCAACGGCAGCGATAATAATTAATTAAGTATTAAAGTGTTTGATAAATATTTTTTTCTCTTTTTAAAAATTATACTGATTTTTATAAATGTTAACTGTTGAATGTGATTTTTTATTTTATTTATTTATTTTTTTTTTTTCTATTCAATAAAAAATAATATTTACCTTCGAAAATAAAATTTTCTTGTGTTCAATTATCTTAATTTTCTTTCGAATAAAAATTTGAAATTTTAAAATGTCCATTTATGAAAGTATAAAATAGTTTTATTTGAAGATTTCATTTTTGATTATATTAGATCGGACGAGTTAAAGTAAAAGTAGTATGTTGTAGCCATAACAAAAAATTCTTGTTACTATAAAGTATTATTTTTCTTTACGTATTATTCTTCATGAAGAAGTCAGAACGGTTTTGACCTCAGAAAAACATAATACTAAATCTCGAAACAAAGCCAATTTTGTGCAGTCTTATAGTCAATCTTAAGCATTTTTTTTTTTTTTTTTTACTTTCGAATGCGTTTAATAGGTAGTCGGAATGTCATCGCTGTTATTTTTATTAAAATCACACAATCAACTGATTGGATGAAATTTTCATTTTTCCGACTAAGTGAAGCTAATGCCTGGACCGGGAGTCGAACCCCGGATCTTTGACTTACAAGGTCAAGGCTCCACCAATTGAGATATCCAGTCCGACAAAAGGTCGGCATTACTCACTCAGACAACCTTTAGGCAGAAAATTTCATCCAATCAGTTGATTGTGTGATTTTAATAAAAATTGTATTTCTTCCCATTGTTTAATGGTGTTTTCCATTACATGCGGCTTATTTCTGTCGAGCTATCTATATGATAGACCAGATGTTTCTGCCTAAAGGTTGTCTGAGTGAGTAATGCCGACCGGTTATCGGCCTGGATATCTCAATTGGTAGAGCCTTGACCTTGTAAGTCAAAGATCCGGGGTTCGACTCCCGGTCCAGGCATTATTTTCACTCAGTCGGAAAAATAAAAATTTCGTCATCGCTGTTAGTTTAAGGGGAAAAAGAAATAAGCAATTTAGCACATTTTAGAAAAAATTTAGGAATATTTATACATTTATATGAGTGAATGTTAAAGAAAATTTAAACTTAAAATACATTTCCTTATTGCATACATTTGTAATGCCTTACCACCATCCTTTAAAAGAATAATCTATCTTGAAAAACCGAGCCTAATAGTTAAGTAAATCACGTCTGCAATATCTGCGCTGAAATGCCAAAAAGTAAGTTTATGATAAATGTATTTATTGTCAAAACATTCGAATATATCCTAATAATTTTTCTAAGAGATGTTTCTAGCGTACTGATAATATTAATGATAAAATGTTCTTCTTCTGGCTTTGAAAGGTAAAAAAAAATCCTAGACCTGTCTTTTCACAAAATTTAAAAAATAATAATAATACTATTTTCCCATTCCTCAAAGAAATTGATGACCTGCCAATAGTTTTAAACTCATATTGCCGAAATATATTTGCTCGGTTGAGAGAGCAAGTTATTGTTAATTTTAAAGAAAAGCTCTTGTGACTGTATAATCTTTCTTGAAAATATGTGACAATGTATGTTTCATTTAAAATAATGATATTGTATTCTTCCACCATGAATTTAAAAAAAAAAAAAAAAATTGCATAATGGTATAAAAACTTCATGTGAATATTTAAAATAGTAGATTTTAATCACAAAATTAAACAAAAAGGTTAAAGCAATTGAAAAACATATTAAAAATCTGTCCTTCTACTCCGGATTTTAATAGTTTTACTCACAGTGAATATTCTTTTCCCTACGAACATGCAAAAGTCTGTCTTTATTTGTGTCGTCTTGTTGCAAAACTAGCCAACTCCTTAAATTTGGAAAATGCGTTTTTTTTTTTTTTTTTTTTTTAGTTTTTTCAGTTCTAAGTAAACATTTTCACCGTCTGGAAACAAGAAACAACGCCTATCCATCTCTGTGTTATTTGCTTTTGAAAATCACGATGTGCTGCAAAGCCGATCAAATCCTAAAGCTCGTGAGTTTTAAAACCGGTCATCTCCATATCAGTGAGATCGCGATTCTGCTCCATCCAACTGAAGAAGCACACTTGTTGATTCGATTAGTGTTAATGTGTTTTCTCTCCCCTGTGATTGCTCTTTCTTGGTGCACACAAAGTTTCTAATAAATAAATTTCGTGTTTTCTTGGACAAGGGAGAAGTTCATAGAAGTATCTTCTAACCAATCAAGGAAAAGGAAAAGTTACCCTACAACGTGGAAAAAGAGCAAAGCCAAAGTTCAAAGGTAATGTACAATCACTTTGTAATAACACAATATTAATGATATCGTAATAGTATCTTAGTTACATATTATGATTAATTAGTGAAATGTTATTAATTTAATAACATACTTATGATGATTCAGCAGGTTATAGATTTATGTAAATTTGTTTACAATTCGAATGGTTTTTCACAGTAGTAAAGGATGTCCCATAATTAATGAATTTAAGATCGTTTGTAATACATTTTCGTAATTTCTAGAGTTACTTTTTGTTATACGATATCATTTATTTTTTATCAGATTTTTTTAATTTTTATCAGTTATTTTTTAATCAGATAACAGAAATCGTTTAATTATAAATAAAATTGATTTGAACAAGACGTCTTGTGTATTGACAACCCTAAAAATCCGATATTCAAATTAAACTTACGTAAAATGAAATTCTCGTTTGTTGAAAAATCATCCAACTCCAAAATTAATTGCAAAAGTGGCCAAATACAAAATAAAAACTTGAATAGTCCACTCCCATCATGTGCCAATGCCACCTTATTTCGAGTTTTCAAATGTATATTTGAAAACTCGAAATAAGGCTCGATTGCCCTAACAATTGTAAAACAACAGAGTTTTGGTTCCTATCTTATTTTGGCTAGGTGTGGCAAAAAATCAGCTTTTTCTAAAATTTTTCATTTTTAGAGATGGCCAATTTTACAACTAGACGGCACATTTATAAATGATAATTTTATTGCGTGTATGTGTGCTTGTGTAAGTAAAATCTAACTATTTCTCCTGCAGAATGTACTATTTTCGCTCACAAGCAATGTTTCTTACACTATGTTGGAACATTTTTAATAATTTCTAGGTAAATCTTGATTTTCATTTCCTGTTTATTAGAATATCACGGATTTCTCTTATACGCGTGTATACATGCACAATAAGAAATAATAGCTTCGTCTTTATTTTCTGCATAATTATATCCCCTAATACGAAAAAGTGTCTTATACTGCTTTATTTCAAGTGGCCTTTTGGTTATAGAACAACGTAACACTTGCAGGTTGAAAACAGCCATCTAGGTTAAATAAGATTTTATTTTTGACTAAATACTTATTACTTCTTTAAATATTTTTAGAATATTGCGACATATATATGCTATTAAGTTATACTGATGTTTACTATTAACCCTTTCCCGGATTATCCCGAACAAACAAGGGTGCAAGATTTTCCGTCTGAAGACAGAACACTGACACCAGTATTCTTTATCAATAATTTTTATCATATTTGTGCAGTATTTTACTGTGATAGAAAATATTGATGAAGAATACTGATGTCAATGCTTCTTTTTAAGACGGAAACTCTCGCTACCATGCGAATAAATTGAGCCGTGAAGGGGTTAAGCATGGTGTAAGTGGCACTACTCAATGCTGTACAAGAAATAATAACAGAATTAAGATAATTTAAGGTCTTTGGCCTTCAAGAAGTATATATTTAAAATATGTTTTGCTGTCTTTATACATAGTAAAAAATCTGAAATTAACTTCAATGTTCTTAAGTACAAAAGCATGTTTCTTTAAGACTAGATTGCAATTATAAAAGAGGAAAAATGGATTTATGAGATGACACAAAATTATATAACGTTCAATCAGGACGACATACCCATATAACTAGAGAGCGCATCCTTCATCGAAGGATGTAACCACTATAAAAATAATGCGATGAGTGCTTTTCAGGTTTTCACCATTCAAGATCACTTTTCACACCCTTCAATTCATTTTAAGAAAAGGGGTGTTAAAAATTTTTCACTGTGTCATTCAACAGTGAGCGAATCTCGCTATTTTGCTCGTCACGTGAACAATGAAAATCCTTCTCAATAGTGGTTATACTTGAAATAAAACTTTAGTATTGGTCATATATATGATCTCTGGTCATATATATGCTCTAAAGTCAATACAAGATGTAAGCAGAAACTGCTTGAAGTACATATTCAGTTGTATTATTGCCGAAACATCAGTGAAGGCCTCCATATGGAGATTCTAAAAGGTTTTAGGTTCTATCTGCTGCGTGTCTGTCAGTCTGTTTTTGTGATAGCAGCGGCAAAAATCCTCCTATTGACTTGTAACTTGGTACACATGTGCGTGAGCCACACGGAATCAGCTTTATGGTTTTGGGTGTCTGTACTATTTGCAGTTCGTTTACAAGAGCATACCAAACTTTTTCTTATGATTACGGTCTACGGGGTGAATTTCGTTTAAAGGCATTGTAACCTCGTTACACTGAATTCAACGAAATGAAATTAGCGTACATTATTAAGATATGTATTTTTTAAAATTTATATACATAGGGGTAGATGGCCTAAAATGAGCGCCTAGCGAGCAAAACGATTAACATACGTTTTTTTTCGAAACAGCTAGCGGTATATACCGGATGACACATAAATTAGTTGTACGATGTCAAGAATAAGCAATGGTGGTATTAAAGAAATTATGTGAATAGCTTTGGATCCATTATGTGGATCGTTATGAATCTATTACATGGACCAGATGTGGCGAAAATAGGCAATATTTAATTTATTTCTGACTTAGGATCTATTATTATATCTACTAGCAGGCTTTGCCCGCTTTGCTGGTCACTAAATGTAAAGGAAACTCTTTTCTATATATCTTTATAAAAATAAAATAAATCAAAATACTGAAATTGCTCAAAAGCTCGCTTCAGGTCCCTGCAGCGTTTGGCAGTGCTTTGGTCATCCGCTAAAACTCAGTCGCCTTGGGCTTCCATTTAGGTGCTTATTAAATAACAGTTTTGAAATAGATAGTATCGAAAAAATTGAAGTATCCCTTTTACATTTGAATCCCAGTTACATATGAACTACACTATACGTAGTGCACACAATATTTGCTTTTACGTTATTTCCTATGTTTATTTAGTTTATTCGATCAAATATGAAATGACAGATATTCCACGCCAAGTATTACAATATGCTATGACCGGCTACGTCTGTCGCATGAGACAATTAATTTTTGTGGTTATATATAATTCATGGTTTGTAAACCTGGTCATAGTACAGCCTTGATATAGTTCTTTTTGGCTACATTTGAAATTTTGTCACCATTTTAGACTTAATCCCTTGTAGCAATAAGACTTAATCCGTCGTTACAATATGCTATGAGAGCTATTTCTGCCGTATTTTAGACAACTAATCTTTCTATGGTTATATACACTGATGGAAAAAAAATCCCAACACCAGGAAGGAGCTGTGCTAGATAAACGAAAATTGGTAGGTGTGTTTATACATCTGAAAGATGACGTCAATTCAAATTTCGAGCTACGCGCATAAGTGTGGCGCTAGTAGCGACACTATGAACATGCAAATGAGGTTTGCTTTAAATAAGCGCTGTAAGGTTCGTGATCGTTATTTACAGCTGAGATTTGACGCAGTGGGTTAATGTTAGTCAAGGATGCCTCTAAGAAGACGAAGAAGCCATTATCAACAGCTCACTGAGTTTGAACAAGGTCGTGTAGTAGGGCTACGGGAAGGTGGGTTTTCTTTCCGCGATATTGCAGAAAGACTTAGCAGGAATGTATCCACTGTGCATGAGTGTTGGCAGCAGTGGTCAAGGGAAGGTACTGCCTCAAGAAGACCGGGTTCCGGGCGGCCACGTGACACTACTGAGAGGGAAGACCACCGTGTTCGGCGTATGGCTGTGGCTAATCGTACTGCGTCCGCAGCTGAAATTCAAGCTGCAGTTGGCACCACAGTGACACATTGAACTGTTACAAATCGGTTACTTCAAGGACAGCTCCGAGCCAGACGCCCTGTAGCGTGCATTCCACTGACTCCAAACCACAGCCGTTTGCGACGTGAGTGGTGTCAAGCTAGAGCTCATTGGAGGACGGAGTGGAGATCTGTTGTGTTTTCTGATGAAAGCCGGTTCTGCCTTGGTCGCAATGATAGCCGTGTGTTGGTTAGAAGGAGGCCAGGTGAACGCCTGCTAGCGACCTGTCTGCGGCCTAGACACACAGGGCCTACTCCTGGAGTTATGGTTTGGGGAGCAATTTCGTATGACAGCAGGAGCACTCTCGTGGTTATCACACGCACCCTGACTGCAAATTTGTACGTCAGTCTAGTGATACAACCTGTTGTGCTGCCATTCATGAACAGCATACAAGGGGGTGTTTTCCAACAGGATAACGCTCGCCCTCATACCGCTGTTGTAACCCAACATGCTCTACAGAGTGTCGACATGTTGCCTTGGCCTGCTAGATCACCAGATCTTTCTCCAATCGAGCAGGTATGGGACATCATTGGACGACAACTCCAGCTTCATCCACAACCAGCATTAACCGTCCCGCATTTGACCGCCCAAGTGCAACAGGCATGGAACTCCATCCCACAAACTGATATCCGACACCTGTACGACACAATGCATGCACGTTTGCATGCTTGCATTCAAAATTCTGGCGGTTACATCGGTTACTAATGTACCAACATTTCACATTTGAAATGGCTCTTCTCGCCAATGGCTCTACCTGTGATCTTGAAACTTTAATCAATTAAATATGTTACCTAGACAAATGTATTGCTGAAATTTCATTACTGTACAATAATTTTTTCTTCGTCTCGGGATTTTTTTTTCCATCAGTATATATTTCAAATTAAGCATACTCTTATCTTTATTTATTTATTTAAATAGTAATGTGAATTAATCAAATATTTCTGTTCGACAGCGTGCAAGTGCAGTCACACACAGAGGCTCCTTTATTTGTACGATAAATTAGCATAGTGATTAATATAAAAAATAAATAAATAAATAGATAAACATTATCGTGCTACACAACTTTATTATGAACCTCCATTGTCGACTTTTGAACTTTTATTGACATATTAGCGATGGATTTTTTTTTTTTTTTTTTTTTTTTTTTGTATGAAAAGGGGAAGACTATTTTGCTAATAATTTTATCAGACACCTTTTTGTTTATATATAAGAATTCTTCCTATTCTGTTTATATTTTAAATGGTTACTAGGTTTAAAATAGTACTTACTGAAATAATATTGCTATCTTTAAAACTGGATTTTTTCTATAAACTTTCTAAAAAAATAAATCATTTATGTGACTACTATTTAGGTTTAATATTTTTTTTTTTTTTTTTGTAATACTTTATATATATATATATATATATATTTATTTATTGTTGATGTACTACTTAGATTAAAATGGCTGTTGCTATATTAAACTTCTTGTCGAAAAATATTCAGTGTACTTCAACACCATAATTTAAAAAATCGCCCAGGAGGATCTATTAATGAAACTGATAAAATAAAAATATTGTTCGTAGACTTTAAATAAACTATTTAAAAAAAACTTTTAAAACCCAAATTCTTAATATATCGTACCACATAAATCTTTCCGAAGTTAAAATAAAATTTAATTTGCAAAAAAAAAAAAAAAAAAAAAAAAAAAAAAAAAAAGAGTAACTTCTTTATTTATTAACCATAATTATTGGAATTTGAACCGAAATTTGGTTTTGTGTTGTACAGGCTGTATATTATATGTTTGTGTTCGTGAGAGAAAATTAAAAATAAAATAAAATAATAATAATAATAATGAAAACTGCAATTTTTAATCCCACTTAAAAATCATGTGACTTAATGAATAGCAGATTTTTTTTTTCTCCAAACGGTTTCCATACAATCTTCTGCTGTTTCCATCTATAATTCATACTTTAGTTAATTTTAAAAAATCTAATTATTCGATCAATAAGTTGTTTAATGCATCGGATTCACAAAAATCGCCCATTTCATTTGGTACCTTATTTGTAACGATATGACGGATAATTCTAATTTATTTTCCTCATTTTAAGTAAATGTACTTTTTTTTTATTATTATTCTGTTAAAAAAATGGCAACAATTAAATTATGGATAAAATTTAAATGGCTTAATTATCAGAAATTAGAAGGTTATTATTTTCACATTTTAATTAATTAAGAAAAAACTAATCAAAAATTAAAAAATCGGGCTTCGAGGTGCATTAGAAGAGGTCATCACGAACCACCATGTAAATGTGTGTAGCTCTGCGATTAGCCCGTTTCCCAAAAAACCTCTGGATATACATGCACAATGACACACACACACAAACATCATATTTTATTATATGTATAGATTATCTTTGAATCATAATTTTCACCTATTCCATTTTTTTTTGCCTATTATTTTTTCTTTTTGTTTTTTAAGTTATTTGAGGCGTTTTTCTTTTTCCTTTTTTACATTTCATGAAAAAAAACTAGTTGGCATAGGTGGACTCTGCTCAGTTCCCCATCATATTTATGTTCTCATAAATTTCTAGTTTGAGAGATATAATCATGTTAAGAGAAATGAATTTGACAAAAGCTTGATACAGTGACAGAATGAAAACCCCGCCTAATAAGCTATCCACCGTTCACTTCTATATATTTATCTTATTCTAATCTATTAATTTATTTTATCAGGGTCAATTCCGTTGTTTAGTTTTCATGCTACTATTTCCAATACAATAATCCTCAAAATTCATATTTATATGGAAAATTTACAATTTCGCTATGTTGGTAAAATCGTAAATTACGAATAATTTACGAAATTTTCCTATTAGAATATTTGTATTCAATCATGTTCAAACAAATATCATAAATGTAATTTTGAAGTTGTCTAATGTATTTATGAGCCTCAAAATGAAAGTTTATGCTCAATTTTACCTTATTCTGGCATGTTAAGTAAATCGTAAATTCCAAATAACTTACGAATTTTTTTAAATTGGAAAAATCATAGTCTATGATATTCATTCCAGTATCCTAAATAATATTTCGAAAGTGGTTTGACATCTTTACGATAAAAATATCCCTCAAGATTGACGTTTATGTGAAATTTTGCTCTATGCTGCCATGTTAAGAAATTCGTAAATTTCCAATAACTTACGAAATTTTTATATTGGAAAATTCATAGTCATTAATATTCATACCAGTGTCCTAAATAATATTTCAAAAGTAGTCTGACATCTTTACGATGAAAATATCTCTCAAAATTGACGTTTATGTGAAATTTTGCCCTATACTGCCATGTTAAGAAATTCGTAAATTTCCAATAACTTGCGAAATTTTCAAAATAGCATATTTATAGTTACTGATGTTCCTTCCGGCATCAAAACGGATATTTTAAAACTGGTCTGACATTTTTACAGTAAAAAGTTTCCTTTTAATGCACGTTTGAGTGAATTTTTGTCCTATTCTCCCATGTTAAGAAAATCGTAACTTTCTATTAACTTACGAAGTTTTTAAATTCGAATGTTGCAAATAAATAGGGTTCTTGCCAGTGTCTGAAGTAATATTTTAAAATTGATCTCACCTCTCTGCGACAATTTGTTCTTGAGATATCGTGTACACAGACTAACAAACTAACGGACTTACACACTAACAGACTAACAGACTAACAGACACCCTACAGACAGACACCATAGATATTTTGTCATTTTCGGATTCCTCACACCTGAAAACGTGTAAAAAAGTCAAAAAACCGAGGTCGAAAATTTTAACGATTACCTAAGTTCCCCATACCTATAGTATGATGGGGAACTAAAAAGTATCCTATTTGATTGTAAAACATATTTTACTTCATTATGTTCGTCATAATTACTTTTATATCCTATATTTTGCAAATAAAAAAGCAATTTATAAATATTTTTAATTGAAGGATCATTTTTAATGCAGTCCCCCCCCAAGTCCTTGGGGTGGACATGAGTCCCCCCCAAGGCACAACTTTGACATGAGTCCCTCCCCCCCCCCCCCCCAGAACATGAATTAATATCAAAGAAAAAAAAATACTGCATAAATAAAATAAATAAATAATTATAATTGCATAAGTTGATAAAAAATGCTATGCAGTAATAGCTTTACCGCGGCAGTCCCCGAGTGCCACACGTATTTTTTTTATACAAGTTTTTTCCTTAAGGGGATTTGTTTAGGCCACCTTCCCATAAAAATAATTGTTTGCGTTAAAAGTGTATAAAATAATTTCTTTGTTTACTTATGGAAATTGCATATTCGTGCAAAAGTATTTTAAAACGCGCGTCTTTGTATGAACAGGTGGCCAATATTTGTGATTTACCAACTAAAATAACTAAACGAATTGTATGTGATATCACCTATTAGTAACAAACAGGTGTCATTAACTTTTTTTATATCGCATGTAAAACATATATTTATCCACCTCAAAAACCTATATATGATAAAAACAGGTTAGTACAGGTGGACTCTGCTGAGTTCCCACTCATATATATGTTCTTATAAGTTTTTGAAGCAGGACAAATTATACACTCATGTTTGTGAAAATTGCAACACCAAGAAGGAATGCAAATATAAGAATGATATTTACTGGGCACATACATTATAATAGGAAGAACGATTAATTAAATTTTCAAGAAGTTTTGAGTGATGTATCCTCAGAAAACAGTACTTAAAGCAGCGACTCCTAGGATCAATAACTACAGTTATCTACCTAGGCATTGAATCGAACAGCCATTGGATGACATATTCGGGTACAGCACTTCATGAAGTTTCAACAGGATGCCGCAATTCATAGACCGTAGTTGCTGGCCACTCGCTTTTCAAAGATTAAACAGTCATTTTCATTGGTGCGAGATCAGGAGAACACGCTGGACGGAGCAACGGTCGAACACATTCTCTATCAAGGAAGGTTCAGACAAAACAGACAACTTGCGGTCATGCATTATCCTGCTTAAATATTGCGCTACGGAGGCCTTGAATATAGAGCAGATGGGCGAACCTTAACTTACCAGAAATTTAATGGCCGCTATTCAGTGTGCCGGGAATGCGAACAAGAAATAATCGAGGCCTGTATCCAATGGGACCCCATACCATCATTCAATGTGATGGGCAGTGTGTCAATGTCGAATCCCTGCTGGCAATGTGCATAATTCACAATTCCATTAAATACGGATAAGGCAAACCTTATGCTGTAAACAGGATTGTGATTTGTCTGAAAGGCGACTTAACGCCATTCCTTCGTCCATGTTTGTCGTTGATCGCACATTAAACACGTCTATATGAGTGGTGCAGTTTTGTAGATATTCCAAATATTGGTAGCCGAATGCTGGGTCACCACCTGGAGTCATGGTATGTGATACTATTGTATACGCGTCTCTATTACCTCTTGTTTTCATTTCCGCCGCTCTGAATCTGCCATTACATTTCTGAGGAGTTAAGACCCGTCGCTCTGCCCTATATTCAAGGCCTCCGAAGAGCTATACTTAAGCAGGACATTGCATGACCGCAAGTTCTCCGTATTTTCCGGACCATCCTTGATCCAGAATGTGTTCGACTTCTGCTCTGGCCAGCGCGTTCTCCTGATCTCGCACCAATGAAAATGACTGTTTAATCGCTGAAAAGCGACTGGCTCCCCACCACTCATCAGTGACTGCGATCGATGAATTCTGGCACCGTGTTGAAGCTTCATGGAGTGCTTTACCCGTAGATGTCATCCCATCGCTGTTTGATTCAATGCCTAGGCAGATTAGTGCTGTTATTGCTCACAGAAGTCGTTTCTTTATGTGCTATTTTCTCAGAACATATTTCTCCAAATTTCCTGAAATTTTAATCAATTGTTCTTCATACTATAATGTATGAGCCCAATAAATATCATTCTGATATTCCCATTCCTTCTTGGTGTTGCAATTTTCACCAGCATGAGTGTATTTCATGTTAAGAGAAATTAATTTTATCAAACGCTTGGCAAAATAATAGAATGAAATTCCCGCCTGATAGGGTACCCACCATTCAATTCGATATATTTATTTTATTCTAATTTATGAATGTACTACGGACTAACACACTAACTATTGGAGTCAATTTCAAAGTTTAGTTTTCATGCTACTATTTCTAAAGCAATAGTCCCCGAAATGCATATTTATATGGAACAAAAATTAAGTAGAAAAGTTAAGAAAATGTGGACTGAATTCTTCAGTACACATTTTCTTAATTTTTCTATTGTTTACACAGCTAACATTCCTAATATCCTATTGGCCACACTCCCCACCTTTCCCGTAATCCTATTGGTTGAGCTAAATTTTGTTTCTCTCCTATATATACGAGTACTTCTCCAGATTCAGAATTCTTTTTGCACTGAAGACGGTACGCTTAAAGCTACCGAAACAGCTGTATGCATCTCAAATATTTTTCTTTGGACTTTCTGGCGTAGTAGTTCATTCGGGTTTTAAGTATAATAAATGTTATTTTGAATTTGTGTGACATATTTATGATCCTCAAAATGGACGTTTATGCACAAATTTGCCCTATTCTATATCGTGTTAAGTAAATCGTAAATTCCAATAAACTTACGAAATTTTTAAATTAAAAAATTCGTAGTCAGGGATGTTCACGCTAGTATCATAAATGACATTTTAAATTTGTTCTAACATCTTTACGATAAAAATATCCCTCAAAACCGACGTTTATTCGAAATTTTGCTATATTCTGCAATTTTAAGAAATTCGTAAATTTTGAATAATTCGCAAAATTTTCAAAGTAGCATGTTTATAGTTAATGATGTTCCTCCCGGCATTAAAACTGATATTTAAAAGCTGTTTTTGCATCTTTACGATAAATTTTTTCATGCACGTTTAAGTGAAACTTTGCCCTATTCTTCTATGTTAAGCAAATCGTAAATTTCGAATAACTTCTGAAGTTTTTTAATTAGAATGTTGCAATTTAATAGAGTTCTTGCCAGTGTTATGAATAATATTTTAATACTGGTCCAACCTCTTTGCGATCATATCATTTGTTCGTGAGATATCGAGTACACAGACTAACAAACTAACGCACTAACGGACTAACACACTAACGGACTAACAAACTAACAGACATCCTACAGACGAGCACCATACAAATTTTGATATTTTTAGATTCTTCACACCTGAAAATGTGTAAAAAAGTAAAATTTTCACGGTTACCTAAATTCCCCATACCTATAGTATGATGGAGAACTAACAATATCATTATGAATAAAACTGAAATTGGATAAAAGTAATTACAATAAGTAGGTATAAAATAACAAAGCTTTATTATTACCAACACCCTGCAGCTTGTTAAAAATTTATTTACGAACGATCATAAAAGGAAAATGCTTGACATTTCATAATATTTAGTTTAATGAGGTTGTTTACGGTGTCAAAATATTGAACTAAAGATTACTATTTACCTCCAATATATAATTACAGCGGGATTACGAACCGTTTTGAGCTCTTAAATTCGTCTAAGAACGTTGTGTCAAATAAGGTTCTTTAGTTTTAATGAGATAACTGAAAATTTTAATTAAAGCTATTCATCAAAATTAGAATAATGTTATCTTGTTCCCAGTTTCAGTATTATCTTCCAATTAATTGTAATTTTAATAAACGTGAAACATAGATCAATTTATTTCATAATCAATAAATAATGCAGTATTTCTAATTAGTCGTTCAATCAAAGTGAATTAATTAACCTTTTCATTCCCAATTTTTTTCATCTAAAATTCCTTAAATCTTATTTTCAGTCAAAAATTTATCTTTAAAGTAATACACACACATATATATATATAATTTCATTTTCTGAAAATAGGAGTAATAGCAGAGTACTAATTAGAATAGTTAACAAAGCATCCAAGAGGTATTTATTTGAATTTAATATAACCACTGATGCCGTTTAAAATCATGCAAGAAATACAGTCGGGGGGAAAAAAAACGCAACACTCAACGTAACTTCGTTGCTAATTGATGTAGAAAAATGTAGTAGGTATCATTCGACGGGGAATTGTGAGTAGTTTCAGAAAATGAACTGAAATTTTGAACTGGGGTCCGACTACATATTAAAACGCGCACCAACTTAGATTTTTTTTCAATGGCAATGCTCCATTTTTATTTTATATTTGAATTCGTGAGATCGCGACAACGCGAAAAAGTATATCGATTGTATATTTTACTTATTTTTTCACAGAGTTATAAGCGTTCAAAGTTTGAATGTGATAATGTTAAATTCATATTTCAAACATATTAATATCTTCACAAAAATAACTTGATCAGTATAATTTTTTTACTTTCCGAACACTATAGTGAGGAAAGTATTGTAATCATATCAAAAATCCGAATTGGAGATTTTGATGTTTCTATACGTTTCGAGGTCCCCTGAGTCTGTTTCCACTATTTTTACGATGATGTATGTATGTGTGTGTGTGTATGTATGTGTGTATGTGTGTGTGTATGTCTGTAAGTGAACACGCTCGCGTCTAAACGCTTTGTTCGAATAAGCTAAAAGTTGATACGTATATAGTAAGTCACCATATTGTAAGTCACCACCCTATAGATTTTAGTGAATCTAGCACTTATAGTTTTTTTACAGGGACACCAGGAAAAATTCTTTATCATTATGGCCTATGGGGTCAAATTTTTAAAAGTGCGATAGCGTCTAAACGCTTTATTAATCTGAGCAAAAAATTTGTACACATGTTATAGGCCACAGTCGCACGAAATGTATAGATTTTGGTGAATTTAGCACTTACAGTTTTTTTACAGGGGCACAAAGAAGAATTCTTTATCATTATGGCCTATGGGACCAAATTTTTAAAAGAGCGATAGCATCTAAACGCCTTATTCAATTGAGCTGAAAATTTAGGTTTTTACAGGGACACAACGAAAAATTCTTTATCATTATGATCTGTGGGCTCAAAGTTCAGTAGCGTTCAATAAAACGTCGTGTAATATATGGAGAAAAGTACTCAAACACTCTATTATGGTTTTCTCCCTTTTGTTTGTTTAACAACTCCTCTTTCTTTACTTTATCTACAAAACTGTTAATTACTCAATGTTCGGAAAGTCGAGTGGAGTCACTCCAGATTTTTTTTTTTTTTTTTTTTTTTTACGAGATACTGTGAAGAAACCCAAACATAATCCATCATTACTTTTGATTCTGAAAAATATTAATAAATTCATAATCATAAAAATTATGAATTATGACCTATATTAATTTTTACATAAAATGAATCTTATTGCTGAAAGATATGGGTGTGCAAATTTGCAGCTCACTTTAGTTATTAGTTTTCGAGATATAAATAAATCTTTCTTTTGAAGTGTCGTCTCTTATACAGTTTTGCATGAGATAACTAATCAAATCTTAAAAAATAACAAAGAAATTTAAACAAAATATCTTTATTTTTTATTTACGGGTCAAATTATATAAAAACAACTTCCAACGCAAAGAAATAAAACAAAAATGATGATTTTTAGACATTAGTGTTAGCATCAAGAATTCCTGTTTTCTAAAGAAGACAAGCCCCGCCTTCATTGTTCTTCAAAACAAAACAAAACAGAAAAGTAAATGTGACATTGAGTATTCGTGTTAAACCCCTTATTTTATGTGGACAAAAATATGCACAAGTGGTATTTACTTCATCGATTAATTGGTGATAAATTTTGAATCTTTTAAACGAACACTAGAAGAAAAAAAATTAACTAAATTGGCGGGGGTTACTGTTTTAAATAGAAAAAAAGGTTTAATGTGAAATTGTCAAATATAAAAAACGAATGGAATTGGAATGCAAGAGAGAATTGTAAAATCGTTTCTTCACTACCGTCATAGTTAAAAATGGCTTAATCATTTGCTTCATATATTGCTTTATTTTATTTTATTTATTTACTTATTTATTTATTTTGTAGGGGAGAGGAATACTATTTTAAGGACACTTTTAGTCCTTAAAATTTTATTAATATATTTTAACTTTATGCGTTTTTAAAAACATACTTAGTAATATATTTTATAAATATATTTTAACACTTTTTGCGACCGCAGGATTTTATCATTTTGACAGTAAGATACGTCTACGGGCGTTATATACTCAAAATAAACATTTCAGAACAAACTTTCTGTATTCACAATTAGATTACAAATGTATATACATTATAATTACATTCTTTCTAATCAATATAGTATTTCTATCCATAGTATATTTTATTGCGAAAATATGAACACTGACTACACACTTAAGAAATATGTAACACACAAATTACGAAAGAAACGCCCACTGACAGAGTTACAGATTTTCAAATGGCGTGAATCTACGTCAGCAGTCGCGAACGGGTTAATTAAGAAATCATATTTTCATAGAAATTATAAAACGAATCGTAGAGTTCCAAAGAGTTCAACTGACCCAAAACTGGTAAGTGCGATTAAAATTGTTTAATATTTGCTTCATGAACCCTTACAATAATTTATCTGAAATGATTTAGTTTATACGTTGTTATATACACTGATGGAAAAAAAAAACCCAACACGAAGAAAAAATTATTGTACAGTAATGAAATTTCAGCAATACATTTGTCTAGGTAACATATTTAATTGATTAAAGTTTCAAGATCACAGGTAGAGCCATTGGCGAGAAGAGCCATTTCAAATGTGAAATGTTGGTACATTATTTTACCGGTGTAACCGCCAGAATTTTGAATGCAATCATGCAAACGAGCATGCATTGTGTCGTACAGGTGTCGGATATCAGTTTGTGGGATGGAGTTCCATGCCTGTTGCACCTGGGCGGTCAATGCAGGGACGGTTAATGCTGGTTGTGGATGACGCTGGAGTTGTCGTCCAATGATGTCCCATACGTGCTCGATTGGATGAAGATCTGGTGATCTAGCAGGCCAAGGCAACATGTCGACACTCTGTAGAGCATGTTGGGTTACAACAGCGGTATGAGGGCGAGCGTTATCCTGTTGGAAAACACCCCCTTGAATGTTGTTCAGGAATGGCAGTACAACAGGTTGTATCACTAGACTGACGTACAAATTTGCAGTCAGGGTGCGAGGGATAACCACGAGAGTGCTCCAGCTGTCATACGAAATTGCTCCCCAAACCATAACTCCAGGAGTAGGTCCTGTGTGTCTAGGCCGCAGACAGGTCGCTAGCAGGCGTTCACCTGGCCTCCTTCTAACCAACACACGGCTATCACTGCGACCAAGGCAGAACCGGCTTTCATCAGAAAACACAACAGATCTCCACTCCGTCCTCCAATGAGCTCTAGCTTGACACCACTCACGACGCAAACGGCAGTGGTTTGGAGTCAGTGGAATGCACGCTACAGGACGTCTGGCTCGGAGCTGTCCTTGAAGTAACCGATTTGTAACAGTTCGTTGTGTCACTGTGGTGCCAACTGCAGCTCGAATTTCAGCTGCAGACGCAGTACGATTAGCCACAGCCATACGCCGAACACGGCGGTCTTCCCTCTCAGTAGTGCCACGTGGCCGCCCGAAACCCGGTCTTCTTGAGGCAGTACCTTCCCTTGACCACTGCTGCCAACACTCATGCACAGTGGATACATTCCTGCCAAGTCTTTCTGCAATATCGCGGAAAGAAAACCCACCTTCTCGTAGCCCTACTACACGACCTCGTTCAAACTCAGTGAGCTGTTGATAACGGCTTCTTCGTCTTCTTAGAGGCATCCTTGACTAACATTAACCCACTACGTCAAATTTCAACTGTAAATAACGATCACGAACCTTACAGCGCTTATTTAAAGCAAACCTCATTTGCATGTTCATAGTGTCGTACTAGCGCCACACTTATGCGCGTAGCTCGAAATTTGAATCGACGTCATCTTTCAGATGTATAAACACGCCTACCAAATTTCGTTTATCTAGCACAGCTCCTTCCTGGAATTGGGATTTTTTTTTCCATCAGTGTATATATATTATTTCATTTCGTATATTATGTTACACGTACGAAAGAAGCTTTATTGGTGATCAGTAAAGTTGTAAGTACAGTAATATTGCACTTTTTTCAAAGAGTACTGTATGGATTAATCGCAAGTGTAATGTATTTAAACAGACCTAAAATTATCTAAAAAAGTACTGAAGTATATACAAATCTAAAAAAATTAATTTGGGATAAATAAGGAATTGGAAATAGGAAACGTTTTATTAATTTTATAATTACTTTTTTCCTGAAAGATTTCCGGTGTGAAACATTAAAATTTTATCTATTTATTATAGGATCTTAATTTTATTTTTCTACATTTTAAGATAACCCCCCTAACACATTTTTGATTATAACTCTATAAATACTAAATATAATGTATACAAACAGTATATTTTTCCGCACTGCCAGACTCTCAGAAATTCGAAAATGAAGTTGGGGGTGTTGCTATTCAAATTGGGTGTTGCTATTAAAAAAAATCAAAGTTGGCGCTCATTTCAATATGTAGATGACCCCTAATTCAAAATTTGACGACATATTCAGAAAGTACTTCTAATTTCCTGTTGAGTTATGTCTATTAGATGTTCCTGCGTCAATTAATAACGAAATTACAGCGGGTGTTGCGTTTTTTTCCCCCCTACTGTACATATTATAATTAATTAAATACAAATTATAAACATAAAAAAATAAAATATATATTTGAAACAGTTAATTCAATTAAATTGCACATAAAAGGAAACTGATTCCGATATTATTATCAGAATACAGAAAAACATCATTTCATTCGTCAACAGGGATAGTGGAATCAACTGAAACATATATTTTTCGGTTGCTTAATGCATCAGGATTATAATATTGTTTATTTGAATCAGTGGGAGTTTCAGATAATAAGAAAGAAAAACTTAAATGTTATTATTCTACTGGCATCATGGAGAACGAAAGGGTTAAACAATAAAGAAAAGATCTTGCGGTTCACATAAAATATAAATAATTTTAACTGTACTTACTCATTTTACCGTTTAGTCTTCAATGTTTGTTATTTGTACAATGACACAAAAACGTCTTTTATTTTTAATTATGGAGGAAATAGTCTTAGAAAAATTATGCTTTTAACTTTACTTTTAAAAAAGGAAATTTCTTCTTAATAATAAGAGCTAAATTTCCTGGAGATAAAGCTGAAATTTACTTCATAGCTACAAAAAAATATTGAAACTAGCAAACTCGTGCGAAATTTTTGCACCTTATTTCTTTTCTTATTTACCTTTAAAATTTGAATCTCATAAATATTATACCAATCTCACCACCTAATTAAAATTTTAATTTACCAGAAGCCAAATTATTATTAAAATCAAATTAATATTGTACAGAACTAAAAACAAAACCATTCATAGAAAGGTTTCGAAATAAAATTTCTGGTTAACGATCGAATTGATGAAGGGTCGTGTGCTATTTCGACCCGAAACAATTGTTGCGAGATTATTGCATTTTATGGTGTTTATTCACAGTTTTCTAAGTGCTAATTCCTATTCTGATTACACTTTTTATGATTACGTTTTTTAGTCAATTTATGATAATAATTCATATTTTGTATATATCTTTAAAGTATTGCTAGGTTTAAAATGACACTGCAACTTTTAAAAATACATTTTGCCATAAAATAATGTCATCAGATAAATATTGTCTCTTTCTTTTCCTTTTTCTTTTTCTTTCTTTTTTTTTTTTTTTTTTTTTTTTTTTTTTTTTTTTAGATAATTGAGCTGAGTCTACGTGCTCAAACATTGTCCAATTATAAATATTATATATTATCATCGCGTATTTTATTAATTACATCACTATCGTATCGTTTCGACAAAATGTAATCGTCACCGGTCCGCGTTAGAGAAATATTATATAGATAGATATAGATAAAATATTTTTTTACCATTGGTTTTCAGGAATGAGTAAATCTATAATAATAAAAGAAGATGTCTGTCTGTCTCTCTGTCTGTCTGTCTGTCTCTCTGTCTGTCTGTCTGTCTGAGCATCTATACGTTCAGTTCCTACTGAACGCAGAACTACAAAATTTGACATACGGGTGCTCAGAAGCCTGCTCGAATGCATAGTGAAAAAAGAATTTAAAAATTTTAATTAGTTCCGGAGATATTAATTAAAACGTCGACCAATGTCTAATTAAAAAGCCAGCGGATCGTAATTTCAGCCCTTTCAGCGTGTTCCTCAAAAGAGGAAGCAGAGAGAGAGAAATTTCGCGGGTTTTTCTAAAGCGATCGCTGCCAATCTGTTGGAAATATCAAAAATACACCTATACCACGAGAAAGAGCATTTCTTACCGATTCTTACGGTACAATTTTTTTTTTTGAAAAATACGGATTTTTTATATTTTTAAAAAAAGTTTTAAAAAGGGTCGAAAATTTTTCTTTTTCGCGATCATCTTTTTTGAAACGCCCTATACGACCGAGTAAAGTTTCCTTTTCTTAACAACTGGTAAATTTGAAAATGTCATTTAATCCTCTTTCGAACCATCTAAACATTTTTACAAAATACGGATTAGCGATCCACATTTTTAGATTTTACGAAACATCGATTTTTTCACAAAACATTTTATAACTCAAAAGCGTTTAGAGATAACTCATTTCTTTTATATATATATATAGATCTCGCTTCAACAATTCAATTCCCAAAAGATTGAGAGAAAATTTCAAAAACTGAATGAGTTATAATTTTTTTTAATTTTCAGTATCGCGGCAGTTTTCAATGAAATTCTGAATCGACGTTTCTGAATTTCTTGCAACTGACCTTGACAGAGAAGAGAGAATAAGATTCTTCAGTGACAGGTGCTAGAGGTCGGGAAAAAGTTGCTTTTCGTTTTTCGGCCATGTGACAAAGTATACTGGAAATAAAAAAAGCAGTTTTTGAAATTTTTCAATTTAAAATCGATCAAAAGCAGAACTTCGAAATTGCCCGTCATTATGGCTCACCTGTATGCAGTTAAAAAATCTAAAGTATAGCTTTAAAAATAAAATAAATAGACATTATATTTATTTAAATTCATTTTTATTTCATCTGTTAATGACACCATTCACCAATTTCATCTGTTAATGAGTTACTTTTAACAGAATAATACTGATTCCCCCCCCCTTTTTTTTTTCTTATGAGTTCGGTTGTAAACAAGCAGTTTTGGAATTCTTAAATTTTAGATGGATTTCAATTGAAATCGTTAATCGCCCTTGATAGATTGGCCATTTTGAGTCTAAAATATATCATAGATATTCATTGTTGTAATACATGATATACATCATGTATTACAATAATCATTACAATAATCATTAATCAATAATCATTAACAATAATCATTACAATAATCATGATATCATTATTGTAATATATGATAGATATTTTAAAGTATTTTTTATTGCAGGCTATTAAAATGATATAAGTCGTTCAAATTCTGTATGAAACTTTCGAAGAAAACTACGGAAAAACCAGAAAATTTTTATTCTTTTATATTTTACAGAGTTTCAAATTCAGATTTTCGCTCACATTTCGTACAAAAATTTTTAACGGTATATAGCCCGGAATTAAGCAAGTTTTGGAGAAAACCACAGATAAGTCAGACATATCTTTTAAAAAAATGTTATACGGCGCCGCAGCCGCCACCGAGCGGGACTTAGCTAAAGTCAGAAATTTGAAAGATCATAACATGGTGAGCGAACAGGATGTTTCAGATACTGAAAAGGGAAGAGGGCGCCGAAGGCGCTACCGGAAGGGAATTTACTGCGCTTTCAATAAGCTATTTTCACGATATATCGATAACCTGTTATTAGACCTGAAACAGGAAAAAGGCGCCGCAGGCGCCACCGAGCGGGAGTTTCGTAAAGTCGGATTTTTAAGGGATCGCGAACCAGCTGGTCGCCGAAGGCGGCTAGTAGAAAATAAATGATTTAACAGAAAAAAATAACGACACAAATTAAACAATGTATTAAGAGAAAACAGTTTTATCCGTCATTTGATTGAAAATAAGAATGGTATAGAATTAAAAAAAAAAAAAATAGATGTAATTCTATGTAAAGACCGCCAGACTGCTATTAATCACGAAATTGTTGTCGAAACATTAGGAAAATTAGAGCAAAACGTATATAAACAGTTAAATTATTATAATATATATATATATATATATATAAACCCAAGCCTATTTTGGTTTTCTAAGTAATAGACATAAAATTTCTCAAAACAGAGTTTAATTCAGTAAGACAGGACTTATTTTAATCTACCCTTCCGTATAAAGGCATGCAGTAATTGTGAATCATTTCTGGCATCGGTTACTATATTCATTTCTTAAAATTTCTTTTGTATAGCTTTAGCTTAGGAGCAACGTGTCGGATTTAAAAATTTTTATTGTCATTTTGGTAATGAATTCAAATGGCGATCGCAATTGACTAATTAATGACGTTGGCGAGAAACGTTCGAACTTATTCAGTGCGAAATTTGAAATTCAGCCAAGCAGTTCTGTAGTGAAGCTGTTCCATTTCTTTAGCATAATTTTTCTCAATTTTATTTTAAATATTTTTTAAAAAAAATTACACCTTTTTCTTCTTCTTCATCTTTTTTCTTTTTCTTTTTCTTTTTTTTTTTTTTTTTTGACATTAAAAGAAATATATTATTTATTTATTTTTAGCAACAATTTGTTTCTTTTTCTTTCTTTCTTTCTTTCCTTTTCTTTCTTTCTTTCTTTTTTTTTTTTTTTTTTTTTTTAATAATTTGAAAGTTAAAATGCAATTTTCATGTAATATATTTTGAATCAATTACCCGATTGAACTAAAAAAAAATACCACGTTAGCTAGATTTTATCCTGATAATTAAATTTACCAATTTTTTATAAAAATATAATAATCCAAACAACACAATGACAAAGTTCCCATATAACAGTGATCTTCCCTCTTCGCTCCCTGGGACCTCCTGGATACTTCCGGGAAGAATCCAGGAGGTCCCAGGGAGCGAAGCGGGAAGATCACTGTTATATGGGTTTCAGCTTTATATATTTTAAGCAGGCTTTATCCACTCTGCTGGTCACTATATTTAAATAAAATTTTTTTCTATATCACTTTACAAACAAAAGATAAAAACTAGCATGTTGTGGCCATCACAAGACTTTCTTCTATATTTTCCTATACATATTCAATCAGTAACAATATTAAAAAAAAAGAAAGTACGATTTTTTTTCTAAGTTTTTTTTTTTTTGTTAAAAGCAATACCTATTCAATCAGTAACAATATTAAAAAAAAAAAAAAAATTATACAGACACGACATTATTTCATTGTTTAAAACATGAAAATCTGACATTGACAGATTTTAATTTAGTGCCAGAGGCCTACTGCTAAACTTGTTAATATAGACAAATTCTTCTTTAGTTAATTCGTGACGATCTACATTCCATGATACAATTTTCATTAAATCAAACCAATGTGTTTCAGCTGCAGATATTGTAACAAATAACGTTGGAAGTCCAAACTGTCTTATAGCCGAAAAACAACGTTTTTTCTCTTTTTCCCAATGAGGGGGAGGTGTGCCTTGGGGGGGACTCATGTCAAAGGTGTGCCTTGGGGGGGGACTCATGTCAAAGTTGTACCTTGGGGGGGGACTCATGTCAAAGTTGAGCCTTGGGGGGACTCATGTCAAATTTGCGCCTGGGGGGGGACTCATGTCAAAGTTGGGCCTTGGGGGGGACTCATGTCAAAGTTGTACCTTGGGGGGGACTCATGTCAAAGTTGTGCCTGAGGGGGACTCATGTCAAAGTTGGGCCTGGGGGGGGTCTCATGTCAAAGTTGTGCCTTGGGGGGACTTCATTCAATAAATCCCCATTCAATAAACCGACTAAATAGGCCCTTAGCACTATTAAGAGTGTATTATAAAAATTCGACAACGCTGTACCGACTGAAATAGGGGTACCTTGGGTGGGACTCATGTCAAAGTTGTGCCTTGGGGGGACTTCATTCAATAAATCCCCATTCATTAAACCGACTGAAATAGGCCCTTAGCACTATTAAGAGTGTATTATAAAAATTCGACAACGCTGTACCGACTGAAATAGGGGTACCTTGGGGGGGTCTCATGTCAAAGTTGGGCCTGTGGGGGACTCATGTCAAAGTTGGGCCTTGGGGGGACTTCATTCAATAAATCCCCATTCAATAAACCGACTGAAATAGGCCCTTAGCACTATTAAGAGTGTATTATAAAAATTCGACAACGCTGTACCGACTGAAATAGGGTACCTTGGGTGGGACGCATGTCAAAGTTGGGCCTGGGGGGGACTCATGTCAAAGTTGTGCCTTGGGGGGACTTCATTCAATAAATCCCCATTCAATAAACCGACTGAAAAAGGCCCTTAGCACTATTAAGAGTGTATTATAAAAATACGACAACGCTGTACCGACTGAAATAGGGGTACCTTGGGGGGGGGGACTCATGTCAAAGTTGGGCCTTGGGGGGACTTCATGCAATAAATCCCCATTCAATAAACCGACTGAAATAGGCCCTTAGCACTATTAAGAGTGTATTATAAAAATTCGACAACGCTGTACAGACTGAAGTAGGGGTACCTTGGGGGGACTCATGTCAAATTTGGGCCTGGGGGTGACTCATGTCAAAGTTGTACCTTGGGGGGACTTCATTCAATAAATCCCCATTCAATAAACCGACTGAAATTAAGAGTGACCTATAAAAATTCGACAACTGTACCGACTGAAATAGGCCTCTAGCACTAAAAATTGTTAAAAGTTAAAAAAATCGATAACTTTGTTTTAAATTATTACAGATTTATAGTTCAACCATTCATTTTAAAGGTATTGACGAGATCTTTCGAAAGATACCCATCTTCAAAATTTACCCCCCCCCGGGGGTGTACTTTCCCCCCAGAGGGGGTAGCGATGACCCCACATGCACAGAATTTTTTTCCTAGTTAACTATTACTATTATAAATAACTCATATTAATTTTACAATCACAAGTTAAAAATAACTCTCATTATGTACATTTATACGAAATTTTGTCCTACACTGCCATGTTAAAAATTTAGAAAACATGAGATCACAGCGCCACCTGTTGAGCGATTGATCCCCAAATATAATCAGAACCAGTTTATGTCAGGGGCGAACTAAATAACAAGTTTGGTTAAATTTCGTGAAAAAAAAATTTTTTTTCGTTAAAAGTAAAAAAAATCGATAACTTTGTTTTAAACTTTGTTCACAGAATTATATAACTTGTTAACAGAATTATGGTTCAACCATTCGTTTTGAAGGTATTGACCTTTCGAAAGATACCCATCTTGAAACTTTGCACCACGGGGGGGGGCGATGCCTCCACATGCACAAAAATATTTTCCTAGTTAACTACTACTATTATCAACGAGATCTTTCGAAAGATACCCATTGTGAAAATTTACTCCCCCGGGGGGTGGTACTTCCCCCCCAGGGGGGGGGGGAAGCGATGCCCCCCATACACAAAATTTTTTCCTAGTTAAATACTACTATTATCAATAATTCATATTAATATTACAATCACAAGTTTAAAATAACTCTTATTGTGCACATTTATACGAAATTTTGTCCTATACTGCCACGTTAAAAATTTAGATAAAATGCGATCACAGCGCCACCTGTCGAGCTTTTGATCCCCAAATTTAATCAGCACCAGTTTATGTCGGGGAACAACTAAATACCAAGTTTGGTTAAATTTCGTTAAAAAAAAAAATACGATTTTTTCGTTAAAAGTAAAAAAAATCGATAACTTTGTTTTAAATTATCACAGATTTATGGTTCAACCATTCGTTTTAAAGGTATTGACGAGACCTTTCGAAAGATACCCATCTTGAAACTTTGTACCCCGGTGGGGGTACTTCCCCCCCCAGTGGAGGGGGGGAACCGATGCCTCCACATGCACAAAATTTTTTCCCAGTTAACTATTGCTATTATCAACGAGACCTTTCGAAAGATACCCATCTTGAAAATTTACTTCCCCTGGGGGTACACCCCCCCCCAAGGGGGGGGGGAACCGATGCACCCACGTGCACAAAATTTTTTTCCTAGTTACCTACTACTATTATCAATAATTCATATTAATTTTACAATCACAAGTTTAAAATAACTCTCATTATGCCCATTTATACGAAATTTTGTCCTAAGCTGCCATGTTAAAAATTTGCATAAAATGCGGTCACAGCGCCACCTGTTGAGCTATTGATTCCCAAATCTAATACGCACCAGTTCATGTCAGGGTGCAACTAAATACCAAGTTTGGTTAAATTTCATTCATTGGTTCGTGAGATACAGCGTCCACAAAAAAATGATACAGACAGACAGACATTTTCTAAAAACTATTAATTCGTGTTTTGCACATCCCAAAACGTGTAAATCCATCAAAAAACGGAGGTCGAAAATTTTCGCGAATCCAATACTTTCTCTGTATTACATATAGAAGAAAGTAAAAATTATTTGGAACTGATCGAAACCTTACCTCACTCATGAGAATGCCAAAGACAGCGTTTTGTTCATCTACAAAATCTCGTGTGCGTGTCCCTTTTAACTGTGACACGCATGTATCACTGGGCTTCCTTTGGGTTCTTATCAAATGGCAGTTTCAAAACGGACAGTAACGAAAAGTTGATATACCCCTTTTATATTTGAATCCAAATTACGTGTGAACAACACTGTTCTATGCGTACTGTACATAAAATTTACTTTCATGTTATTATCCTATATTATTTTGATTTATCAGCTCGACCATAAAATGACAGCAATTCCACGCAAATATAAGATTACAGTATTCTATGAGCGTCTAGTAAGACAAAATTAGCTAACTCATACGTCTATCGTGTAAGACAGCTAATTTTTTGTGGATATATATATTTCCTGGTTAGTTAATAGTAGTTGGTACATAAAGAAATAAATATGTAAATCTGATCATGGTAGAGCCTTATTATAGCTCCTTTTGACGACTTTCGAAATTTGTTGAAAAATACCTTATTTAAGCGGTTATTGTTTCTGTTTCTGTTTCTCTTTTTTCAATATTTTATAATTTATTTATATTTTTGATGTGCTACTTGATTAAAGAGGCTGTCGCGGAAGTAGAGTCCTTGGAGAAAAATGTCGGATTTGCACCAAAATTAAAAACAAAAAAATAAATACCCAGGATTATCAATAAATGAAGCTCTTTAAAATAATGCTGAATAAGCAATCATGCCAAGCGTACTATCCGTGCCAAAAAGACATACTATATATAATTAAAAAAAAAAAAACTAAAGTTGTGGTGCATTAAAAATGTTTATGAAACAAAATTCGGAAGAAACATGCTAGATTGTTATTATTATTATTATTTAATTTTTAATGTTATAAAGACGTCATTTTGTCATATGCATAAGTAAATTTAATATTTGATAATTTTTTATTCGTATTAAAGTATATTTCATTTTATGTCAAAAAAAAAAAAAAAAAAAAAAAAAAAAGAAAGAAAATTAACTCGTAAATTTTTTTGCCAACAATAAAAAATTTAAATGGCTAATTTTAAATGCTATTACAAGGTTTTTATTTTAATACTTTAATTAATTTTAAAATGTCTAATCAAAAATTCGAAAATCGAGTTTTGAGATGCATCAGGACAGGTCATTATGGACCTTCACGTAAATTTGTATATCTTTTATATCAGCTGTTTGCCTAAAAAATTCCGGGTAAATACACACGCACACACAACTTCTTTTATTGTATTCAAGTATAATATTCTTGTTACCATGGTAGCGTAATTCTCGTTGACAACAATGACTAATAAGCAATTATAATATTTTTACAAATGCAAACGATATTTTTTTTTATAATTCGAATAACTCTGCAGTCGCAAACCAAACATCCAAAATAAAATCTAAAATATTAGCTTAATATTGATGAATGAAAAAAAAAAAAAGCAGGATACTGAGGATACACAGAAAACTTTTTAAAGACGTCATATTGTCATATGCATAAGCAAATTTAATTTTGCATTTTTTCATTATTCGTGTGAAAATATATTTCATTTTATGTTGAAAAAAAAGTAACTCGTAAACTTTTTTTTTGGCAACAGTTAAAATTTAATAAGATCCGAACAACACGGACAACATCAGGTTGTGCATTGTCCTACTTAAATGTTGTGTTATAGAGGCCTCAAATATAGGGCAGAGCCACAGGACTTAACTCATCAGAAATGAAGCCGTTGCTCAGAAAGCCAGAAATGCAAACAAGAAGATAACGAGACATGTACTCAATGTCACCCATATCATCTTTTCAAAGGTATGAAGATGTCGAATGCCACTTGGCGACGTGCATGATACCGCTAAATACGGCCAGATACAGCCTTCTTGATGCAATAAACCGAATTGCAATTCGTCTGAAAACACAATGGCACGCTAGTCCATCGTCCATGTTTATCATTGATAAAGCGCTCTTGTCTATGATGCAGCTTCTAGAATAGCTGAGAACATTATCATCGCATAATAGCTCACTACGTAGAATAATAGTATGTGGGGATACTGATACACAGCTCGATCACTTGACGTTTGCGTTGCCTTCATTCTGAATAGCGACCTTTACATGTTAAAGCCTCTGGTTCTGCCCTATATTCGATGCCTCTGCAACGCAAAATTTAAATAGGACAATGCGCAACCACATGTTCGCCGTGTTTTTCGCCGTGTCTTCTTTGATACATAATAAGTTCGACTGTTACTCTGACCAACGCGTTCTGCTTATCTCGCACCAATTGAAAACGTCTGTTAAATTGTTGTCAAGCGATTGGTACGCCCTCATTCTCCAGTAAATCGATAGATAAACCGTGTCGTCGTCTTGAAGCTCCATCGAATGCTGTACTTCTACATGTCATCCAATCACTGTTCGATTTAAGGCTTACGCAGGTAAGTGCTCTTATTGCTGCTCTTATCGCTGCTTTATGTATTGATTTCTCAGGGTATATATCTCCACATTTTTCGAAAACTTTATCAGATGTTCTTTATACTATAATGTATGTGTCCAATAAATATCATTTTGTTATTTGCATTCTTTCCTGGTGTAGACATTTTAATGAGCAGTAGAGAAGTTCTTTTACGAAAAGAATCTGGGAATTTTAAACATTCTTCTAACTATCCCTTTTAACGTTTGTTTATTAAACTTTGTTTATGCAGTTTAACCACGTTTCCTACACCTAGCAGCGAGAAGGATTTCAAAGTCTTTGAGTGGTGTCAAATAGACCAAAAGGTCTGGTTTAAATAAACATCCAGCCATTTGGTTTCTCTTATCACTTATTTTTTCTCAACGACAAGATGTATCACCTCCTATTTTAACTCAGGACTCGTAGAGTCCGAATATGCGCAGAGGCTCCCATGGTCACAAGAAATATGGTTCAAAATATCACAGTGGACTTCAAGATAATATAAAAGGGCCCACCCACTGCCCCAGTGTGATGTTGCTTTCATTTTGAATTTTTGCGACAAAAATATTTTGTGTAATGATTATTGCTTAAACAATTGCATAGAAAAAATTGCTGTCAGTTTTTGTGATTCATGTTGTTTTCCTATTTTTTTTTCACCTTTTCGTAACCATACTTTAGTGCATTTAGTGCAAGTTTATTATGCATATGTGTAATTTATTTGCTTAAATTAATTACTAAAATAAAAATTTTCTATCTCTTTGGTTAGTTATACGAATGCATTATAATCAAAGCGTCTGTGTTTCGCATGAAAGAAATTATATATAACGTAAAATTATGCATAAAAAATGTACAATTGAATATTCTAATTTTTCAGTATTGTCTACTAACAGAACTTGCAGAAACTAACTGATAAACGTGCTACTAACTCCCATAATCCTACCTGCATAGAAACGTGTGCACTTTAATATTCTATCTTTTTTCCTTTTGTCTACTCTTTTAAATGTTTCAGGAACTAAATCATAAGCTAGGTGATCATTCTGGGTCACTAAGTTTTAATGGTTTTGGTTTCCAGCCCATTCATAACATATAACTATATAGTTAAAAATAGTTTTTTTCATAAATGTTTAAAAATGTCTATTGGCTGGATCAGCTGTCTTATGTAATAGGTGTAGATTTTTTTTAAATTTCTTTCCTTTATTTTATTTTTTTTTAGTGAGGGGGGGGGGGGAGTCAACTGGTACTTAAATTTCTTTGTTGGGGGCCCTTTCACAATTTCAGACATTTTCCTGAATACAAAGTCTTCAGTTTTGCTTTGTAATACTTTCTGATGTGATATAAGCACCCGATTATATATATATATATATATATATATAAATAATTTCATTTAAATTCTCATAAACAGCATTGTTGCGTACTTGGGGTTAGTAAACAGCCTCTAAATGAAAGGTGAATCTTGCAAAGGTTAAAAAGTTTGTTTACAGAAAATTCTAGAAGATTAACGTTTAGTAAACATTAACTTCAGTTTCACCAGAAAACACAGCTTAAATAACAGCTAACAACATCAAAATCACAGCATAAACTATATCAAAGAATTCACACACAGATATAAACTGTAATCAAATAGTAGCACGAGACTAGTCACGGAGTTCTTCAAAGTACCAATTGGCAAGAAAACTGACTGATTTGGCAACGATGAAAGTTCCTTATATAACCTCGTAGATTAATTAAACGACATATTCAAATAAAGACTAATCCTTAATTAATGTGTTCTTAGAGATAAACTATCACCCTAGATTTCATTTCTTTAGCGAAATTTGTGTAATTAAACGATACAATCAAAGACTTCAAAAAATTTAAAAATTATTTTGTCATGTTTTAAAATTCTCATGCAATGCATCTTTAAAAAAAAATAATTTAAAAAGAACTTCACAGTTTTAAATTGAACTTTTATAAAAAAAAAAAAAGTTTTCTTTATTAATTTTAACGATTAATTTTATATAAATTGTATATATATATATATATATATATATATATATATATATATATGTGTGTGTGTGTATGCATATATATATTTCATTTTTTAAGTAACTAATTGTCATTTCATAAAGCAAAGATATGAATAATGATGATAAGATAAAAAAAAATTCGGTGCGGAACATAATTGGTTATGTGCCAAACCTTTGATATCAGTTCTTTTTTAAAAATGTCATTTATATATTATCAAGGAAGCAAAATGATCTGGGTAATTATTCTTTTATTACTTTTCAGTTTCTGCGAAAGTTTCCTCTCGCACAATCAGGAAGAAAATTATATTATGAAAAGGAATGGGCTTTCATTAAACGTTTGAAGAATAGTTTATATCTTATAACCACAAAGAAAAAATTAAACGCGATTAAATGAATGATCATGTGCTATAAGAATTAATTTGCTCGTATCCATTTATCAAGCCATTTAATGTTAGGGCAAAATATATTATTTTTTATTATTTTGTAAATATATTTTATTTTAACAAACATTTATTAGACTTAAAATGTAAAAATATAATGTAATATATATTCCCACTGTTAAAATGATGCACAAAATATAATACTTATATTGGTACTGAAAAAATAATACAGAAAAACTGTTTTGAAGTACAATTTATTCAAAATGAAAGATTTTGGTATTTTTACTTATACAATTCTTCAGGTTGTCATTAAAAGAAAAATTATTTTCAGTAATAATAAGGAGGGACTGAAACAATAATAAAAGAAAAGCTACATTGACAATTTCAAAAAATGTTAAAATAAATATCTTTCTTAAGTTAAAAACGCTTAGGAAGCGTTTAGGAATAAAAACGCTTTCGGTATTATAAAAATCTATAATATTATATTACTGTATATTATTTAAAATCCATTTTATAATATTGTAAAACATGTTATTACACTATCAATCAAAATCTGTTACAATATATATATATATATATATACATATATATATTTGTTTCTTTAAACTTATTGAAGCAGTGTTTGGGTGCTAGACATATGTTAGCTATTTGTAATACAGCTGCAAAATTTAGACACAGCTTTATTTATTTTTAGAGTCAGACTAGTTTTTCAAGCACCAGAGATATAAGTTATTCTGAAAAAATTATAATTTAACTTTTATCCCGTAAATATATTTTACCATTTAATACACCTGCACCTAATGAAGAAAGATTCACTCTTCCAACTCCTATAGAGTTTTCAAGAAACGCTTATTTTATTTCATTTTTTAATTATTATTACTTTTTAAGAAATTTACAAATTCTTTTGGTTTGTATGCAAATAAAACAATCGGCAGCAAAATTATTCGAGCGCTAGCAAAAATTCCTATATAAAAAAGTACACTTAATAGTGTTTTCTTAAATACAGCCTTGTCGAATCATGTTTTTAGTCAATCTAATAACGTGATTCGAACAGCATTTACTTATCAATACGGTATTAAGTGTTTTTCTTTTTCTTTTTTTTTTTTTTTTTTTTTTACATAGGAATTTTCGCTAGCGCTCGAATAATTTTGTTGCCGAATGTAAATGAAATATATCACAACTATATCGGAAATATTCATAAAACACAATAAGAAAGAAACAGATAATATTTTATATAGATATGTTAATCCTAAATGAAAATTTTCAAAAGTAATTTAACAAATTAAAAGCAATTTTTGGAACTTTAGAAATGTCAAATTGACATTTATTTTTAAGAGGTCTTGTAACCGCTTTAAAACTAACTGAATACCAAGCTTGACATTAATGAAGGCAATTTAGATTGTTAAATATTAATGTTAATTCACATTATTTTCATCATTACTTCACATACATAGCTTAGACGTGCCTGCCTTTCATGCATATCTGAAGTATTCCGAAAGCTTTAAAATAATACGCATATTAAAAGACGACTGAAAGAGAGTTCTCGAATCACTTTCAGATGCAATAAATGAGTTTTCTGATGCCATGCACTAAATGAGATAACTCTTTATTTCGAGAATACATTGACTTTGTGAAGAGTATTCGGTTTCCATTGTGAGGATGCTATTTAACATATTATTCACTTTAGGGAATTTATTCCTTTGTTTCAACAAGATAAATTTTGCATGTAGATTTATTCTCTTCAAAATATCCTGCCTGCCGGTATAATTATTTGTTAAATACGAGCTATAAGAGAGATTGAAATAGAAAACGAATGTATATTACAGTAAATACAAGATTTTAATATGTGGATGTCAGGAAAATAGGCATTGTATTATTCTATAGTGTTTTGAATAAAATATTTCGATTTTTTTTTTTTTTTTTTTTAATAATATATGTTAAGATATGTTTAGCACATAATGGAATTATATTTATCACCCTGTGACATATCTTAATTCTATTTTTATTCCGCAAATGTTTCGTCATTATTTACAGAGCCAGTTACAATACAATAGAATGAATTATTTTAAGATATTACGGGATATAGTTATAGATGGAAAAAATAAAAACATAGCTTAATGATGTGCATTTGCACGAGTAAAAAACAAATATGTTTTATATCTAGTAAAACAAAAAAAAAAAAAAAAAATCATACATGTATACTAATATTATAAATGCGAAAGTTTGGATGGATGTTTGTTACACAATCACGCCACAACGGCTAAACGGATCTGGATGAAATTTGATACAGAGATAGGTAATAGTCTGCAATAGGACATAGGCTATTATTTATACCGGAAATTTGATTAGATTTTTTAAAATTTAATTAAAATATGAAAATAATAAACTGGTAATTGCCTTAATATAAGCCATTTAGATTTTTAATTGTTGCCAAAAATGTTTACAAGGTGTTTTTTATTTTATTTTATTTTTTTTTTTATTCAATTATTTTTTATTTTCAACATAAAATGAAATATGCTTTCACGCAAAAAAAAAAAAAAAAAAAAAAAAAAAAAAAATACATATATATATATACTAAATGTTAAATGAATGAAAGGTATATGTTTATAACTTTAAAATAAAATTATAATGATGCAAATCTAGCATGTATCTTCTGAATTTTATTTCATAGCGTTGTTTTATATACCTCAACTTTGGATTTTTTATTTTATCACGGATGAATCACGGTTGGCATAAAAGATAATTCAGCGTTACATTAAACGTATTTACTTATTGATAATTCTGGACATTTTTTTTTTTATTTTGATGCTGAAATAGATCGGACATTTTTCGCCAAGGACAGCCACTTAACGCCAAGTAACTCAAAGCCCCTTAAAGCGCATCAGAAATATAACTAAAATAGCCTACGCGCGCGAAATATTTGCATTTTATTTCTTTTCTTATTTACCTTTAATATTTGAAACTTATAAATGTTATACCAATTTCACCACTTAATTAAAATTTTAATTTACAACGACGCCTTTTAAATTTTTGTCGTCATGTTGGCGATGACTTTTTATTAATTTTGTTATATATATATATATATATATATATATATATATATATATATATATATATATATATATTATATATATTAAATAAGTAAATAAATAAAATAAAATAAAATAATTCCTATTTTGTTTATATTTTTTATGATTGTGTTTTTTAGTCAATGTATGACAAAATACAATTTTTCGTAAAATAATCTCATGAGACAAATGTCGTGATTTTTTCTTATTAGTCGACTGAGCTAAATCCGCGTGCTTAAATATTCTTCATGTATAAATATCCTCGCTTTTATCCTCGCGTATAATATCGTTTCGACAAAAAATAATTGAAACTGGTCCACGTAGAGAAATATTATATAGATTATAAAATATTGAATAAAAGAGAGAAAAGAAAAGATAGAAAAAAATAGGAACACTAATCGCATGAATTATACTTTGGTCTAAAACGTCGACAAAAATTTAAAATTCGCTAAAGGAAGCTATATTAAGGCTGTACCATGATCAGGTTTACATATTAATTTATTTATTTATTTTTCTATATACCAAACACAATTAACTAAGCATGAAGTATATATAACCACGGAAAAAAAATATTAATAATTGTTTCATGCGATAGATGTAGCCGATCATAGCTTAATGTAATATTATATTTGGCTTGAAATTACTGGCATTTTATGGTTGATTGATTAAATCAAATAAACATAGGAAATAACGTGAAAGCAAATTTTCTGTACATCACGTATACTGTTGTTCATATGTAACTGGGATTCAAATGTAAAAGGGCTACTTCAAATTTTTCGATACTGTCCGAATCGAAACTGTGATATTTGACAAGCACCAAAATGGAAACTCACGAGTAAGCCATTGCCGCTGGCAATAGGGACAGGCACCGGAGACTCGGAGGACGAACAAGTCGTGCCGAAGGCAGCGGAACCCAAATCTAGCTTTTCAGCGATTTCAGTATTTTTTTTTTTTTTCATTTTATCATAAAGCTATATACAAAAGAGTTTCCTTTAAATATAATGACCAGCGAAGCGGGCAAAGCCTGCTAGTCATTCATAAATTATAAAACTTTATCCGAAAGTCTCTGAAGATTTGAACAAATATATTATTCCGAGATAAACACAATTATAATATTTTCATTTTGTACAACTCAAAGATGACAAATTAACCGAATAATACATTATTCCAGACCTAGAATGATAAGGACTGTATTATGTTAACGATTGGTTTGTACTTTCTTAATTAATTATAGAGGAAAATATTTTTTGAGGATTAAATGATGTTTTGGGCGAATAAAATAGCAAAGTGTTTTATCATCTATTTAAACCATATATTTTCGTTATTATTATTTATTCGTTAGCACGGATAGATTATTGCATTTAATTTGTGATACAAACATTGCTATTTGTTATGTGGAATACAGTCGAACCTCGTTAACGTGAACACGCTTATGGTGAATTCCTCTTAATATGAACTATTTCGAGAATCTCTGTCAAAATGAAGATTGTTTTAGTTATATGAAAATTATTTACTGATAGCATAAACTACTGATAACATGAACAACCTTTTTACTCCCCTTGAGGTTCATGTTAACGATGTTAGACTGTATTACGGACAACCCTATATTACGAGATACAGTAACAGGAAGAATAAAATGGAATTTAATTTAACTGTGTCCATTTTTTACTCGAGTCTAAAGTAAAATTGCATTAAAGAAAATAAAAGAAATTAAAAACTTGCATCAATCACATATAATTAAACACTTTTACCATAATTGTATCGAAAATAATTGGCATCGGGGAGTGAAACTACTGAATCTTCTCAGATAAAGATTTCCATTTTAATTGCAAACATACACATAAGGGGATACATGCACACTTTTACATACTAGATAACACACACACGCACGCTCACTCAAGTGCATATAGTGAAATCATGTATCACTCATAAATTACAAAACACCCCCGTTTTGTAGGAGAAAATACAGTCATTATGGGCAAAACTATATTACATTCTAAAAACAAATTTCGATCTTGTTTTCTAACTGCCTTATTTTATTTTTTTAAGTTTTAATTGTTTGCATATCTTTTGTGAAATATTTTTATTTACGATATCGTTAACTAAACCTTTTTCACCCAAGACAGTGATTCTGTACAATTTTTAAACTTTTGTTTTGTTTTCCTAATAACTGCAAAAAATTCCCTTACACTTTCAACTATTTTGCAATTACGAGATGAAAGCAGGGATACTATTTTCATTTTGCATGACTCAAGGATGACAAATTGCTCATATGAAAATATTTTTCTAAGCTAAGAATGTGTGGTATGCTGAGAAGTACATTCTGCCGCTAAGGAATGTCTACTTTCGTTATTTATATTGAGAATAAATATTTTCGTGATATTTTCTGTAATAACACTTAAGGGAAAACATTTATTCAGCTTAATGAGTTTTGTGAAGGAATAAGTAAATCTAAATGGAATATCCCGGCAATACATTTATTCATCATATTGAAATGTGTGCAGTGATAAAGAAAAGATAATAATAATACAATTGGGATGAATTAATCTTTTTTAAATGTTATACAATTTAATGTAATGATTAATTCATACATTTGATAAACATTAAAAAAAAAAAAAAAAATCTGTGCGTTAGGAAATATTTTTATAGGAAAAGATATTTAATTAGTAATAAATAAAAAAAAATGAAAAAAAAATCATTATTAGGTCATATCTGTTAAAAAAAATTATGTTTGCCGATCACTCGACATGGCTGCAGGCTGAATTGTCCTATCTAGTAGAACACTCGCCGTTCAATTCATTACAGTTACTTTATCCTATTTTTTTCACAAATTTATCAGGGTCGGTTTCGTATTTTAGTTTTCATGCAATTCCATACTATTCGCAATGCAAGGAACCTCATCATGGAAAATTATATAAAAATTTGTTCTGTTTTGCTATGTTACAAAAATCTTAAATTTCGAATGTTTTACGAAATTTTAATATTAGAATATTCATAGTCAATGATGTTCAAGCCAGTACCATAATGTGCATAAATAATAGTATAAATAACATTTCAGAAATGACCTCACATTTTTACGATAAAATTATTCTTCATAATGGATATTTATGTGAAATATCGCCATTTTGTGCCATGTTAAGAAAATGGTATTATTTATGAATTTTTCAAAATTTTTGTTAATGTTGATCTTAATGTCAAAGATGATACTTTGAGAGTTTCTGACATCTTTACGGTGAAATGTTTCTTCAAAATAGGCAAAATTCAAAATCGTGCCTTATTCTGCCATGCTATCGTAAATTTCGAATAAGCTACGAAATTTTCAAAGTTGAGTTTTCATAGTTAATGATGCTCACTCAAAACGGATAACCCTTTGAGTGCTGAATACTCGCGGCCTATGCGGTCCATACGGACGGCGCGCGGTTGGCGCTGACGAGTTGTCTCATTCTTATCGCGGACGCGCTTTATGCGAGTGTTGCATAGTACACTGATCATTTCTGCCGGGCGAGTATTTGCGTCCATAGTCCATACTGATAACATCTGCTAAGCGCGTATTTGCGTCCATAGTCTATATTAATGACTTTCGCTGGACGCGTATGTGCGTTCATAGCACTCAAAGGGTAAGCGAAATTTTCCCTTAATCTTTTATGTGAGGAAATTCTTAAATTTCTAATAACCTAACAAATTCTCAAGCTAGAACCCTGATAACGGATAATGCTCATGCCAGAAACATAACTAAATTTTAAAATCTGGTCTAATAACTTTAAAATAAAAATTCTTCTTTCTAATGTACGATTAAGAGAAATTTCGCCTATTATCGTATGTTAAGAAAAAATTGTAAATTTCGAATCATTTACGCAGTTTTTAAATTAGAACGTTGGAAATCCATAGGGTTCTTGTCGCTGTCGTAAGCGATATTATAAAACTGGTTCGCCTTCTTCGTGACTATCTCTTCTTGAGATATCAGGTACACTCACAAAGTGATGTAATGAAGCCTCAATCAGTCACTCACTGGTTAAAACATTCGAAATCGTTCTGCAGTTATAAGCATAAGTTGTCCATGGACAGTTGAGTTGGTTGAGGTAAGGCTACCAGTTGAATTTAGTTTTAGCTGGCGATTGTTTAGAAGAAAATGCAGATTGTCCATGGGAGAGTTAGGTTAATTGGAAAAAAGGCTACCAATCGAATTTTGTTTGAGTTGAAAAATAAAGTACCATAAAAAATGTGTTGATTAAAAAAAAAAAAAAAAAAAAAAAAATTGATTTTAAAATTGTTAATTGTTAAGCGTAATATATATGTAATATATATATATACAGGGTGTTTATAAAGTCCCGGATTCATTTTCATGTTTAATAACTCATAAAATAATGAAGATATAAACAAACTTATATCATTTATTGATGGAATAACTCATATATTTTCTTTTCAGGTTTGAATATCTTTACTTTTGTAAATATCGTCTGCGCGTGTGGTTAATTTCAGATGCACGTGGTTAATTCAGACATGCTTGCCGCTACTTGGCGTGAAATTGACTATCGACTGGATATTCACCGTGCGACGAAGGGGGCACACGTGGAAGTTCATTGACAAGGGTCATAAAACTTTTTGAGTCTATCTAACCATTTATGTTATTAATTTTAATCTATCTTTATTATTTTATGAGTTATTAAACATCAAAATGGGTCCGGGACTTTATAAACACCCTGTATATTAAATTATTGCTAATTAAATTATTATTGATAATTAATGACAATTAAATTATTGTTAAATTATATATTATATATTAAATTATTGCTATTTTCTTAATTGCTGAACAATAATGTATTACTGTATTGATTTAACCCTTAAATGCCGTGTGTTGCCTTTCGGCAACATACCCAATTTTGTCTTCTAAAGTGTTATTAGAACAATATTGAAACTCTAATGCCTTCCGATTGACAACAAATTACTTTTTAGCTGTAAACTACAGTTGAAATAAAGAATGATTTTAAAAAGTATTTTTCCAGTGATTTATTTAATAGAGGTAAGGATAAAAAAATTTAAATTGATTATAAAATAATCAGACATTTAAGGTTAAAGAACAATCTGGATAGCTTATTACGCAAATTTCTATTTCTCTACAAAACCATGAAATATAAAAAACACATTTTCAAAACATTCACTAACTTAAATTTTTAAATAAATGCTTCATAATCAACCCAATAAATATTAGCTATACATTATTAGAAATGAAATGTTTTTAAAAATAATTTTTGCGATTAAATCTTTTTCTCAAAACCTTACCAAGGTAATACAGCTAAAACTAAACATAAAGAATTGAAACGATTTGTTTGCATCGATAAAATGGAACCGAGTATTTTCAAAGAGGAGATGTTTCGCAACTGACTTCTTCAAAACGATAGAATTTACTCTGACAAAGAGAGAATACTTACATAAAACGTAATTTTTACGCTTAAAATTAAAGAGGAGTTGTGAAATTTAAAATTTGTTTTTGAGGATAATGGATTTAAATATAATTTTTCCCGTTTCTAAATAAACCTCTTTCGTTAAGACAGCTATTTATCTTTTGCCATTTTTAAAGAAATGTGATAGGTTAAATATTTTATGATTTTCTATGAGTAGTGCGATGCATATAACATGGCATAGATCATTATGTTTTTTTTAATTTTTGATTATACTATAATTATTGAGAACTTTCGTATTCATAGAAATTTTCAATAAAGGAAATTTAAAAATTTTCAAGCACATAGAGTTGTGTGTAAATTGTATAAGAATATTTCTATAGATCAGTCACTCTTGTTCGTTAAATTGTATAAAAATTATTTCAAAAGTGCGTGATTATAAGAACACCAGACCAATGTAAAAGTAATTAAATATAAGTGGAGATACTTTGTGAAGGAATATTAAAATAAAAAGTAAAAATACGTTTTGAAAAAAAGTAAATTATTTTTTTATTTTTTATTTTTAATTTTCGTTTTTTTATTCTTTTTATTTTTTATCATTCTCATACTCATTCGTCATTAATACTCAGAGAGGAATTTAAGAAGCTCCAAAATGGTTTAAAATTTTTTCTCTTATTTGTGCTTTTGTTATGTTGTTTTTCCTTTTTCTTTCCATTTTAAAATATAGTTTACAATACTAGTCAGAATAATAATGAATTTCAGCATACTCTGAAAATTTTATTGGTTCTTCGGAAATATTATTATTTTTTAATACTATAGAAAATAACAAAGTTTCCCATGTACGTGCACATTAAAAGGAATATTCTCACTCTAAAAAATTCTTACCACACTTACAATAATATTTGTGATGTTGCCTAAACATTATTATCATAAGCATTCATTTCAAATTAAGCGATAGTATATTTTTAAATATGTATTGCTTTATTCCAAAAAATAAGAAAAAAAATATGTGTAATTCACAGTATCAAATTCCATATTTCGTTTGTGCATTATATCTATATTATAAGGTTATACCACCGCACTTTAGAATGTAATAAAACAGGGAAAATGAAGCTTAAAATCTATGAAAAAAAGCATGGGAGGACAACGAAAAAAACTCACAGTATTAAGTGCGTAAAAAAATAAAAAAAAAAAAAAAAAAAAAAGTCTGCCACCGGAAGAAACAAAAGAACAAAATTGACTGGAGAAAATCATCGAACAGCGTAAAGGGACTCGTGGTGGGGCCATGAAGCTATCGTCGAGGGTTTAATACGTCTCGTCTCGTACGTTAAACTTATACTATGCATATTGTAATATTTTTTTCAATCGTCAAGCATATATATGTATATTAACTGTCAACGCTAAAAAGGTTAAATATTTAGCAAATTATTCTTAAAAAAAAAAAAAAAAAAATCCCTTTTTGGCAAGCTTAAAGGCAAAGGTAGATAGATTCCTTTACGTTAATGTTACAATTGGAAAGAAATTTTACATATGAATTAATATTTAGCCAATGGCTTTGTTCCCGCAAATTGCATTATTTACATCGCTATTCTGTTTTCAAGAAATTTAATATTCAACTACAAAAGGGTTTTAGTCATTCTACTTAAAATTTTAGGCTAGATTTAATTATTTGTAAGTGTTTCAATTTTTTCAAATTCAAGAACATAATCATTCAACAAATAGAAGTCTTAAAGATATACAATCCCAGCAATGGTGATTCCGGGAAGGGGCTATTGGGCTACACCCCCTCCCCACCCAAGCTTAATCAAAATTACAATTTTTATTTAAAATCAATATAACTGTTGTTCAATATCTTTCTTTTAAAAGAAAAAATAACAGAAACGTGAAAATGCACTTGTGATCTTACTATGGTCAAGCTCTTGTAAGCCTGGCGTTGCTATGGTCAAGTCAAATACAGATAAGTGGTAGCGATTTTTGGATAGCTATTTCATTGCATTTTTTATTGAATTATTGAAAGTTTTGTATTGTGTTTTTGTGATTCTTATTGTCAGATGAGTAAAAATTGTAAAGTGAAACTGTTTTGGTTCACATAAGCTGGAACATTAACATAAACATTACTTAACATTGGACCATTTGGCACCGCTGAATTTCAATGTTAATTGTTAAGAATTTAGTAAATTGTATGATTTGGCGAGATTTTGGAGACAAAACTTGCGACTTAGCAATGGAATTTGTGCATTTTAGAGCGTCCCCTTTTAAAAACTAAAATAACTAAAATCTTTGTGACCCTAATGGAACTATCCAATTTAACAAACTAAAAACTAATCTTACTAACTTTTCCAAAGTCCCGTCGCAAAAATTTGAACTTTTTCAGCTGCCTACGAATTCTCTTCATTAGAAGCCTAAATTTTGTTTTTTATTAACTGCTGCCCTCTGTCACGTGGGATTTTATATCCGGCAGCAAATGTATTTTTTTTTTTTTAAGTGTTTATGCAATAAACAACGGGGGAGACTTAACCTCTAGAAACGGGCTCTTTCAAAATTTCACATTGTTATGTGACATTTGTTGTCAGAGCCCTTCTTTGGAGGTTAAAATCACTCAAAACTGCTGCATAGTGGTGAGCGGCCTCCTTCCGTCTTTGAATCCTTGAATGGAATTTGTGATTTGGCGGTAAAAGTTGATAATTGACGACGAAATTTTTGACTTGGCGACAAATTTCGTTGTCTGGCGAGAAAATTTGGTGAGCTTGGCGATGGAGAAAGGCAGCTTTGGCGTCATTATATTTTCTTTCCACGCGAAAACCTCATATCTCTTCACGAACCAATATCTTGTTTCGACAAGATAAAAAGTCAAAGGAAGCTGTAACGTATTACTCTCAATCGTAAATTTTAAATTCTTGCCTAAACTGACATTCTAAACCATTCACCACAAGCGATATTTGTATTAAGATTGACGTAGTATTTTAATTTTATATTTTTAAATGATTAGTTAAAGCGTTTAACATGGTTTTTAACTAACACACTTTTATTAACTTGATATGATGCAACTATTAATGTATATAACGTAATTTTGCAATTCAATTTTCGGCAACTTCTTGTCGTCCGAAGGACCTGAAATTTTGCACAGACTTCATAATCAATGAGAATACTAGATACAAGTGTTTCCAGGTGCTTTTCCCATCAGGGGCAGGTTCCAGGGGCAAACAAAAAATCTATACTTATACAAAACTATCGTATGTGACACAGGATTTGGATGTATTTGTATAATTTCGAGTGGCAACCGTTAATATTTTTTAATAAAAATTTAAAAGTATGTAATAGTTTTCTAAAACCTTTATTAGTTCATTTTTCAATAACAAAGTGTTCTTTATTTCTTTAAAATGGTATAATATTTTATTTATCAAAATAAGGGAATTCGAGTAATGAAATACTATAATTTAAATTTTTCATGAAAATAAACTTCAACGGAAAATTCATTAAAATCGTCCCTAGTTCATTTGTTAAAGGGATAATACCTAAATGTCCCCAAATTTATTACATTTTCTATCATGCCAGTTTAATTCGTTTAGCATCGATTTACACGATTTTTTTTTTCTTTTTTAACGATGACATTTATCTTTTACATTATAGCATCTATGGCATAAAGCTAAGTCTAAATCTGCTTAGCCCTAAGATATGTTGATTTTATTTACTTATTTATTTATTTTTTTATTAACATTTATTTTATTTGTTTAAAATTACGGATAAAATTTTATTTCATTTTTCTTAGTATATTGTTGTAATTGTGACGTCATATTTTCTGTTAAATTAAACTTAAAAAAAAAAAAAAAATCAGATTTTTCTATTGTTTGAAAACATGATTAAAATTTTATTATAATTTCAGTGATCTTTTTTATTATCGTTTGCACGTGACATAAGCATCAGATTACAAAATTTTGCAATGAAAGCTATAGAAAATGTCGGCTTCATCACAAGTGCTGAAAAATCACTTTTTAACTTGTAACTTTTAAGCAATTGAAGTTATCGAAAAAGTTTAAATACAAAAGTTGTTCTTTAGGGTAAGGAGGTAATTCGCCTGATTTGAAGTATTTTCCTATTTTCAATATTAAAGAAGTTATGGTCAAATGAAAATTTCCACCCCTCACCATTTCCACCCCCTTTGAGCTGGATACCCCATCTACGAACTCGACCGAGATTTTTACTGTTCTGACAACATATCCCGAGTTGGTTAAATTTAAATAAAAATTACTCCAGTTATCGAGTTCACAACTTAACATGGGAAAAAGCGTTATACATATATATATATATATATATATACCTATATATATATATATATATATATATATATAAACTTCTGAACGGAGGATGGTTTTGGGATCTAGGGGTCATGATCGGTGAAGATATGAAGAAATGTTCCAGAAGTCGTGTCATGAGAACCATTGCAATAGGTAGATCTCCTATAAGGAATCTACCTAAAAATCGTAATATGTAAGAATGGAAATTACGTTACACCAAAATTGCATTATGGAAATTAATACATGGGGAATGACATGAAAACAAAAATACAAAAGTTGCAGTACCAAAATTATGCAGAAAATTAGTTTTGTTTCATACCAAATTAGCAGATTTGTCTCCGTTGCAAATAAAGAAATAAGGTGATTTAAAAGTGAAAATAATCAGGCAAAATGCGTTGCGAAGTTTTGAAAGAGACTCTTATTTGTTCTCACTTGACGAAGAATAGTCATCTTTATTCGATCGGAAACAATTATTACATGTTTCTGAAATATATTATGTTTGTTTAGAAAAATTCTATAAAAAAAGTAATAAAAATAAATATAATAATAATATTAAGTATCCATCTATGTACACACAGGCAGGATATTTTTTCCGTTTTCGAAGTTAAGCAAAAGAAAGAGAGAGAGAAAAGAAAAACATCAAAGAGTTTTCTTATATTAGTAATTAGTTTTTATCACATGCATTCATTTTACTTTGTATGTTTGCTTATTTCTCATGAAACACATTTTTTAATGAATATTTCTATATTACTTTTAAAATATATAATTGCAGTTTGATAGAAATATGGACAAATTTATAAATATTAAACAAATATTTCAATGAAGAAAATCACTTTAAATTATGTTCGCGATCAACAAACTCATTCAAGCAATACCAATACAGCTTTCTAACTGCTCCTTTATTTTACGTTAATGAATATGTGAAACATTTTAAAACTGATACTTTTCGTGCACGTTTCACGATTTTCTAACACTTTTCGGGAACTTATATTGAAATTTTATATCGAACATTTATCGATGCCATAAACTTAAAATCGCCTTTTTACTTTCTCTTACCCATAAGGTACAGAAAGTATTGTTTTAGGGTCAAATTTTCGAACATGAGTTTTTGTTATATTTACACGTTTTGAGGTCCCTTGAATGCAAAAATCATGTTTTTAGCAATGGTCTGTTTCTGTCTGTGTGCCTGTGTGGGTGTTATCAGCATATCTCAAGAACAAATACTAGAAGAATTTCCAAACTCGGCATTCTAAATGTGTATCATATAGCGATTCTACACTAAGTTTTTTGTTGAGATGAAGCAAATAGTTCGTGTACATGGGCACTCAAGAGTATTGAAATACATTACGTCTATGGTGAAATTTGCAGGTAAGTCGAGTTTAACATCTATAGACTGCACTAAACCAAATGGAATGAATATATATATATGTATTATATGCATAAAAACATGCCTCATGTAGATATGACAGGGAAATCATTCACTATTCATTTACAGGGCTACACAAAAGAACTAGATTGTAGTGCGACAATAGCTGAAAATTGATGGAAGTGCATTTCAGGTTGTGCCGTATATTATTACTATATGATTGTATTTATTTGCACTATGTGGTTTGTACACATTCTTCAAAAGACATACAGGGTTGTAAATATTTAAGCGATAACATTCTTTTTTATTGTTCGTGGAAGTGATTTACTATAATATTTTACCATGTCCAGGAAAGCTGCTCAGGAATGGAAATGAATTCTTCATAGACATATGGTAAATAATGTATGTTTTTAAGCTAAATATTAATCGCTTGTTTTTTGTGTATTTATACGTTTTGAGATTTCCTAATTACCAAAGTCAATTTTTTTAAAGTTTGATTATTGTCTGTGTCTTTTAGAGTAACTTGAAAACGAATAATTTCAGGAGATCCAAAAATTGTATTTTCAAATTAATTTAAATTTGTTGCTGGAAAAGTTTGATCAAGATTGTTAAGTTTCACGGACTGTTGCATGTGAAAGTTGTCTGAATAATTTTAAGTGAAATTTAATTTTAATAACAGATTTAAATTTTATATAAATGCAGGTGCAATAATAAAACGGCTGGTTGAGGGAGCCCCACACAGAACTATTTATCATAAAAAACTCTTCCGAAGCCTAATTTGAATTATTTTAACATAGATTTACTTAACAGTACTCGTTATGTTACCTCTTAATTTCCAACCTGTATTTATAGTACTAAATTTCAGGGTAAGAGAAAGTCGTGTGAGTGACACACCAGAATATTTTGATTTGTCTCACTCTCCTTGCTGGAGTGTCATATACATATTTATTCAGAAATCAGTGCGCATGCTTAGGAGATTATTAGTCAAATGTTAGGTGTAATTCAGCCAGTACATTTTGCATACAATATGGTAAAACACCTTATGTTTGTGATGTGGTATATCAATAAAATGATTTATTGAATTGAAACACAGAACTTTGCACTTCTTAAATTTTTTTCCATGAAAAGTGTTATAAAACGCAATAAATCCAGCAGCATATTTTTTCAAGAATATTTTCTATAGTTGATGAGAAAAAAAAAAAAAAATATATATATATATATATATATATATATAAACAAAAATTATGTAAGCGATGTTAGTATTAAAATAATTATATATTGAAATTATAATATAATAATATTATTAAGTAAAATATTGTTCAACTATAATTCGTAATTTTTATGGAAATTCTCTTTTTCACGAAGAAAGAAAAGAAAAATTCCCTTCATAGAAACTTATATGTTTTTTTAATTATTTCAGCAACAATTTTAAAGCAAATCTTTAAATGATTAGTTACAGTAGAAAAAGTTTAAATAGAAATGTGAAAATGTAAAATGTACATTTTAAAATGGTATTTCAAAAAAGTTTGTAATACTAAACAAAATTTCTTTGTATCTACAGTTAAATGTTTAGAATTACAATCGGCACCAAAAGTGTCCGAGCACTAGCCAATAATTTTGATATAAAAAATGTACACTTGAAACTGTTTTATTAAATAAATCCTTGTCGAAACATGTTCTTAGACTGACTAAGAACTTGCTCGACAAGGATTTATTTAACGAAGCAGTATTGAATGCACTTTTTTTTTGACAGACATTATTGCTAGTGCTCAGATACTTTTGCTCCCGACTGTAGTAAAAATAAAATTTGTTGAAAAGATTTAAAGCTTTATTTATTTATTTATTTATTTATTTTTTTTTTTTTTGTCTATAAATCTAAAACATTTCCTTTTAAAAACAGCTGCTTTCAAAACACAATAGGAAAAGTTTATTACATTTATTTATTATCAGCAAACCAGTGCGAAATTTTCGCAATTTCTTTCTTTTATTATTTACCTTGAAATTTTTAAACTCATAAATCTTAAACCAATTTCTCCTCCCAATTTTTATTTTAATTCATCAAAAGCCACGTTATTGTGAAAACCAAATTAATCTTGTGTGGTGAAACGCTAATAATGTTAAATAAATCATCCAAAGAAAGGTTACAGAATAAAATTCCTGCTTGACTACACAATTTTCGTACTTTGCCAGGCAGTACAGCTTTCATATAGGATTTCCATGGCGAATTTTGGACTTTTGTTTTTTTCGCTACGTAGGCAATGATTATTAATTATTATTAAGTTTTTTTCTTTTTTTATTATTATTTCTAATTATTGCGTTTATCTATTTATGAGAATAATTCATATTCTGCTTATATTTTTAAAATATTGCAGAAAAACTATGCTTGCAAAAATTATAATGATATTACTTTAATAACACATTTTTTCTCTATAATATGATCAAATAATGAATGAACTGAGTACTAGATTTAAATATTACCCCTGATTTTTTTTTTTTTTTTTATCATCGGGTACTTTACTTATAATTTATTTTAATATCGAACCGTTTCCACAAAAATTAACCAAAATTGGTCCACCTTGGAGAAATAGTCATATCTTATACTATTCAGTGAGCAATATTTGTATATATATATAATTTTGAATAGAGAGTAATAAAAAGGCGTAAGAGTTTAAGATAAGTGGGCGTAATTAACAAAAAAAAAAAAATAATAATAATAAATACAACAACAACGAATTAAATTATCGAATAAACAATTGTAAAAATAAATATTATATATATATATATTAAGTCTTTGCACAAATTCGTGAGGTTTTTATTGCTTCATTTCATAAAAATACATCAAATCAAATGACAATTTTTAATCAAAATACTCTCCATTACTTTCTACAACCTTTGTCCATTTTTCGGGTAGCAAACGTATACCATGGCGATAGAAGCTCTCGCCTTTGGAGGCAATAAAATGATCCGCGTCCGCACGAACTTTTGCAACGACCTAAATATGTGTGTCTGTGTGTATTTCACTGTTCGAACGGTCGCGTGATTTAACACAAAGGTGCCCCCGAAGGGTCATTGTGCACATCGAAGTCATATTTTCGAATTTTTGATTAATTTTATTTTAATTAATAAAAATATGAAAATAATAAGCCAATAATAGTTAATTTAATTTTTTTCAAAGTAATTTACGAGTTCTTTTTTTCTCTTTTCAACAGGAAAATAAATACATTTATCTAAACGTGAACAATAAAAAATAATAAAAAAAATAAATTATGCATCTCAGAAAATATGACGTCATTATCACTTTAAAAAAATTTAAACATTGATAAAGTGCTAATATAGTTTACGATGGAAATATATGTTGCACTAAAATCAGTTTTATTTATAGATCCTCCTGGGCGTTATTTTTAAATTTTTGCTTTACAGTACACCAAACATTTTTCGCCAAGAAGTTTAATTTAGCAACAGCGATTTTAATCTAGGTAGAGCATCAAAATATAAAAATTATAAAACATTACAAAAAATAAATAAATAAATAAATAAATAAACCGAAATGGTAGTCACATAAGAGATGTATTTTTATCTGAATAGATAATTTTATAGAAAAAAAAATGCAGTTTTGAAAATAGAAAATTTATTTCAGTAAGCACTATTTTAAAACTAAAAACCATTAATAAAATAAACAGAATATGAAGATGAAGGATTCGTATACATTAACGGAAAGGTGTCCGGTAAATGTATTAGCAAATAGGCTTTCTATTTTTATGCAAGAAATTGTACAAAAAAAAAAAAAAAATCGTTAAAATGGCGACAAAATTTCAAAAGCCGCCAAAGGAGAGGTAAAATGAAGTTGTGTAGTACGATAATGTTTATTTCTTTTTATAAAAATCACTACGATGATTTAACATACAAATAAGTGGGCTGCTGTGTGTGACTGTACTTGCCCGCTGTCGTTTGCGATAAAATTTGTTTTATATTCAAAACAGTCCCATACAGCACAGAATGTTTCATTTATGTTTTAAAATGCTTACAAACTTTCAAAAACGTAACACATTTTAATATGCTCGCTGGTACCTTTCGCAAACATTTGTCCTTTTCTATGCTCTCTCTGTTATGTGATTGTAACGTTTCTGTTGCGTATCCGATATTTTTTGTTACGATCGTGGACATTTCTACGTTTATGAAAGTAATCGGAAAGCAACCTGAACATTTCTGTAATATTTGGAATATTTCCTTGTTCCAAACTCTAACGTTTCTGAAACATTTTGTGCTGTTAGGTGTCTAACTTTAAAGGGAAGTAAATATTTTAAAAAGAATTCTTTTTGCGCTGAAACAGAAAAGGAAGAAATTTTATCACTATCGCGTGTATATTTTAAGCAATACAGGGTGTCTATCGACCCAATTTCATACACAATGCACTTTTATGGTATGATTCCAATGATTTATTATAATTAATCATAGAAATATACTATAAAAGTTACAATACAATTATATTGGTGGGAGAGTCACGGAAGAAATTGTGTCGGTAGACACTCTGTATTGGAAAAAATCTATACGTGATAGAGAAAAACTGGCTATAGTTTCGGTTTCAGCATACCAAAAATCATAAAGGTCAGCAAAAACTACCAAATCAATACTTTACGTTTAGACTTGGGATGATATACAAATTTAAGTTATTATACAGTTCTTTTTTTTTTCTTTAAATATAAATGAGTGCAGAAAATTAAAATCACATTATAAACATATGAACACGTTACAGTGTATTTAGAGCATTACTTTTATATGGTAGTTTTAAACTGTAAGAAAACAGAAAATTATAATAACTTTTGTATGCCCACTATTTTCATTTTATTCAAGAAGTGTTTTAGAAACTTTGACTTATTTGAAAGAAGAATCAATTCAGATGTAAGGCGAAATATGCGCTATTCCTAGTTTAATGACGGAGCAAAATTGTTTACTCAGCTATCCTAATGAAACTCTCTCGCGCGATTTCAGTTTAATGTAGATGTTGTACTGCTTCTTTCCAGATAAGATGTAACACATATATCCTAGCAGGGCGTTTTAAAACGCTCTTACCAACATATTATGCTGTAAAATTAAATATGTAATTTTACTCAAGAGAAAGCAAATATATGCATAAAAGAAAAAAAAATATCCCTCTAATTATTTAATATATACACAAGTATAATAATGATGTGCATTTTTACAAGTTTATTTACAGATTGAATCCAGACGGTCAACACAGGAATGACTGGATGCAATTCACCAGTGCTGAATGTCTTATTCAGGTAAGTGGAATCTTACCTGTTCATTATTATTGACATTATTAAATATAAATAAATTAATAAAACGCTCTGTAGCTAAGCTAATGTACGTATATTAAGAGCAGCGAAGATAACTCTATATTTAGTTTTATTTATGATAGATTATGAGACTGATCCAGTTTCTTAAATAATCGTATAATATAGAGCGTGAAATATGATGAAATAAATATACCAGCACGGTGAACTTATATTGCAAAAGAAAAGAAAAATATAAAATATAATTTATTTGTGTGTTATAAAATGAAGATAAACATTTAAGTATATATATATATAAACAATATAGGTGTGATCAAATGGAAATCAGCATGTTTATATAACATTTATATGCTTATAAGAAGACATAAAAAAAAACTCACAACTGATATTTATACATAATCAGTAAATTTGCTCTCATTAAATACTATTTGATTTTTTCCAAGAGTAAATATATATATAGTATATAATAGTATATTTTGATAAAATAAAATTAAATTACAAAAATGGCAGCATCCGGAAAAGAAATCACACTCATTGAAATACTCGATTCCAGTAATTACGATAGCTGGAAATTTAAGGTAGAGATGCTCCCCACGAAGGAGGATCTCTTCCAGGTTATTATAGGAGCGCCCCCAGAGCCGTTAACAATGGCGATCTAAAAATCGTAAAGCGCGCGCCATAATTAATTTAGCTATAGATGACACACAAATAGTTTATGTCAAACACCTGTCCACAGCCAGGGAAACAAACATGGGATGCGCTTAAAAATATACATGAGAGGGCAAATTATTTTTGCTCAGAAAGTTATATTCCACCAAATTAACAGAGGGGGGAAATCTAATAGAACACATAACTAGTATTTATAAGTTAAGGGACAAACTGTTAGCGATAAGAGAAGAAATAAATGAGCAGCACTTATCAGCGTTAATGTTGTGCTCGCTACCCCCTAGTTATGACACCCTGATCATAGCTATTGAAGCCAGAAATGACGATGAACTTACACCAGAGTACATTAAAAGCAAATTATATGATGAATATATTAAAAGAACAGAAAATCACCAAACAAAAGGTGAAAACGCGTTTAAAACTCAAATTAAACGTAAAACACCACCAAGTAAACATTGCAATTTTTGCGGAAAGAATTCACACACCCGTAACGAATGCTGGCACTTAAACGCCAGGCCAAATCATAACCAAAGGAGTTATAATAATTTCCATAATTGCTGTAATAATCCCAGCAAGTACAAAAACAAAAAAAAAAGCACAACTCATAAAGGAAACAGAAAACAAATTAAAGAATCTCACGTTTATCATAGATAAAACTGAGCATACTCTTGGATAGTAGACAGTGGGAGCAGCAGGCATATCTGCAACGACATAAATCAATTTACAAATCTGAAAGACAACGAAAAGGTTAGTGTTGTGCTAGCGAATGGGCACTCCGTAGTCTCACAGGGCTGCGGCGACGTGAATCTTAAGGTAATTAACTCGGATAAGGAAATAAACAATATTACTTTGAAGGAGGTTTTATACATACCCAATATAGCCACATATCTAATATCGGTAAAGAAAGCAACAGAGAATGGTTGTGTCGCCATATTTAAAAATCATGAATGTAAAATCAAATTCGGGAATAAAACCTATAGAGAGCCGAACTTGACAGATAATTTATATGAAGTACAAACGAGCGAAAAATTTTCCGAAAGTGTAAATATTGCAGAAGCTTGCGCAAATAAAAATTGCATAAAATTATGGCATGAAAGATTAGGGCATAAAAATTTTCAACAAATCAAAGAACTTGTCGACAAAAACATGGCAACTGGAATTGAGTTAAATAAATGTAAACACAACACAGATTGCGAAATCTGTATCATTTCAAAATTGGAGGATGACACATATCCGAAAAGGGCAACTTTCAGGGCAGAAAAACCATTAGATCTAGTTGTTTCAGATGTTTGCGGACCTTTTCAAACTTCCACAATAGGAGGGAAAAATTATTATTTAACATTTATAGATGATTACAGTCGTTTTACATTTACATACTTATTGCGAAATAAAAGTGAGGTGTTTGATAGATTTAAACAATATTACGCGTTGACTTTAAACAAGTTTGGCAGGAAAATAAAAATATTGCGTATCGATAACGGTGGAGAGTATACAAGCAATGAATTTGAAAACTTTCTCTCGAATGAAGGAATCGAACACCAATTAACAGTACTGCATTGTTCTCCTCAAAATGGCGTGGCGGAGAGAAAAAATAGAACATTGGTCGAAATGACCAGATGTTTGTTAAGACAGAGCGGTTTGCCGAATAAATTTTGGGGTGAAGCCCTTATGACTGCTAATTATCTACAGAATAGATTGCCAACGAGTGCATGCGATAGAACACCATATGAAAAATGGAATGGAAATAAACCAAATCTCTCGCATATAAAATCATTTGGTTGTAAGGCATATGTGTATACTCACAAAAACACAAGAGGGAAGCTTGACAACAGGGCAAAGGAAGGAATACTTGTTGGTTATGAACTTAGAAGTAAAGGTTATAGAATATATATAGATAATGTTAGAATCTGCAGAACAGTAAAGTTTGTAGAGACAAAAACAAAAAGTAATAATCTTGAGTATATCGATGAGGAACTTTTAGAGACAAACAATGATATAAATGATAAAAAAAAAAATTCTAGCGAAACAAACGATCATAAAAACAACTTCCCGGTGATACTAAATGAAATAAATTAAGAATCAGACCAAACCGAGGATATTAATCATGATATGACAGATCAAACAATTCCGAGAAGGTCGGAAAGAGCTAACAAAGGTATTCCACCTGAAAGATTTGTTTTATTATCAAATACTATGAACGTAAACGAACCCAAAACCTTCCATGAAATATTGCAAATAGAAAATTCCATAGAAAGGGAAAATTGGCTAAAAGCAGCCAAAGATGAAATTGCTTCGTTAAACGAAAATAATACATGGGAATTGGTAGACCCTCCCCTAACACACACATAATAGGCTCAAAAGGGGCATTTAAGGCGAAATATAACAATAAGGGTGAAATCCAAAAATATAAAGCCAGGCTAGTTGCCAAAGGCTTTAGCCAAAAGTATGGGGTAGATTATGATGAGACGTTCGTCCCGGTGGCGTCTCATACGACAATTAGATACTTTTTAATAATGGCCCTATATAAAAATCTGGAATTAAACCACTTGGATGTAAAAACCGCGTATTTGCTCGGTCAGCTCGAAGAAACAATCTAATAAATAAAGATAAGTATTTGTTTGCACGTGCGTCTGCGCTCTGGAACACAGGGCATCTATTTTCCGACCAGACTATACCTCAATTCCGACTGTGGCAGTCGTTATTTTGATCACGTGACGTCATATTCCGACTTTTGATTTGACGACTGTCGTTGTTTAAGGACGGTCGCTATGGCAGTCGGATCGGAGAATAGATACCCAGGCTACTAATAGCTGGGCTACGAAATTTGGCAGATTTATAGCTTGGACGAGTGCACACCTGACTGAGATATTTTCGAATTTCAAATTTGGATTTTTTGTTTTTTAATTTTCGTTTTTTAATTTTTATCTTTATCTTTATTTATTTAATTATCTATTTTCATTTTCTTAAACGTATTCTTTAATTTTAATCGTCCACGTTTCTTTAGCAACATGGGTGTTACATCATATACTTTATATTATATAATATATATATCCGCCCAGACGGTGTAGTGGCTAGCGTCCCTGACTACTACACGGTTGGACATGGGTTCGAATCCCGGAGAAGGCATGGATGTGTTGTCCCTGTTAGGGGTAGCGATGACCACCCATTCGGAGCTCCTTCACAAATGGTCCTCAATGGTGTGCCACGCCATTAGAAAAAAAATTATATATGTATAAATTCCCTTGAAAGGAATGTTTTTTTTTTTTTTTTTTTTTTTTTTTTTTTATTTATTGTATTTATCGGGAAAAATAGCAATATAATAGAAAATATTAAAATTGTTAAATTTTATTAAAATGTATTTGTTTTTATTTGATTCCTATGAAAAGGAAAACATATATATGTATACATATTGTGCTTATCGAAATAAAATGGTAATACAGTAGAGAGAACGAGGGCTATAAAATACACGTTGTCAAAACTCAAATGTTTGATAGATGCTAAGCTACAGTCATTTTTAAAATTGTAGTTTAGCAGTAATATCAGTGCCTCGATGTATCTGATAAATACCCAAATTGAAGTGCCAAGGAATTGAGTTGCTGCAGTCAATGAGAACCTGGACCCGACGCAGCACAAATAGGAAAGAGGCTACCGTAGGCAACAGGTATCTGAAGCAAGGTTCAGATTCTTTATTATTATTATTATTATTTTTATGTATAAAATAATTTAAAAAGTATTGATTTATTTTATTAATTAATTAATTTATTTATTTTTAGCGGGCATAACCAGCTTCTACATGAATAATAATATTTATAATTCTCAGCAATTAAAAAAAAAAAAAAAAAAAAAAAAAAAATGCACAGTTTGAGAAAGGTGTGTGAGTGTCACAACAAATTATTATTATTATTATGATAATATTATTTTTAAATGAATAAAACACACTGTAAAATAATTCTATTAATATTCTAAAATGTTTATCCAGAGTAGAGTCCAGCAACCGGACCCGAATCCGAAAGGTGAATTTTACATCAACCCGAAACCCGACCCAAACCCGACAAAAAAATTTTATCAACACGAAAACCGACCCGAACCCGCAATAGAGAAACCCGACTTCTTTTACCCGAAAACCTAAAAATAAATGAAGATTACTAATTCATCTAAAAATCATGCAAAACTTTTTAAATTATAAACTAACGTAAATTTTCATTGTCACACAGTTGGTAAATTACTTTAAAAATAATTTAAAATGTAATTACTAACAGTATTAAGTTAAAAATTAAAAAAACTGAATAATTTTTAACCTTTTATGTGAGTTGTGAACTTCAACAGCAAAAGAAAAGAAAAATGAAAAATGTACATCAATTTAAGTGTTAGTAATTTATGGTTTAATAAGACGATAAAGAATATAATCTACCTTGATGGAATTCGTTTCCTAAATGTTTTTATTTTACATTTTCTTTTTTTAATTAAATTACAACAAGTATTTCTTCTGTATTTGCTGTATAAAAGTGTTAGATGGAAGTAAATTCAAAATTTCGTTAGTATAAAAGCGTGGATTAAAATTCATTGAAAATAAAGGTATCTTAATGTAAATTGAGAAATAATTTAACTTCCTAGAACATAAAAGCAATGTTATATTGTATTTCTGTCATATATATTGTATTAATAATAGTCAATAAAGATTTAGAATACTTTCTAATTTTCATACAGTTGCTGAAAAAGATCCGTATTAGATTTGATGAAGAAAATAAAACATATACGGATATTTCTTTCTTCACGCTTGTATTCCAGATATGAATACGGATCTTTTTTTTTTCCAGGCGGGTATCTGCGGATACGGATACGAATACGGATACGAATACGGAGCTCCGACACATGTCTAAATTCAATTATAGAGCTATAATTATGTCTACAAATTTTTGCTTAGAATTGTAAATTTTTTTTTGAATGATGTTCTCAAGTCAACATGACTCGAAAAAAACTAAACCCGACCCGAACCCAAAACCGACTCGCAAGTAAAAAAAAAAAAAAAAAAAAAAAATACATTCAACCCGACCCGATCCAGATTCTCTGTAAATTGCCAAATGTATTCATTTAAAATAAATATTCGAGATTCTCAAACCTTATTTTGTATTTTCATTTTTTCAAATGCTTCTTTTTTTAATAAAAAATGCATTTTTCTATTTTCGAAAAATGCAATCACTAATGCACTACTGCTAATAAATAATAAAATAAATACTAGACACTAAAATGCATGCGTAAAATAAATTTCTAATCTCAGTTTAATTTTCGCTGTACTTTTATATAAGATTTTTGATAAATGATTCACATTTGTTTACCGTTTTATCTTTTAACAGTGCAACTGAAAACATCTTAAGTCTTCATAAAATAAATTTCTCTCAAAGTAAACAAAACATATCTGTAATGTAAAACGGATGGTGCTAGTTTTTCATTAAAATATTTAGGTGAATCAACAATTATATGAGCAGATGGCTATAATCACCGCTTATCAACAACGTTCATTTTTGTTTAGAACAGAAAGATAATCAAATTCCTTAGTTTACTTTTAGTAATATTAGGAAAAACAAAAGAGGTGAATTTAAATCTTAAATTGTTAATAATCGTCCCCAACTTAATAGTTATTGATTTCTTAATTATAAAAAAAGTATTTCGTAACATTTAGATGAGATAATTACTTATTTAAATTTGTGAAAATAAAAAATTCGGGTTCAAGTTGGGTTTAAATTAGCTTTTCGGTCCATAATACCTATATTATGAAGATTGGTCCGATTTCGGCTTGACTTCAAATTCAACTGCTGTATACGTGTCGGGTGGAATCCGACAGGGGAATTTTACATCAACGCGAAACCCGACCCAAGCCCAAAAAAAAAATTTTTATCAACCCGAAAACCGACCCGAACCCACAATAGAGAACAATTTACAACCCGCACCCGACCCCAACCCCGACTTCTTTTACCCGAAAACCGAAAAATAAATGAAGATTACTAATTCATATAAAAATCATGCAAAACTTTTTAAATTATAAAATAACGTAAATTTTCATTGTCACACAGTTGGTAAATTACTTTAAAAAGAATTTAAAATGTAATTACTAACAGTATTAAGTTAAAAATTTAAAAATATGAAAAATGGATCAATAATAATTTTTAACCTTTTATGTGAGTTGTGAACTTCAACAGTAAAAAAAAGAAAAAAAAAATGTACATCAATTTAAGTGTTTGTAATTTATGGTTTAATAAGACGATAAAGAAGATAATCTACCTTGATGGAATTCGTTTCCTAAATGTGTTTATTTTACATTTTACTTTTTTAATTAAATTACAACAAGTATTTCTTCTGTATTTGCTGCATATAAAAGTGTTAGATGGAAGTAAATTCAAAATTTCGTTAGTATAAAAGCATGGATTAAATTTCATTGAAAATGAAGGTATCTTAAAGGCTCTTGTTATGGCTCGATATCATAAAATTATAATAAATATATGCGCTAACGGAGATATTAAAAACAAATTTTATATATTTATTAAAAACTATTACTAATTATTAATTGCAAAATATTTTGTGTTATAACTCTCTTTCTATCTTCTCTTCTTTCTTTTCTTTTTGTAAAAGAAACATTGAATTTAAAATTTTGTCGATAAATAAAATAATAAGCTATATTTTGAAAAACGATTAAAAATCTCGATTATTCATTTTTGTCTATTACAAAAGTTTTTTGTCAATGAATCAAAAGAAAAAGAGAATCCAAACCTATGTAATTTAATTAAAAAAAAAAAATCCACTGACCTAAATCCTAAAGGTGATTTTAAAGCACAATGTTGATTTACTTTTGCAACGTATAATATGTAAGGTAAATATTATAATCATTGAAAAATTCCACAGTGAGATTTTGATGCATTTCTAAGTTTTAAGGTTTCCTGAATTCATTCTTTATTTTTGCTCGATAATACATGTGTGCATATGAATGTGATTGTACATCATAGCCTCTAAACCCTTTCTTTATTCGTCTGAGCTAAAAATTTGTGATTGTGTTACTGTTGCATGAACTGCGTATTGTATAATGGTATATCTTAAAATATGCTTGGGTGAAGAACTTCTAATTCTTTTATCAAGACACACACACACACACACAAAATAAATGAATAAATAAATAAATAAAATCATATTCATTATGGTCTAATGGCTCAAAATATTTGTATGCTAGCTTCTAACTTGAACATTAGATTTAGTTAAAACTGAGTAGGCTTGTTATATAGGTCATCATCGACAGAAATAATAGATTTTTATGTGTATGGGACAAAATTTACTTAAGGTTACGAAGTAGAATTTTTATATATTACGATGTATATACTCAAATAAATTGAAATTCGTGTTAATGATGTTAAATTATTCGAAGCAGGACACTTTGGTCCCGTCGTTTTGGTCCCGCTACTTTGGTCCCGCCATTTCGGTCCCGCCGTTTTGGTCCCGAGGAAATTTTGGTCCCTGGCCATTTTGGTCCCGAGACATTTTAGTCCCGCCAATTTTTTGCAATTTTTAAATATATATCTGTTTTTTAATATAATAACATATTTATTGATGCGGGAAAATTGAAGTGCTCTTAGAATATCTTTAATTAAGGAATATCTTACACACAAATATATAAATTTTCGACATTATGATTGCTGCCTAGCTTTTGAGATTCGGAGAATTTTGTACAAAATTTTTTTGCGAACATTTTATTTATTTATTTTATGCAATTGCACTTTTTTTTTAATTGATATTTTTTTCATTTGATTTCGATTTAACTTACTTCAATTGTAATTTGATTTTTAATTTACTATCAGTGACAACATTTTGTGATTTTAAAAGTATTGTTAACAATAACAACAGTAGATAAAGTTTGAATTATTTTAAAAATAATAAAATACAGAAAAATTTTGTTTAAAAAAGAGGGAAAAAGAAAGAAAGAAAACCTTACGATATTAAATATAATTTGCTTTTAGTGCCAGAATGCTACTTCTTTCAAAGAATTAATTATTGACCTGCTCCCATTATAGACTCTTCTTCATAAGCATAAACTTGGGATCATTTATGAAGTTCTTGAATTTATACATGAATTTATTCATAAATATATATATATATATATGTGTGTGTGTGTGTGTGTGTGTGTGAAAGAGAGAGAGATAAGTTTCATTCGATTTGATTGGGATTTAATTTTTATCATTAATATAAGAGGAATTTATTTCAAAATCAGTGTTATATTGATAATAATAATAATAAAATGCATGTTTGTTTGTCCGTGATATTTAATTACGTTAACCGTGTATATATGTGTATAAATTACTTTTCTTTCAATTACAATAGTTTTACTTTAAAAATGAAAAAAATATAAGTAGTCCAATATTCAATTAACTGTGCGCATTGCAAGCATAAATGTTCAGAAAATGTTGATGTACAATTTTTTTTATCTTTTTAGTTTAATATTATATTAATAAATAAATAAATAAATAAATAAATAAATATGTCTGATATGTCTCTATGACTAAAAACAATGCCCGCATTGAAATCTCTGTAGCCCCTTGAGATTCGTTTCGCACCTGTTTCTCCCACAGACAATAAATTTCACTGTTTTGTTTCAGTGTATATGAAACAAAAGGGGGTGGGAGGGACTTTTAATGGACATTATCTTAATTAATATTGTAATGGGTTATAATGGAATAAAAATGCTTTTCCAATTCTTTGTGATATGTAACTATTTCCTGTGTTTGACAAATATATCTGGATTGACAGAGAAGAAAATGACTTAGCAGATCTGTACAAATTATTCCTGAGATCATTATTTAGGTTCCTCGCATCTTCTTTTATTATTAAACTCTAACATTTAGGAGATGCTTCGATAAAGCATTGATTTCCTACAAATTTTGTATTCGAGCACTCTAAATATGAATGTGATTAAAAACCTTGTATATTATTTAAACTAAAATTTTGCAGACTTAGATAAATTAACAATGCTTAGATCTGCGCTGATAACTAATATCTTTATCATTCAAAATTCGATCCGAAATCATAAATTTTCTGATCCATGTGTCCTATAGTTACATCATTTTCAAGAAAGGTCGTAAATATTCAACTCTCCAATTGAAAATATTCATCTAAGTTCTCTTTTGCCCGAAGTTCCCTCATGTACGAGTATTTGATGTCTTTTTTCCTCTATCGTACAAAGAAAAAATCTAAATCTCAAAATTTTAGAAGTTTTTTCAGTTTTATTTGTTACTACAACTTTATGTTGCAAACTAATAATAATAATAATAATAATAATAATTTTCCTACCCCCATGTTTTTAAGTCAAATGACAAAAATTCGAAATGTGAAGAAGAATTTCGCTTTTTTTCTGTAATTCTTTGATTATTCCTGAGATCAGGACTAAAATGGCGGGACCAAAGTGGCGGGACCAAAGCGGCGGGACCAAAATTTCCACGGGACCAAAGTGGCGGGACCAATTCGGCGGGACCAAAGTGGCGAGACCAAAACGGCGGGACCAAGTGTCATGTACCCTAAATTATTAAAAGTAAAACAAGGCTGATATATGCATATTTGTATCCTGCAAATTTTGAATGCCTTCCTTTCTCTCCCCCCCCCCCTTTTTTTTTCTTATAGATTAAACGTTTTCAAGCGAATTGAGATTAGAACTATTTCCAGGTCTGGTAAAGAAGAAATTATTCGATTTTTTTGTGGAATTTAACTTAAAATGAAAATGTATGATTACTTACAGAATTATAGGTGCCCATGGGGGGTAGATAGGTAATTTTAAGAATTTGAATCAAATAAACGTACAGAGACATTTTTTACCAATGTGTATTATTATCTTAAAATGCTGTTTGCAGAAATGTCTGATATATCTTCAAAATAGTCTGGCAGGCGCCACTTTTATAATGACTGTGCTTTATTTGGAGTTAATTTATCCCTTGACCATGATAATCAGCACGACTCCTTGAAAAATTTATGTATCTCCTTACGAAGAATGTGTCACTGTTTTAAGAGGGCAATTTTCATTAAATAGGTAACACTTTCATCGTCCTAGTAGTTTTTTTCTTCAGCTCGAAATAAATTAAACATGACTCATCAGAGAAAAACAGTTCAGCCTAAAAATTAATTCATATATTTTCTTAATTTTTGGTCAACTGAAGTTTTTTTTTTTTTTTTTTTTAATTATTTTCCTTAATAATGGCTTTTTTGCGGGTCTTCTCGTTTTTAACCTGCTTTGTATATTTGTTCTCGAACTGTTTTCGAAGAAAGTACTTTCTATACACTTTTTAAAAATCTTTAATAAATTCTGAACATGATGCAAATCGAATTTTTAAACATTTTTTTTTTCTACTTGCTGTCATCTCGCTTGGATGTGCAACGTGGCCACCTAAAGCCAATTTCCAGTTTAAACTGTCAAAAAATTTAATGTCTTCTTAAAAACCATATCACCAATATTTCGCTATCATTTAATTATTTTGCTATATCATGTATTATTATTATTATTATTTTAATTAATACTTTTTTTGGCATCGATAATTGCCTTATTCTTGCCATTTTTGAAATACTATCTAAAATTACAATTTTCCTGCCAGTTTTATTTTGTTTTTAACACTGGGCTCAATCCTAAAGTGTACGTGGAGGACGACGCAATAAAATCTGTTAGAAAATTTGCTTTTTAAACGATAAAGTTGTTGGTTGCAAACAGCAAGATGGGAAATAACCCATCATTGGGAAAATATCCCAAATTATCACAGGAATGAAAGTAACCTGAATTTTTGGAATCAGGAGAACTTAAAAAGTGTAATTGCAACAAAAACACGGTTTCAAAAATTTTAACCAAAACAATATTGTATCTATCTTATATGAGTAAGGGAAAGTAATAAAAAAAAAAGGCATGTGAGGTAAATTTTGCGTCTATATATAAGTATATTCAATTATTCAAAAGAAAACCAATATATATTTATTCACTCAAAATTCTCTGCAACGAAAAGTCATATGGAAACTAAATTTCTGAAGAAATACGATAAGAGGGTTCACGAAAGTGGTTTAGAGCTCAGAAACACCCAATCTGTTTAAACATGCAGTTTTATGCGATCGTAAATATGTTGCAGCAACTGGTTCTGAATTTTTATCTCATAAATATTCTTCCAGTCTGAAAGAAATTATTATGTATTACTTTTTTTTTTTTTTTTTTTTTTTTCGATAAATTATTAAAAGTCTGCAGAGCAGTAAAAATGAAATTCGTTATCTGTTTGAATTTTAAATAAATTGTTTCTGTATTTTTTTATAAAATTTTATTTAGATTTATTTGCGTAGCATTTTTTGATTATGTTTACGCAAGCAAATAAAATTATTACTATTATTTTATTTATTATTATGCAAACTAATGAGTGTTACTGTTATTATTTTTATTTTTACTGTTTTATTCTTATATAAATAAGATTTTTGCCTGCATTTACACAGTTTATGAAACTGCATGTCTTTAATTATTCAACATCTGGCTGACACACTGTTAAAAATTTCAACAGAAAACTCTGTGCAAACTATTATCTTAAGTCTTACGTAAAATTACAGAGAAAAATAAACAGGGATGTTAAAAAACTTATTTTATACATTCATTTTAATAAATATTATTAATTTAATTAATTATTGTTGACAATATATTTCGGACATGGCATGCTTTTTCTAAAGTAGAAACAGTCATTTTTAATTTTATTAAATAATAATAATAATGATAATAAAAAAATTAGGTAAAAAAAAAAAAAAACAGGATAAAGATTGAGAGTCTCGATTATTCACTTTTAACTAAGAACTACTGTAAATTTACAGAGACTCTGGATAAATATTTACATTAAATTTACAAAATTAATTTAACAATGCAGATTTTCGTAAATTCAGCAGTCTTCTTTCAAAATATATATATTTTTTTTTTTTTTTTAAGCATTGATATTCATGTATTTTTGTTTTATAGAACACTATTTAAGAAGCAAACGCTTTATCATATTTTTATATGAAAAATTTCATAAAAAATAAATATAAAATAAAAATAAAAATAAATAAATAAATTTACAAAAGTAATTATGGAAATAAACGTATCACGCGGCACATGATAGGACAGCTTCCACCAGTGAATAATTATCATGCGTTTGGTTTGGTGCCAGATATCCAATAACAATCCCATTAAAAACAAATTTCCAGGAGGTTAAAAAACTGTAACCGGAAGTCATCGTGCATTGATTCACATTTTATGATATCATGAGACATTAACTATTGTTTAATAATGTAATTTATTGAATTCATACAATGTTCGGTTTTTTCCCTCAATTAGCATTGTTCTAATAAGTTACAAAGAAAAGCGAATAACTAATTATTTTACTATCTAAAATTATTATTACGTTGAAACAAAGTGAAAAAACCTTTATGAGTTCGGTTCGGCTTTTTATCTATCCGTCTGTCTGAATGCTAAAAACAAATAATTTCTTACTGAAGCCGCCTTTAATATGGCATTAATAAACATGTATATTAGAAATAATGGTCAAAATTTTCTTATTCTAAACAGACTTGTTAAATAATGCAATTTTATTAATAAGAGCAGGTTTAAATACTAAATACGCGCCAATTAGTTTTATTAAGTATGAGTATTCAGTCTTCTTGTTATTTCTACTGTTAAAATTTGCATTCAGTAAAAGTGTTTATCTCAGTTCTTTTTATTTTCTCTTACCCATAGGGTCGAGAAAGTATTGTTTTAAGGTCAAATTTTCGAACGTGAGTTTTTCTTATATTTATATGTTCTGATGACCCCTGAATACGAAAATCATGTATTTAGCGAATGGTCTGTGTGTCTGTCTGTTATCAGCATATCTCAAGAACAAATAGTAGCAGAAATTTCAAACTCGGTATTCTAAATGTGTATCATATAGGGATGCTACACTAAGTGTTTCGTTGAAATGAAGCAAATGGTTCGTGTACAGGGACACTCAAAAGTATTCAAATACATTAAGTCTATGGGGGAAATTGCAGGTAAGTAGAGTTTAACATCTATAGACTGCACTAAACCAAATAAAACGATTATATATATTGTGTAATAGAGATAGTCAACTAGGGAAAAAAATTGTGTACGTAGGAGCCCCGCCTCCCCCCCGGTGGGGAAGTCCCCCTCGAAGGCAGTAAATTTCCATGATGGGTATCTTTCAAAAGAGTTCTCCAATACCTTTAAAACGAATGGTTGAACCATCGATCTACGGTAATTTTAAATAAAGTTATCGATATTTTTCATTTTTAACAAAAGAAAAAAAAATTAAATGTTATATTGAGAATAAATTTAAAACTTTTTTTTGGATATTTAGTGTTATACTACTTCTCTAATATGGAAACCCTGTGCCTTTTCATGGAAGATGATTTTTTTTTTAAATAATAATTTTAATTTTTTTTTTTTTTTTTTTTTTTTTTACTGAGTGAATTTGTATAGGAAAATGTAGAAGAAAGTCGTGTGGTGTCCACAAAACACTAGTTATTTGTTGTTAAAGGATGTGCTTTACTAATAATATTTTACCATTTCCAGGAAAGTTGTTCGGAATTGAAATAAGTATCACGTAAATAAGAAAGTATCATACAGATAAAGCAAAACGTTATACTTGGAAAGCACTTTTCATTATTGAAGCAATTTTCGTTATTGAACACTAAAACATATAAGTGCAAATTTCATCCTCTTTATTTCAATGTCTGCGTACAAGGTGGATAAGATTTCTTATACAGAATATACATATATAAGAAATTATCATATATGTTTTCAGTCATATATATATATATATATATATATATATATATATATATATATATATATGTATATTTATTTTATTTTTTTATTTATTTATTTTTTTTTATTTTTTTTATTTTGCTGTATTTAGTTTATTTAGGTTTAATTAACATTAAAAAATATATTTTTCTCAAATTTGAGCAAAATAAATAAATTGGGATAAAATAGGTTAAACTTTTTCAAATTTTTATGCATAGGATGTATTACGCTTAATATATATTTCAATTTTGTTTTTACTTAAATAATTTGGACAGTTAAACAGACTTTGACTAGTTTGTGTCCGAAGATCGTATTATATAATAATACGTTTTTGTGACTATTTTAAATTAAATATAAATATCATAATTAAATATAATAAATAATAAAATTAAGTAATATATTCAAATACATAATTAAATATAATAAATAATAAAATTACATATAAATAAAGTGAAAATCTATTCCGTGTGGCGGTGATATCCAAAATGCTTATCCAATTTAAATTCAATCATTAAACATCATCATGTTACAAAAAACCATTGTTGTTGTTGTTGTCGTATGCCACTCGGAAATTCCGAGCCCCGGTAGACAAAAAACCATTACTGCAAATAATAGTTAAAATAACGTCTTATGACTTAATATTGATAAATATATACCAGAATACCATAGTCCGTTGAATACAATACTTTTTCATGAATAGTTTTTATTATTTTTCGTGAATACAATACATTTTCTTACATAGTTTCTGTTCGTGTAAGCAAAATTAGTTAACTGGCTCGCTACAAAACAAAACGTATCAATTTCTGTAGGGAATGGTGGGGTTTACATTTTTTATGGAGCAAATTTCGAAAATTTTTCTGTTGAATTTTTGGCAGAATTAATATATAATACACTTTAGGTTTTTCTGCTTTTTTAAATGAAATTTATTCCAAACCATTATTCGATAAATATAAACTTTACTAATCAAATAAAAACATCTTTCAAATATCTCCATATGCCCCATAATAAGTTGAAACATTAAGAATTAAATTTAAATGTATAGAAGAACAAAGTTAAATAACATTTCTTTACTTGTAGACTTTAATATATTTTACTTCCAGTGTAGAAGCACTAACAGCAGTAATTTTTCAATTTATTCTCCTAAATCTCAGCATTTTCGTTATAATTTATCTAAAGATACATAAAAGCAATTTCTGAGTGAAATAATAGATAATATTTTTAAGATTAACCACTTTAAAGCCGTATTAATTTTCAGTAATATATGCAGATGCGCTTTAGTGTGGAGGAGCAAGTGTTTCAAATTGAGTCCCAGTCCCACTGGAATCATTATCATGTAGCAACACTTAAAATTTTGAGCTTAGTAGTACAATGTATAATTTAATACTGAATATATAAAAATTGCGCATGCTTTCATTAAAACTGTTTCACTGCTTGCATAAAAAAAAATAATTACATTAATAAAATAACTCTGCACTTCCAAGAAAAAAGACAATTAGACTACGAGTGTTTTTTTTTTTTTTTTTTTTTTTTTTTTTAGTGTGAAAAATTCTAAAATACAGTGGTAAATACTCTTTCAAATGTATGCTAATTTTTACAGTGGAATATGCTGGCGAAAACAAGTGCTAATGCAGTTTTAATTTAAATAATTTAGAGTAGAAAAAGGCAAATATTTTTTTTTTCTCTCTCTCTTTACAGATATTTCAAATAAAAAAGTAGAGTAATTTTTACAGTGTAGACATTCTACCCTCTATGATGCTCTAAAATAAATTATTGCTAATTAATAAAATAAATAAATAAAAATCAAATCAAAGTATCCCAAATTAGGCGATGTCTCAACGGGCCCACTTTGCCCTGAGAACAAAAGTACACACTAAATTTCAGTATATATTCCTAAAAAAAAATTATTTTATTTTAATTAATATTTTTCATATTTTCCTCGAAGATATACAAAAAAAAAAAAAAAAAATATGCAGATCGAAGAAACGATTAAAATCGTTTTAAATAATAAGTACATTTAAATAAGTAACATTAAAACTATTAAAATCAATAAGCAACACAATAACTAATTTTTATTTTAACATCTATTTTTTACGTGTAACCATTTTAAGGCATCCTTCATTTCTGCTTTAAAATTATTTCATCAAACCTTTTTGGTAAAATAATATTTATGAAAAATCTCGGAGATAATGTGACTCATCCCATACTATGGTGTGATGTTATTTATTTATTTTTCCGGTTCCTTTGATTATAGAAGCTTGTGTACAAATGTTCGCTTTAAATAGTTTGTATTTTTACTGTTTTATTACCTTTTTCAATTTCTCAAACATTTAAGAGGTCTAAAAAGTCCTAAATGGGTGAGATAATTGATTTTTTTTTTTTTTTTTTTAAGTTATTCAAAAACCCGCATTATTTCTTCAAATATGACTTTTTATGTAAATTAATACATTAACTATTTGCTCTTATTTATTAACATTTTAATCTTTAACTCCTGTTTTCTTAGTTTCTTAATATTTAGATACATTAAGTGAAGGATTAAAATTGGGATGACATGTCTCCGGACCACCTCTGGTGATCCAGACAGTCGTTAACTGCCTTGTCCATAGTGCAGCACTAGCGCCGCGTAAAACCCAACCAACTAATCCTAAATTTTACATAAATAATTTTCATGAAACTTTATAACAATAATAAATTTAATCTGTGCAATAACTAATACCTCAATCTAACATGAAATTTCTAATAATTACACAATATATGAGCATTTAAATTAAAAAATTAGCACTTTTGGAAAAACATATTTTAATTTAATTTCTTTTAATGTTTTGATTTGAAGTATAAGTCCATGAAACAATTATTTATCATAATTATCAATAGATATAATAGTTTTGCTACAATTTTGGGCGAAGTGACTACATGTCAATTTTTTATTTTTGAAATTGTAATCAAACTAATTTAATTTTTAAATTATAAAATTTATTTGATAGATTCCAAAATAATTGTAATATATGTACATGAAATCAAACTCTTAATGGTAAACACTTCAAAGTAATATGAATGAGGGTTAAGGAGAATTAAAGTAATTCGCATAAAAAACCAGATTTGACGCGGAACAGAAATATCAATATTTACACAACATTAAAGACGTCAATGTAGAAAATGTTAAGTGCAAAGTTAACATTTTTTTTTTTTTTTATTGCACTTAACATATTTTTTTAATTGCATTTAACATTTCTTACATTGGCGTCTTTAACGTTGTGTAAATATTGATATTAAAGTAATTCGTATCATGGTGAAATTGTTTCACAGAGAATCAGGTAAGACACCTTAGAATCCTAATTTTTTTTTTTTTTTTTGCAAAGTTATCTGTATAAAAATTTCATGAAATGCAGAGAAAAAAAAAACAAATCTGAAAAGTTTGAATAAAGTAAAATAATAATAACAATAATAAATAAAACTACATGTTAACACATTTTTGTGTTTTTGTTTGAATAATAACAATAATGTTTATTTACATTATTTTATTTTTTAGCTATTACAAAAAATTTTCGTTCATGAAAAATTCATGATGCTTCTTTTACTGTTATTTATTTACTTATTTGTTTATTTATGTATGTTTGATCATTATGATTAACAATTTACAAAAATTGTGAACTAGGTAGCAAAGCATGGCAGAAAAATTAACTCTAGAATACAAGTTTTTTTTTTTATAAATCTGTTAAACTCCCTCAAAATGTGTAAATTAAGTAAACATTTCTGATTTTTTTTTTTGAAATATATTATTTAATGAAAAAGGTCCACACTTTTTTATATTACACTAGCAGGCTATGCCCGCTTCGCTGGTCACTAATTTTATGAATCATCATAATTATAATGAATCATTATAATTAGTGAATTCTCAAAATTGCATTAATTTTTATCATGTGAAAAAGAAAAAAAAAAAAAAAAACTCTGATCGGGAAAAATGTTGCACCGGGTCCCCACTGCCTTCGGCAGCGTAGACCCGTGCGTGATGCGCACGCGCGAATGCATATATATGAGCGCCCTAATAATTTTACAAATTCGAAAATATCCGCAATCGATTTGTAAGTATCAAAAACCTCTATGCACCAGTTTTGAACGATCTATCTCTATCTTTATTTTTTTTGCCCTACCGCTTAATCCCCCTTTCCGCCTCTCCCAATAATTTTAAAAATTCAAAAATATCCGCAATCGATTTGTAGGTATATTGAAAACCTCGATGTACCAATTTTGAATGATCTAACTCTATTTTTTTTTGCCCCTCTGTCCCCCCCTTCCCGTCCCTTCTAATAACTTTACACTTTCGAAAATATCCCCATTCGATTTGCAGGCCTCTAAAACCTATCTGTACCAATTTTGAACGGCCTAACTGTATTTCTATTTGTTTTTGCCCATATCCCCCCCCTTACCGCCCCTCCTAATAATTTTACAAATTCGAAAATATCCGCAATCGATTTATAAGTATCGAAAAGCTCTATATACCAATTTTGAACGATCTAACTGTATTCTTATTCTTTTGCCCCCCTCTCCCCTCCCCTCTTCTCGCCCCTCCTAATAACTTTACACTTTCGAAAATAAATCCATTCCAGTTGCTGGCCTTTAAAACCTGTTTGTATCAATGTTGAACGGCCTAACTGTATTTCTATATGTTTTTGACCATAGCCCCCCTTACCGCCCCTCCTAATAATTTTACAAATTCAAAAATATCCGCAATCGATTTGTAAGTATCGAAAACCTCTATGTACCAATTTTAAACGATCTGACACTATTTTTATTTTTTTGACCCCCTCCACTCCCCCCTCTTTCCCCTCCTAATAACTTTACACAATCGAAAATATCCCCATTCGACTTGCAGGCCTCTTAAACCTATCTGTACCAATTTTGAACGGCATAACTGTATTTCTATTTGTTTTTGCCCCATAGCCCCCCTTACCGCCCCACCCCCCTACCCGCCCGTCCTAATAATTTTACAAATTCAAAAATATCCGCAATCGATTTGCAAGTATCGAAAACCTCTACGTACCAATTTTGAACGATCTGACACTATTTTTATTTTTTTGCCCCGCCCTTCTTGCCCCTCCTAATAACTTTACACAATCGAAAATATCCCTATTCGACTTGCAGGCCTCTTAAACCTATCTGTACCAATTTTGAACGGCCTAACTGTATTTCTATTTGTTTTTGCCCCATAGCCCCCCCTTACCGCCCCACCCCCTTACCGCCCCACCCCCTACCCGCCCCTCCTAATAATTTTACAAATTCAAAAATATCCGCAATCGATTTGCAAGTATCGAAAACCTCTACGTACCAATTTTGAACGATCTGACACTATTTTTATTTTTTTGCCCCCCCCTCCCCCCTTCTTGCCCCTCCTAATATTTTTACACAATCGAAAATATCCCCATTCGACTTGCAGGCCTCTTAAACCTATCTGTACCAATTTTGAACGGCCTAACTGTATTTCTATTTGTTTTTGCCCCATAGCCCCCCCTTATTGCCCCAGCCCCCTACCCGCCCCTCCTAATAATTTTACAAATTCAAAAATATCCGCAATCGATTTGTAAGTATCAAAAACCTCTACGTACCAATTTTGAACGATCTGACACTATTTTTATTTTTTTGCCCCGCCCTTCTTGCCCCTCCTAATAACTTTACACAATCGAAAATATACCCATTCGACTTGCAGGCCTTTAAAACCTATCTGTACCAATTTTGAACGGCCTAACTGTACTTCTATTTGTTTTTGCTCCATAGCCCCCCCCCCCCTTGCTGCCCCACCTGGGGGCTGAATTTCTAAAATTCCAGAAATTAGTTTTTAGATAGTTGCATTAGCTATATTTTAGAGCAAAAATTTCACGTATATCTATTTTTTTTTGTTTGAGATATATAGGATTATGCAAAATCAAGTTTTATGCATGTGAAATCACGTTTTGCCCCCCCCGCCCTCCTTGGGGACCGAATTTCAAAAATTCCAGAAACCAATTTTTAGATATTTGTATTAGCTATATTTTAAAGCAAACATTTTACGGATATCTGTTTTTTTGTTTGATATATGAAGGATTTTGAGAAATTACGTTTTGCCCCCCTCCCCCCCCTTGGGGGGCGAATTTTGTAAAATCGCTTGCTGCGTTGTCTTTCTCGGATCGTAAACATTAACCGTACCAAATTTGGTCCCGCTCGGTGAAACGGCCTAGGATTCTATAGCGGACACACACACACACACACAGACAGACTCTTCTCTTTTATATATATAGATTAATTCCGAAGCATTGCATTAATTTCCATACTTAAAAATATTCTTTTTTTTTTTTTTTTTTTTTTTTTTTACAGTACTACCTTCTAAAAAGTACAAGGAATTACTGAAATCCCGATTTGCGAAATGGATTTTATATCTCGCATAGCTCAAAAATGAATATTTGTAGAATGTTAAAAATTTAAATGTGTGACTGTCATGGTATCTAGTTGTACACCTGCAAGTATCAGCGATTTTACCCGTTTTTTCGTGGCGTCTGCATGCGTGTACGTGTGAATGTATCTCGCATAAATGAAAAATGATTGAACGTAGAACGTTGGAAATTGGTATATAGGTTTGTTATAACATCTACTTGTGCACTTCCCTTTTTGGTCTTTCTGTGAGTTTTCGTTTTGGAGCTATTTACGAAAATTTTATTTATAATGACCAAATATACAAAGGTTTTGGCCAATATACGAGTATATGACCAACCGTCATAGAGATTTCAAAATAAGCTCAACATGATTAATAATTAATACTCAAAATAATTAATAATACATTAAAAATTAGATTATTTTACATATCTAAAACGGACACACACACAAAATATTTTAAATGCAAATCAAAGATTTAATCGTAAAAAAAAAAAAAAAGAAAAAGAAGAAGAAGAAAAAAATCGGTTTTTTTGCATTTATTAACACTGAAAGTTCAACACAGTTTATGAATTTTGTTATCCTGTCCGTGTGCGATTGTAAATATTTGTAAAGATCCTTGAAAATGATATATGGCATTAATGTTCTTTAGGCTTCACGTAAGAGACCCTGTATGCTTTACAATTAAAATTCTTACCGTGTATCGCAACTATACTCACAAAATATTTTGGATAACATTGAGAAAAAAATTTTCCTCAAGGAGAGGAAAAGTGATATTTTTCAAATCACATCTCAATATGTCCATATTAAGCTAACATAACGAAATTACAATATATTTTTTTATGTTCATTAAAAGTCGTTTCTTATAGAAACTATGTTAAAAATAGCATTTATCATTGTTTTACAGAGCCAAAGAAAGCATTTGGATTCATTAGATGAAATTGCATTTTTAGCTGTGTTTTGCGATGTTTAAGTACTTCAAAAGAGATGTTGTAGAGCTCAATTAATACAACAATAAATGCAGTTGGAAATAGAAACATGAATATCTTATAAAGTTAATGAACACAAATATGAAATGAAAAACAAATTTTACATTTTATGTAAAATGTTTTATATTCCTGTTATAAAGCATAATCAATTCTGTTTATTGTCCCCTGAACTTATAACGAATCTACAACAAAATAAAAGAAGCATAAACTTTTTATAATTAATTAATCTGAAATTTTTTAATATCTGCAATATCATTTTATGGATGCATTCATTCATAAAATTTGGAATTTCGTTTTAAAGTTTTAAATATGTTCGTTAAAGAACTACTTTTGAACATCAAAACTGTTTGAATATGTGCAGCTCATTTTCAAAACTACTTTAATTAAAATTTTACTTTGTCATATTCTTTTACTTGTGGAAGACAATTAAATTGTTTTTCAGCAGTCGATCTCACAATCAAAGTTGCTTAAAATAATGAAACGTGCTAGATATTTTAAGCTCAAAAACTTAAAGAAATTGATTATTTATCTCTGTAGTTTGGATTTTATTATGGACGGATAATAATTTATTATCTTAACATTCAAAGTCCATGTTAAATGATCCACCCCTTAAGTATGTATGTGTAAGTTCAGGCTAAGTATATATATATATATATATATATATATATATATATATATATATATATATATATATATATATATATATATGTACGTATGTATATATAAGTACGTAAATATATAAAATAATTCATTATCACAATCAAACACAAAGAAAGAAGACTTTAATTAATCAATAAAAATTACACATTTAAATGAAGCTAAGATATAAATCAAAATAATGCTAAAGGTATTTAAAAAAATAATAAATATAGAAAAAAAAAAAACTATATTTTTCAGAAAACTGTTATATCTTTATCCAGGGCAACAGGGTTATTGCAACAGAGGGTTGCAGCAAATGAATTATTTCTGAGACGATATATGAGATCATATAAAATTACTATAAGTCCTTAAAACACAAAGATTTTAAAAATCAATGTAAAGTCCTTAAAATTGCTTATTGAAAATAATAATAAAAATAATAATAAAATACTATTAAATAAAATAAATAAATAAATAATCAGTTTTGAGCGCAGGAAAAATTAGTTCAATCCCTGTTTTTTATCTGTGTGTTTTTGCAACTTTTCATATTGTAAGCCTGTCATGTGCTATCTATCTTTATATCGACGAAGATTTACGGACTTCGAATCATGTATAAAACAAAAAGTAACAATTCCTTCTTTATTGTCTAAATTCGTATTGGATGGTTTCCAATAAAATGCATATGAAAATTCAGTAAATGGCATTCTAATTAATTATGGATTAAATGACTATTTTTTTCCCCTCTGAAAAAATACATATCTCGCAAAATCTAAATATATTTATTCAATCTGATATATTATTTTTCAATTATTCAAAACCTTTCTTCACACCGTTAGAAGCATATGAACAAATCACGGATCATTTACTTTATTTATCACTGTGAATAATTGTAACATAATTAATTAATAATGAATATATTGTCCTAATAAGGTCATATTTCAATGCTGAATTATTATGATACTAAGGGGGGGTCACTTGAAATCAGTCTACCACTTGAAAATTTAAATCACGATAACTTCCGAAAAAATACTCTAAATCGAACCAAATTTGGACAGTGAACTTATTTTATAAATATCTTGGATGAGTTTGTCAACCGAATCGCTCCGCCATTTGGTTTTCAAGAGGAGGCCAATTGAAAATTTCAAATTCACACGGTAAAAACTGTATTTAAAACCGGATTTGCTTGAATTTTGATGAGACTTAGACTATATAAGGGTCACAACCCTTTTTATTAATGAACTTTATCCGCTATTTTTAACAAAGTGCGGGTGTTATAAACTGAGCGAGAATACTTGAAAATACGTTACCACTTGAAAATTTATAAACATGATAACTCTTTAAATTCTGATTCAATTCGAACCAAAGTTGGACAGTGGTCTTATCATATAACTATCTTGGATGAATTCACTTAACAACTTGTTCTGACATCTCTTTTTTAAGTTGTGGCCACCTGAAAATGTTCCATCATGATAACTTTTAAAATACTAAACTGATTCAAAAGTTGGATAGTGAACTTATGGTTCAAATACCTTGAATAATTTCACTTGGTAACTTCATCCACAATTTTATTTCCAAGGTGTGGCCGCTTGAAAATTTGTCATTATGATAACATTTGTAATACTGAATCAATTCGCATCAATTTTGGGTAGTGGATTTATCATTTAAAAAAACCAGATATGTTCGCTGGGCATCTCAATCTGCTCTTTTTTTCCAGTTGGTGGCAATTTGAAAATTTCTTATCACGATTATTTTTGAAATACTGATTTAATTTGGAATAAATTTAGATAACAAACTTATCATGCAAATATATTGGGTGATTTTGCTGGGCAAGTTACTTCACCATTTTGTTTCCAAGTTGCAGTCACTTAGACTGTCACTTGAAAATTTGTCATAACAATAACTTTTGAAACACTGAACTGATTCGAACCAAGGTTGGACAATGAATTTATGCTTGAAATATCTTGGATGTGTTTGTTGGCCAATTTGCTCCATTATATTGTTATATATATATGAGACATAATATATGACATATATATGAGACATAATATATATATATGAGACATATATATGAGACATTATATATGAGACATAAAATGTTTTTATTAGCTCTTAAACTCTAAAGGAATACATCAAGTATTTTTAAATATTAAACAAAACACTTCAAATTTAAAATATTCAAATATTTTTCCCCATATAGTGTATATATTATTTATTAGGCGTACAAACATATTATGTATCTACATCAAAATCGTGGGTTAACATCTTCTATTTGAGTCATTAAATGACTACCCATTTCAAAAGATTCACGAATACTTTAAATGTAAGCTGTAAAAATTTGAAATCTAACATTTTGGTCTTCGATAACGTCCTGTTTTACCCTTCTGAGTTTAGTAATTACATAAACTTTAAACTGAATTCATAAAATCATAATATATATATAACTCATGTATCTTTATGAGCCTATAAGAAAGTCGTATATTGTGTATATCAGTTTTCTTTATTGAAACAATTTTTTTTTTTTTTTTTTTTTTTTTTTTTTGCTTAATAAGCTAAAATGATGTGTAGACAAAAAGAAAAAATGATTTTACTTCTCTTGTTGCCTGCTTGGAAAATGTTTCAGATTTCCCATTTTTTTTTCTATATTTTAATAATGTAATCTTTTGAATCTAAACGCTTTTCAAGCAATTTTAAGAAGTTAAAACATTTTCTGAAACTGTATTCTAAAGAGAAAAAAATTCTTCAAAAGTATTTCGAGTAAGGTGACACCTGCAGAAAATCGTTTATCTTTTGTGGCTCAGATATGGATGAACTTTTTAAAAAGAATTTTCGGTTTGTTCATTAGAATAAAATGTTTGAATAGAAATACAATACCATAGTTAAAATGAGAATTTTTTTTTGTAAAATTCCTTGAAAATAAACTGTTTTTGAAACTTTATCTTTTGTGTTGTAAGTTAAAAATTGTTTTTGCGGAAAAGCTTTTCGTTTACATCAAAAGAGCTACTATTAATAGTTTTAAATTCAAATAAAGTTATAAATGGTATAAGTGTATCTTTTATATATTTTTGAAGTATTTCTATTTTGTAACATCACTTTAGCTATTTTTTTTTCTTTAATAATAAAAAATATGAGCGGATTTTTATAATTAAAAATAAGTCAGATTTATAAACTGGAAACTTTATAATGAAAATATTACTTATTTTAGTGTAAAAATATTTTCTTTGTTTCCTTTTTTCCTTTCTAATTTCTTTTCATTTTCTATTCCTGTTTCTTAATTTTTTTAGAATAAATTACATGTATTTTTTGTTTAATGTAATATTAAGATTTGTTTAACCCTTTCGCTGCGGCAGGCGCAAATGCGCGCTTACCGCTAATGTCGGCACTCACTTTCGCGAGCGTCTATCCATAGCCGAAGGGTGTTTTGCTTTTAAGACTAAATCTATGAAATTATCGAAATAAAATCGCGTTATTTAATAATGTTCTGCGGAGTATATAAACGGCATATGATTTATATATAATTTTTTAAATGCATACTTTATTTGTTTAAATACTTTTTTTACAAGATTAATTTACTATTTACTTACCATTTAATGACTTAGACATTATTCATTTAGCAACTAAATATATTGCTAAAAAATATTTTTAGTATGAAAATTTTGATAACATGTATCTATAAACAGTCCTATGTGACAAAAATTTAACTCATAATAACTCATTTGCTGTTTCGGAGGACTTTTGCGGGAATGTGAAAAAACGAAGCGTCGTCGTCTTACTTCCTTAGCAGTTTCTTTTGAACAAATATAATAGTGTCACTATCATTACATTCAGAGTCTGTATCAGTTTCAATATCAATATCTGGACTGTTTTGCATCATCTCTGCTACTTCAAGTTACGTTAAACATTTTCGATGCTTCAATATTGTAATGGTGAAAACAGAAACATTTCGCATCTACGAGATCTAATTATCGATGCAACCCCAAATACCCGATGCTCATCTCCCCTACTTACTATAAACAAACAAAATCACGTTATCTTTTAAAGAGCCGTCATAAAGCATGTGATTTAGAAATATTCCTTCATCCTTATCTTATACTATTAAGTGAGCAATATTTGTATATTTCACTGTTCTCGAAAACGGTAGTTCGGACAGTCACGAGATTTAACACAAAGGTGCCCCCCGAAGGATCATTGTGCACACGGAAGTCAGAATTTCGAATTTTTGTTTAGTTTTCTTTTAATTAATAAAATTATGAAAAGAATAAGCTAATAATAGCAAAAAAATAGCCATTTCAATTTGATCCATGATTTAATTGTTGCCGAAAAAAAAAAAACTTATACTATTAAGTGAGCAATATTTGTATTTAAATTTTATCCATGATTTAATTGTTGGCAAAAAAAAAAAAAAAAAAAAACCTTATACTATCCGCGTTTGTAATGATCGATAGATGGCGCTCTCTGAACACTGCAGTTGTTAGTAAATATAACAGCCACGTGTAATTATTATTCTTTCTCCGCCATTTCATCATGGAAAGTCGATTGCATAATATGAGGATATGCAGTGGTGTGATAATTTCACCTTAGCCCACCAGAGGGCGAGCATTTCATTACAATCGCGGATTAAGTGAGCAATATTTGTATTTAAATTTTATCCATAATTTAATTGTTGCAAAAAAAAAAAAAAAAAAAGAAAAGAAAAGAAAATACGAGTTTATTATTATTTTCTTTTTTCAACAGGAAAATAAATGCATTTATCTAAACATGAACAATAAAAAAAAAAAAAAAATGCATCTCACAAAGATTGACGTTATTTTTAATTTAAAATTTCTTTTACACATTGATAAAGTGCTAATATAGTTTACGATGCTAATATATGTTGTACTAAAATCAGTTTTATTTATAGATCCTCTTGGGTAATTTTTAGGTTGATTTCTTTAGAAATCGACCTATTGCAATCACTTCGTTTATCTATCTATATTAATATTATAAATACGAAAGTTTGGATAGATGGATGTTTGTCACTCAATCATGCCACAACGACTAAACGGATCTGGATGAGATTTGGTACAGAGATAGAGAATAGTCTGGAATAGAACATAGGCTACTATTTATACCGGGAATTTGATTAGATTTTTTAAAATTAATTAAAATATGAAATTAATTAACTGGTAATTGACATAATATAAGCTATTTAAATTTTTAATTGTTGCCAAAAAGGTTTACGAGGTATTATTTATTTATTTATTTATTTTTTCTAAAATGAAATATGCTTTCACGCGAAAAATAAAAAATTACTAAATGTTAAATTGGTCGATGAGAAAATGACACATTATAATTTTAAAATAAAATAGTAATATTACAAATCGAACATTTTCTTCTGAATTTTATTTCACAGCATTTTCTTACATACCTCAACTTCAGATTTTTTTTTTTTTTTTTTTTTTTTTAGTACGGCGGATGGAACACGCTTGGCATAAAAGCTAATTCAGCATTATATTAAAGGTATTTTCCTATTGATAATTTAGGACTTTTTTTTTATGCTGAAGTAGATCAGACATTTTTCGCCGAGGAAAAGATAGAAAGAAATACGCAAGCGAAATGATCATGTCACTCGCCGTTCGTAGATGCAAGAAAAATATTTCCTATGTTAAACTATGGTAACTTTAGATTAAGAGTCTAAAGTTACAATTTCGTGATACATTTAGAAATACTGGATTTCGCAAAAGTTTGATTACTCATAAACGATACAACGTTGTATTATTATTAAAATTTCAAAATTAACTTGAAATGCATATTATTAAATCTAACATAAAATTTTATATTTTGATTAACTATGTTTATACTAATAATATATAAATGTTTAAACTATAAGATTAATTTCAAATTCATATTCTTTAGTCTAATATTAGATTTTCCGTACCACACTAATAAATACTGAATTTCGCAAATGTTTGATTACTAGTGGCAAATAATAATTTGTGTATTTATTAAAATTTCAAAATTCATTTCAAATGCACATTCTTCTGCCTAATATTAAAATTTTTGTGCTTCACTAATAAACACCGAATTTCACATAATTTTATATTTAGAATAATAATGTGGCTACTAACATTATATAAATAATCGAATTTCAGAATTAACTTAAAATGCATGTTGTTTAGTCTAATGTAAAAACTTTTAACTACACTTATAAATGCTGGATTTCGCAGAAGATTATCATTTAATTTATAAGCAGATACTTAACATTGTTTAGCAATTAAAACAACAGAAATTGCTTTTCTATATACAATTTTTAACAATATCTTTTTTCGTCTAATTTTTAGATTAATTGGATCAAGGAAATTATTTTGCTTTTGTATGTATATTGATAAAAAATGATAGAAATTTCTAATTTTGTATTTAACAGTAATTGATTGGTCCCGAATAAGATATATGTAGATAACATCTCTAGAAGTCCACCTCTAATTGGGGGCTACCTCTCTTTTCACTGTTAAAAAAATTCAAATAAAATTACGGGGAAAACCCGACAGCAGAGATTCCAGGCAAAGCCCGTAAAAAAATATTTAGACTATAAATGATGTATCCCCCGTAATTTTAAGTTGCGAAAAACATACAGCCAACCCATAAAAATAGTAGTATTGCCCATAAAATTAGAATGCAGCTTAGTAGGTTAAAATAGTAATGTTGCCCGTAAAATTATAAGGCAGCTTGTTATGTTAAAATAGTAGTATTGCGCGTAAAATTAAAAGACAATTCAGTATGTTAAAAAGAAGTACTATTGCCCATCAAATTAAGGGAACTTTGCACCTTTTACGGAAGAACTAAAGTAGGTTTTACATAAACTCTTATATTTCCAATTAATATTTATAAATTGAACTATATTATGTTTATTTATTGAAAGAAATATACATTCAGGTAACCATTCTTTTGTTTTTTTTTATTCTTTTTTTACAAACTTGAAATTTTTCAATTTCGTTTTATCAGTTTTCTTTTCTTGATAAATTTATGATCTTCAAAAAGCTAAAACTACTTCAAACATTTAAGAAGGGACTTAAAAATTTTTGAATGTTTTAATAGAATTCACTTAAAAGAGTTAAGGATGGGATTTGAAATTTATTGATTAGCCTTTAAGAAAATAATTAAAAACTTAATGTTTATGTAAAAAATTGTGAAAAAAATATCTCATTTTTGTTATATTTTTATTTTATTTTTTCTCTTAAAGATATTGTAAAATCCATCCCTAACTCTTTTAAATAGGTTTTATTAAAAATCTTTAAAAAAAATTAAGCCTTTTTTTTGTCTTTTTAGTATCTATAGAAATTTTAGCATTTTGTCGATCATGGATTCATCGAAAATGCAAACTGAGAAAATGCAATTAAAAAATTGTAAATCTGTGAAAATTGCATCAAAAAAGATAAGAAATGTTGCCTGAATGTATATATATCATTGAAAAAAACCTAATATAGTTTCATTTATAAATATTAAATGGAAATAAAAGCATTTATATGAAACATACTGCAGTGCTATAATCAAAGGTCCCATTAAAAAAATAATTATGAAGAGAAAATGTATAATTGTCTGTTTTCCAAATATACGGTTATGGGCAAAATTTACCCCCCCCCCCCCAATACATACACACACGCGCACAAAGAGAGAAAAAAAAAAGCATCGAATTACATTCTATATGAATATTAGATTTCCAGTAGAGATCAATATTATTAAAGCCCCTTATTCGTATATATATCTAATGCGAAACCTATGGACGTGAAATGCTTTTGTATTTTCAAACTATGCCCTTAAAAAATAAATATTCTTTACTATTTTTCTGCATACTTTTCTTAAAACACGCCTCTTATTGTCTCATCTTTGTAAATATTTCTAAAATGTACACTTTTATTTGAAGTGTTAAAATCTTTTACTCTGAGCTCGTTAGCTTTGATAATTTTAATACATCAAATACAAAATTAAGTGTATGTTATATATCTATATATATCTATATATATATATAGATATATATATATTTCAAAAAACCATAAGGTACCATAAGGTACCATAAGATAACCTTTAAGATGTCACAGGAAAAAAAAAAGTTAAAATTCTTCGTTTTCTGATGAGATAGTTTTGAGAATGTAATAGCATTCTACAACCATAGGCTTAGCATTAACGGAAGATATCGTAGAGATAACTAATGAGGGGGAACTGAGTGGGTTTGCTCATGTCATAAAAGAAACTCCCGTGCGCTTGAGAAATTATTTGATTGCACAGTTTTTCAATTTTGGTTGCAGTTTTTCTGTTGTGAAGGAAAAAAAAAACTGCAGATGAAATTGAATAAAAATATGCAATCAAGAAATTTTCCAAGAATCAGCCGCTATGGAATTGACATTAGCTCATCTCATCGTGGACGTAGCCTCTCAAATGTAACAACTGATTATGAGCAATCACCAATAATATAATCTTTAATAAAATTTTTAGAGAATCATTATGTAGAAATATTTATTTCTGTCAGTTTCATTTACCACTAAAATTTAAGAAAAGTTTTCATTTATTAAAAAAGCCAAAGTTTTAATGGCAAAAAAGTGCTATATAAAAATGTGTCAGTTATAATTCATAACATTTGCATTCAGAACTTAATTTTTCAAGAGTTACGTTTACACGTATGACATTTTTTCACCAAATTAAGACTGAATTTCATCGCAAAAGGTAAAACTACTATTCATGCTTAATAAATAGCATTGATAAAATAAATTCATAGTATTTCAAAAAGTATTAAACATTTCTTTAGTATTTTGTACTACAAGGACATTTACCACTTTCTAGAGTTAACATGATATACTACTATATTCAAGATATTTTTTTCTAAGTATTACAATTACTTTCTAAAGTTATTCTTTTATTTGTGCAACTTCCTTTACTTCAGAGAGAAATCATATCAAATAATGCAGAAAATTCAAAATAAAGTTTTGAAATGTCTTATTTGTTAAAGAACATGTAATTTTTTTACTTTTAAAATTTTGTTTAGCTGATATGAATTAGTATTTATAAAACAGCTTATGAAATCTTCAAATTTAGTGATTAAATCGGTACCATTATATTAGTTATGTATGAGAAAATAATAAAGACTGGGGAAATCAACATGTAAATATTCAGAATAAAACATGAACAGAATATATTTTAATATTTCTAATGGGATATGAGACTCTTTACAAAAGATTCTTCTTTCCCATTTTTAATTCGACATAAAATTTTTAAGCTTCTCTTCTACACTCTTAAAATTATTGTGGATGAAATTACTCCTAGAATAACTTTTGTTTTGTTAAATGCAAGAAGAATCATACGGGAAAAAATCTTATAATTAAAAAAGTTTCTAAACAACATATACATTACGTAGGTTACAAATGTAGTAGGGAAGAATAAGAAGAAATACTTTTGAATGATTTAAAAAGAGCTCATCCAATGAAAAAAGAGAAAATATTTACAACATATTTATTTATTAAGCATATAATTTTTAAACATTTACTACACATACATAATTACAGATTAATTTGCAAACTCCACATTGATTTATATTGTCTCAATTTCACAGCAAGTTTTTTTAAATTTTGCATTAATACTCGTTCTTCTGGAGGATTACGATCCTTTTCTGTGTTAATACAGAAGCATGCCCTATTAAATATATATATATACATATATATACGTTATATAATACATATTACTTATTAAGGGACAATGCTACTCTACAACTTACATTATAATAAATAATACAAGTAAAACATAAAAATACAAACACAATATCAGTTGTATCCAAATTTAAAACAAACCAGAAATATTAATTTATGAAACACCATACTTTTAAACTTTATTTAGATTCAAACAAATTTATTAAATATTAAAATTAAATTTTGCACAACCCTAAACCACTAATACGAACTCTGCGCTCTTCAGTTTGTTTCTTTCAACATAAAATATATGAAAAATTCAAAAGAGGAGGAGTTATTATATATAGCATATTTACAAAAGTATTTTCACACTACGAAGAACAACTTTAGAATATCAATAGCATAATTGGATGTACAAGAATCTTAATAAAATACAACTCTAATTAAAAAAGAAAATTACAGATAAACGGCTGTTATTTATTGATCATTATGTATTGAAACAATACTTCTGTGTATTTCAATACTTTCAGCATCAAGGCTTAATTTTCGTTAAAAATATACCAAAGTCTAACTACCGCAGCTATGTATCATTCTAAATATTTGTATTAAACATTTTTCACAAAAACTTTTATTTATTTATTTATTTCAGCAGAAAAGCATCATTTAAAATATGTAAGTATAATTAAAATCAATGAATGAAAAGTTAGCAAAGTATTTATAATCAACCAGTAAAAATTCAAAAATTCTGAAAAAGATTTTTTTTCCCTTATCAGATAACAAACTGAAATACACTGACAAACAATATTTCGTACAATGGATATTACGAAAATATGCATCTGTCATGTATATTTTCTTATTACGTTTTTGATCACCAAATACAATAAGCGCCAAGAACGACAGAGTTTTGAAATTTAAAATAAAAATTTTGTCAATTTGACGGCAAAATAACTCAATCTAGCACAAGCACATGATAACTAATCTATACTAATATTACAAATGCGAAAGTTTGGATGGATGTTTGTTACTCAATCACGCCACAACGGCTAAACGGATCTGGATGAAATTTTGTACAGAGATAGTTAATAGTCTGGAATAAGACATAGGCTACTATTTATACCGGAAAAATGTAAATTTTTAATAAATCTTCTATATAATATAGATATTTCTTCTATAATAAAGCTTTAAAATAATTTATTTTAATTTTTAATTGTTGCCAAAGAATATTTCACGAGAATAATGATAATAAAAAAAAATATTAAATATTAAATTTGCTTAGGCACATGACAACATGACGTCATTATCAAAATTAAATAATTAGAAAATGAAAGCTAATTCAGATCTGTATTAAAGAGCTTTATTTGTTGATAATCCTGGGTATATTTTTAATTTTAATACTGAAGTAGAGAGGACATTTTTCGCCAAGGACTCTATTTTTGTGACAGCAACTTTAAGCCAAGTAGTCCATAAAAAATATGAACAAATCTGTACATATAAAAGAGTAAACCCACTGATTCACTGACTCAACACTGCCATGACGATTCTGTGGGAAAGAGGGTCACAAATTTTAGTGACCAGGTTGGTTTTCGGAGCCTGACCCCCCCCACTAAGAGGGAATTTTGCAAAATACTCCCCTGTCCCCCTTGGGGGCAGAAGCCATAATTCGGCTCCAAATTACTTAACGGTGAAGAAATTTGCAGATGGGAAGACCAGACTTGAGTACAAAAAAAAAAAAAAAATGATTTTCTGCGATTTTGGAATTTTGGATTTTTAAGGGGGGAGGGAAGGGAAAAGGTTTTCGAAAAATGGTACTCAACACACGAGGAAATCGAACTGAACACACACTACAAAGGGATTTTGTGAAATTCCACCCTACCGCCCTTTGGAGAATGGGGGGCAAAAACATTATTCATGCGTAACGCTGCACTAAATTATCTTAGGTTGGAAATTTTTTATGTAACTCATTTATTTAACTCATAGTATGAAGAGATTTTGCGAAATTCCCTCCTACTTCCCTCCTTTAAGAGCGGGGGGAGAGATTAAAAAAAAAAAGTTTTAAAGCATAGCTCAGCTTTAAATAATTTTAGGATCTCAATTTTTTTATGTGTCGGTTAGGTATGTGTATGCAACATGCAATATAAAGTAATTTTGGAAATTTACTCCCCCCCCCCGCCCTTCTCCTTGGGGCGGGCGGGGCAAAAATCACAATTTGAAGCTTAAATCCGTCCAAATTACCTAAGAATGCCGAATTTTGGTGTGTGGGTGTTAATTAAGTGTGCGAAATATGCACTTTGATGAGATTTTGTAAAACTTTCAATTTTAACCGGGAGGGAGGGGGAGTAAAAAGCAGGTAAGGGACTGCCGAAGACATTGGGGCTCCAGACTCGACTGTGACGAGCGAGAATACCGCTACAGAATGTAGCAGGGACTTAAACTTAAGATTTTTACGGATTTCAATGATTTTTTTTTTTAGATATTTTATTATTAATGATATGCTGTTTTGGGGATTCATTTCAATATAATGGCCAGCGAAGCGGGCAAAGCCTGCTAGTGTTTATATGATCAAAATACATATGCATGTGAACCATGTGACTCTCATTTCGGCTCGAAGGTCAAATCTACTTGTATTTTAAATGTTATAGACATACAATGCCATTTTGTACAAAAAAATATACTTTTCAAAACATTCTATAACGCTGACACAATATGTGACGGCTGTGGGTAAACGAGAAAATGCTTTGGAACGCCAGCATCCTCGGCGCGAAAGGATTAAATCATTAAACATGCGTGTCTGCATATATTTGCAGCTTAGTAATTAAGTATTCCTGAGTAAATGTGATTGATTGTCTTATGAACTAATGAAACCAATAGCGATAGTTTCTCACATCATGACTAATTAAGAAGTGTTGCTGGTTGGACAGAACGTATTGGGAAATTAAACATCAGCGAGTCTTACGCATATTTTTAGTATAATGATAATTTCAGATAAATAGCCAATTTAATCTATTCATCCACAAATAAAATATATAGGAATAAAGCAAACTTTTCTATTTACATACCTTAATAATGATTAAAAAAGTTTATTCTTACGTTCATAGAGTTTTTCAAAATAGTCGAATCGATTGTATATTTTCTTTTCCAAATATATTCAACTAGCAGGCTTTGCCCGCTTCGCTGAGCACTATACTTAAATGAGTTGTCAAAATTCCATTACATTATTAATAATCTAAGTTAAAGTTCCCTGTGTTTTCCGTAGAGGTTTTTCCCGCTCGCAACGTGAGGATTCCGCGTCCACACTGACTTCGACAGCAACTTAACCACTTCTTACTTCCCCTTCCCCAGCGGGTAAGTTACAAGTTTTGCGAAATCTCGCCAAAGTAGTTAATGCGTACACCTAATCAACATCCACACACCAAAATGCATCATTCTAAGATAATGTAAAGCGAATTCAAACATAATAACGTGTTTTTACGCGTGTTTATTGCCCCCCACGACCCCAAGGGGGTAAGTGAGTAATTTTCATAAAATCTCGTTACAAAAAAGTGTCAGATACATATAAACAATTTGCGCACCAAATTTCGTGACCGCAGATCCCATAGCTTTCCCAAGACAAATTTAGCGCTAAAGGGGGGGGGGTGTGAATTTGCAACTCTCCGCCCTCAAAATCGAAAATAACAACAAAAAAAAAAAGTGTTTTTGAAAATATTCTAAAGAAGACACGTGGCTACTTTCAATACCTTTGTAATATCTTTAGTAGAGCTCTACTAAAAAATCCGGAATTTCTTAAATTTCCCCCTCGAAAAGCGATTTCCCCCCCCCCTCCTTTAAGAATGAAGATTTCTAAAATCGTACATAATGTTTTATTTATACTCAAGTCTAGTCTCATCATGTGCAATTTCTTCACCGTGATGTAATTTGAGGCCGAGTTATGCTTACAAAGGTTTTTTTGCTTCCTGTCCCGCTGAGGGGGAGGGGGTGTTTCGATAAATCAGGTTTCTTTAGGTGCCGGTTGCATATAAAAAATCCAAGCACCAAACTTCGTGACCGCAGCTCTCATAAATTTTCCAGGATGAATTTAGAGTTAAAAGATGTGTCTCGAATTTGCCCTTTGTAACACATCCCCCCCCACCCCTCAAAGAAAAAAAAAATGGCAGATCACAAAAAATCAAAAATATGTTTTAGGTAATATCCTAGGAAAGTCGCATAGCCTTTTTTCAACTTCTTTATTCCATCTTTGGTACAGTTCGACTCAAATCAGGAATTTTCAAAATTTCCCGCCAAAAATCGATTTTCTCCCTCCTTTCCTTTAAAAATCGGAAATTCCTAAATCGCAGATAATGTTTTATTTGTACTCATGTCTAGTCTCCCCATGTGGAATTTCTTTATTGTGAAGTAATTAGGAGCCGAGTCATGCTTAAAAACGTGTTTTTGTGTTTTTCTCCCACAGGGAGGAACGGGGGGGGGGGGAAGGAATTACGATAAGTTGATAGGTATAATTTTAAGTTGGATAGAGATCTAAGTTTCTGCCAGGCACTGTTGAATTCAGTCCAGCCGTTCTCAAGTGATGCACGGACAAACATGTTTTTGTCTTTTGCCCCCCATGGGGGAACCAGGGGGGGGGGAAATTCTGAAAAGTTGATAGATATAATTTTAAGTTGAATAAAGATCTAACTTTCTGCCCAGCGCTGTTGAATTTAGTCCAGCCGTTCTCAAGTGATGCCCGGACAAACGTGTTTTTGTCTTTGGCCCCCAAGGGAGGAACGGGGCGGAATTTCTGAAAAGTTGATAGATATAATTTTAGGTTGGATAAAGATCTAAGTTTCTGTCAAACGCTGTTGAATTCAGTCCAGCCGTTCTCAAGTGATGCCCGGACAAAAAAAGCGACATACAGACACGATCACACACACACAGGCAAAAGTCATTTTCGGCATTCATGGGGTGTGAAACGTGAATATATCGCAAAATTTTTCGATTCCAACAAATTTACAGACAAAAGTCTGATTTTATTAATATAGATAAAATTCATTAACCTTTGACATCCTACAGAAGTATTTAATATTTATACTACAAAATAATTTATACAGAAGTTCCTAATCGAATTTTTCTTTCAAATGTTTTTGTTTTATTGTCAAATAAAATTGTTTATTCATCAACTATTTAATAATCACCAAAAAAAAAAAAAAAAAAAAAAAAAAAAAACACCTTTATTTTCATTAATTATATTTTATGCAAATTATTAATGATAATAAAAGTCCGAAGCCTATTTTCTGTTTTTAAATAATCGATATAAAATTCTGTGCAAAACAGAATTTAATTTAGTACAACAAGATTTTTTAAAAACATATTATTCCATGTAAAGGCATGCGGTGACTATGTTTCGTTCCTTAGAAACGGTTACCGTATTAATTTCTCAAAATCCCGTTACAACAGATTTAATATAGAACCATCTTAGTGACTTTTAAATTTTTGTTGTCATTTTAGCAATACATTAAATTGACAACCGTAACTGCGTAAGAAAAGATGTTGGCGAGAAATATCCGAGCTACCCCGACGCCAAATTTCAAATTTCGCGAAAGGATCCTATATTTACGCTGTTCCATTTCTTTAGCATGATTTTTTTCAATTTTATTTTAAATATTTTTTAACCTGATGCGATCAGGGAAAAAGTAAAGAAATTGTAATTAAAAAGCTTAAAAATAGGTCTTGTCCTGAATTTAATGAATGATAATTCTTATACGTTTATTTTTTTCCGACATAAGAATAAGTACATTTCTTTTATTATCAGCTTATTAAAATGAACTTATAAACACGACATTATCTAGATTGTGTCCTCATTAATAAGTGTACCAATTTTCGTAACGATTGGTTGAGCGGTGCAGTTTGTATAGCAAATAAAATCCTGACACATTATATATATACATATGTATATGTGACTCACGGTAAACTTACAGCAAATTTTTATAATGATAAAATTGATGCCTGAAATTAATAGTCCTGTAGAACTGGAAAAAAAAAAAAAAAAAGCAATTGAAGCCATTTATTTATCTATCTATCTATCTATTATTATCATTATTATTATTATTTGCATGGCTTATACTTCCGTGACAAATTCCTATTTAAAGTATCGCTAACATCACTACGCCGTTTTTCATTTAAACAAACGATGTGGTATTGCATACGTATGTTCCAATTTGATATAAAATTTTGGTATTTCCATAATACTGTTCTGCTTTCGTCTTATGTTATGTACTATAATATCTCTACTCAATGAAATGAAAGGTAGCGATCAGTCGGACAGTTTGGCGAAAGAAGTGATTCGAGAAGGGGCGAAGCTTTTCTCGGGCGTTAGCGAGCGGAACGAATAGGCAGAGACTCTTCTGAAGGCCAGAAGCCTCTGCAGAGTCCTAGTTGCATCACATATTATACAACAGATCATTTTTATTTATTCCATTATATATATACAGAGAGAGAGATAGAGAGTTAGACTCGATTGACTCGCTAATATAAACAGATAGGTTTCTGAGGGGGCTACCGCCCCCTCAAACCCCAGCTGAATCTAACCATATATATATGTAACTGATAAACTTGTATTAGTTCCTTGTAACTCACAAATGCCTGTACCAAATTTTATGCAAACTGGTTGCATCACATTTTGGAATTATTTTGTGTAACCCTGTAAAATAATTACCAATTCTATGCCCACAATTTTCCACACACACACACACACACAAAAAAAAAAAAATGCTTTTATACATTATAATAATATTTCATTATATTTAAGGGGGTATAATTATATTCGAATACGCCTTAAATCCTCCGAGCACCTGATACATATTTTTCCGTACACTGAGCAGTATTTTTTCCCATAATACACTAACAATAAAAAAAAAGTAATTATATATTCTTAGCTTGTTTTTAAATTCTGAACGTCGCGTATAATAGTCATGAAGTTTATCTTGACATCCATAGTCAATTTTTAATTTCAAACTGAAATATTTATTGTTTTGTGACAATTTAAAAGCCATACACTGAAAACAAAATTAAAATTTTGCCTCTTTAAAAAATGCTCAGTGGGTTAAGAAATAATGTTTATAGACTGAAGGAAATTCTTTTGATAGGAAATTCTTTTGTGTATCCCAAAAAAAGAGCGTCACAGTTGTTATATAAAAAGAATTTACCAATTAAATGAGTTTGCCTAATTAATTAAGAATTCAACCTAATTTGACAACATTTGATTGATTACAATATGTCATAGTCTATACATGTCATCTTCTTCTTCTTTTTTTTTTTTTTTTTTTTTTTTTTTTTTTAAGAATAAACCCGCTTTTAAGCATCTTTATAATGTAAAATGTTAATTCTATTATGTTGAATGCAGCATAAATGCGCTAAAATTAAAAATATGAAAAGAATTAAATTCTCGACAATAGAAATATGCATATTTATGTAACACATTTAGTTTTTTTTTTTTTTTTTTTTAATAATGATACAAAAGTTTTCTCTTTAATAATAATAAAACATTTTATACCGATACATATATTTTATTTTTTTTTGTGAAAATTATTTCTTATAAAAATTATTTTTTATAAAAAAATATTTACTACTGTTCTATAAATTCTGTTTTATATATCACTTTTTTATGTCTTTTAGAACCCGGATTATAACAGAATATTAAAAGAAATTAAAATAAGTGCAACATTAGTGATATAAAGATAACTTTTTCCCTCTACTCTTAAATTTCTGGATATAATATAGACATATTTTAAAATGCATAAAATTTCATTTTATGTGCATTATTTTTTTTTCGGCTAACTTTAAATAGATATTCCGTAAATTTGACATTTTGAAGAAATCTTAAAATCTCTTTTCTTTTATCTGTCAATAAAATCAATGTTCATCTTTCCACAACTGGACAGTTTTTTTAGAATTGAACATCCCTTTTAGAAATGTCAAACTTTCACAAATTTATTTCTTAAAAATGGTTCTTAAAGAAAGCCATATACTTAAATAAAATTGCATCAGTAAATTTGAACTTATAGTTAAGTATATCGGACGGTACAGAAAAATATTTTTGCTATTAATCATATCTTTTTAAGGGATTTTATGAAAATTCTTATTTAAAAGGAAATTGGTGTGTATATTTATATACTAGAGTGGAGGAAATATAGAAAAATAAATGATTGCTTTAAATTTTACTTTATAAATGATTGTATTATAAATAATGATTGTATTACTTTAAAATGATTGCATTACTTTATAAAAGATTGTATTATGTTTTATTTTATATTGTACTGTATTATGTATTATATTGTATTATATTTTGAACTGAGACAGGATTGATGTACAGATGATTTTTGTAAATTTTGGTGAAAATTTAAAAAACGGAAGTGTGACATCGGAAACCGGAAGTAGGATTTTAAGTCCATATCTCAAAAACGGCTCCAATGATTTCCTTGAAATTTGCTATATAAACACGCCATTAGATGTCCTTTCGAAAGATATAGTTGGTTAGTTCAGGAAAATCGATAGGCGCTCTGTACAAATAGCTCAATTCCAGGCCTCGCAAGTGCGTTCCTTTAAAAAAGGGCAGTACGGAGTTTTTTCAAACTCGCTATATTAACTCCCTTTTAAGTACGCTTTTGTATGTAATTATTTTTTTAAGGTCACTAATTTAATATGCCAAGTTTTGGTAAAAGTTGGTTTCTCAACAACGGCTCTAACAATTTTCTGGAAAATTGTTACATAAATCCATTTTAGTCCTTTCTTAAGTAAAAAGTGGTTATTACAGGAAAATTAACAGTCATCCTCAGCAGTTAAGTCAGTGTTACATCTTTGAACTTGGTGTTTAAAAAATAACTCTACTAATTTTTTTTTCTTTCTTGTTTTTCCATTCGCTGGGTAAACTCTCTTTTATATGTCTTTATACGTGCATCAAGTTTCTTTTACGGAAAAATTTTTAAGTATCTATTTTGTAAGGTCAATTTTATTTCTTCTGATCACATTGTTTCTAAAAAACATATATAATACGTGTAATAGTAGGTAATGGAAGTCGTGTGGTTGTTTCACACCAGATTTTTTAATTTTATTTCAATAAGATTTAGTTTTCTTGCTGCTGAACTTTTTTTGAATACATTCAACTTCGAATTGTTATTCTGCTGACTATAAATTTGTTAATGATTTTTTGCCTTTTTGTAAAAACATTTTTCATATGATAGCTACAGCTCATATTAAATGAAATTGAAATATGTGATTTATTTTCCGTTTGCTTTTCAAAGTTACAGATTAGCATGATTTTTAACATATTTCAAAATAGCAAAAGAGCACCTATTATTTCAGCCCGCAAACTTCTTTGCCACACTTTCACTGTATTACATATTTTTGCAACACCTTAAAACTGATAATAAAGTTGCTAACCCTCAGAATCAGTGCATGCGACTATACTCATAAAGTTTCTATCGGCTTTTTGAATCACTGAATTTTCGCAAAAATATAAAGTGCATATTTCTATAAAAAAATATTCGTATTTAATACATGGTACGTAGACGAGTCTGGATATAGGTATTTCAAATACATTATATTATGCTCCGTAATGAAACTGGTATAAGATGTTGCTGATGATTTCGGTACAGATAATCCCAATACGATTCAGATAAATGACAGTCTGTGGCAACTTGTTTTACATTAATTAAAATTTTAAAATCCTTATAACGAATAAAATATTACGGAAATAACATACATTATTAATTATCAAGGAGTGGTGTTTAACTGTGAATGGAAATTGGTTGCTGTGAATTTTCAGTTGTTAAAAAAAATAGGTATTTTAAGGCATATCAGGATAGTAGAAATGATTGTAAGTTATTGAAAAGAACGGAGGGAAAATGTTAAAATTGATTTATAATATAATCCTACCACTTCATTCACCTTTTTTGTTATTTTATAGATTAATTTCTCTTAAAATTAAGTTGAAGTTGACAATATATATATATATTTTTTTCAATTTACATGTATAATTTATATGAAGGGGAGTGTTTCCTGTTGTAGGCACCCTGACATATATTTTAACAGAAAGCAAATATAGTGGATTTGAGTACTGTCAAACTTGTATTGTGAGAGTTCAAAGTTTTTGTGCTAACACGGAAGTGAATAGACGCATTTACTTAGTAAAAGCAAGCATTAAAAAAATACAACACAAAAATAATTTGTGAATGTTTTCAGAAAGCGATAAATAGAAATGAATTAATTCACAAATGTAAGGGCATTGTATATTCAAGCAGTATATTCATTGTATTCTGTAATGCAATATCGAATTCAGCCACGGAAATTCCTTTTTCGTCCTTATAAAAATGACTACCATTCCCGTTTGTGAGCACCTTCATGTAACCGGTTTTGAAAACATTTTTTTTTTTCATTTAAAGAATCTGTTTGACTTACAAATTGTCAAATATGGTCGTTTATGTCAACATAACATATTTTATTTATGTTTTTATGTATTTTTAGGTATTTTAGCCACGTTAACCCCGTAAAAGTCAACCGATCCGAAAGAAATGGATTTTAATGCGCTGGTTAAAGCCATTTAGAATGGCTTAGTAGATAAGAAATCCATACAATCGACTATCAGAGAATAGGGACTTTCTCGTACCATCTGTGTCTATCTATAAGAAGCCATGACAGGGCAAATCATTTTTACCTGTAAAACTGTCGGCCAAATATGCTAAAAATAGGAGCATTTTCTGTTGTTATTTTGGCCACTGAATCCTAATAAAATGAATGAATTTTTTTTCTTATTATTATAATATTCCCATATTTAGTACATTTTGTAAGTGTGCCCTCAACCCGGTACACAATTTGTTTACGCCAAAAAGACTACTTCACAAAACTGGTGATAAAATTTTTCTAGTTGACGGAAACGATATAGATAATTTATTAAACGTTAGCTAAGGGTTCTAGCTTTCCATTGGTATTCATATATTTGCATATTATTTACTCTATCGTAAGTTATAAGCTAAAATCAAAACTGTACCCACAACCGGAGACATTCCCCTATATATATCATATATCAAGGTATGACGTGTATATATATATATATACGTATGTATTTTATTTGTCAGGAGTTTTTTTTCAGTCTATCTGACAAGAATGTCTGCATTATATATATATTTATTAAATTTTTCTTATTGTTGTTAAAAATTTAATTTCGATACAGGAATATAATTTATGCTATTTTATTTTTCCTAATGATATGTTCAAAAATGACTATATTTATATATTATCTTGGAAAATAAACATTTCAAAAATTTATTATCTCAAACAACGAAAAATTCCTCTGATAAAAAAACATCAGAATGTTTCTTGAATTTGTAAACGTTCTATGTGCCTTTATTTCTCTTACTTAATACTGCAAAAACTTCCCTTTTCATTCCTTAATTTTATAACAATCAGGCTGTAATCTGATTTATGTCTCGGCGTACCAACTTTGTTATTCACTAATCTCATCACTCTGAAGTCACACACAAAGTAACTTCATTACACTTTTGCCCTTTACTTAACCCACTGATTGGCATTCAAAGATCGACTTTAGACGGATAACTATTATCCAGAAATCAGATTAGAGATCTCTAAATTAGTTCCTGTATTGATTACTAATGCCTAATCCGGAGAACATAATGCATTCTTTTATATTTAATTCTCTATGTGAAATAAATTCTAATTGAAAAACAAGAAAGCAATCCATGCAACTCGTACTGAATATAAAGTATTTCTGTACTAATAAATAAATTATATTTTTAATACGTTTTAACGTTTATAAGTCTTATTTTCGAGATGATTTAAGAAAATTCCATTTAGATGTATGGAAGTTGTAACGCAAAAAATATTTGTAAAAAGTTTTAAAGGGAAAGAATAATATAGAATTCTTTTCTGCTGTCGCGTGTATTGTCAATTTCATACAAAACAAACCTAAAGTTTATAAAAGTTCATATACTAAAAAATGATTTGTGCATGATAAAATTAATAATAACCTTTAAGCCATTTCTTCTTAAATCTAATAAACTATTTCAATATTTACGTATGGTGTATTAAACAAATCATTAAAACTAGTCTTACGTATCGAACAGCACAGAAAACATGCTGCATCGGAATAATGTTATGTAATGTTAAATATGAGGACACCGAAATATATGCTTTAAAATACATTGAGATATTTGTATCAATCGCATGGCAGCAATAAATCCTCGTTGTGTATGGAAATTAAGTAACTAATGATTAGTTTAAACACATTTTGTAGAATCATCATGCGTTACAAGCTATGTATATCACCTATGTATATAATTATAACAACATATCTATGTTCTATTGCAGGCTTTGTTGACCTTAAAGTGATCCTTAATAACATAGAAACGGTAAAAAAAAGCGACCTTATTTCAAGTAAATTGAGTATTGTGTTTGACGTTTCTTCAAACAATTCCAATGATATTTCTCTTAATAATTGCATGCATGTTGGACCTGATCTTTATGAAGATATTTTTGTTGATTTGCAGAGATTTAGATTTCTTACAATAGCCTTTATTCCAGAGATGAAACAAGCATTTTTACAAATTTTGATAGACGAGGACGATAGGGACGTAACAGGGTTTATGTTTATAGAAATTTCTAACGGTTATCTTTATATTTACTAGAATTTACTCGATTTCTTGTACGAAAGTATACATATGGGCAAGATAATACGAAGTCACTCATCGGTAAAGAAAGCTTAAAATACATGTCTAGATTCAATAAATATTTTTTAACAGGCGATTATACAACATGATAAATTTCCCACAAATTCAAAACCTATGAATAAACTTTGAATACTAAACATTGTTCTAGCGATGATTCAAAAATACTTGTAGAAAATAATCCCCCTGATAAAGTTTTGGGTTTGGAGTGGAATAACTTAGAAGATATTCTTTATTTGGATTGAAGGGATTTAATAAACTTCGTTTCTAAACACATGAATAATAAAGGATTTGTTTTACAAGTGTTGGGCAAAATTTATAACCCTATCGGCTTCCTAGAAACTTTACTTAAAGACTGAAATGCATTTTGTAGACGATCTTAAAAAACGGTGTAGACTAGGAGGATAAATTGTCAGAGGATTGAAAAGCGCTAGAAACTGGTGTAATGAAATAACTCATCTTTCTGAATTTTCAGTACTGATACATCATTTTTTTGACATAACAGAGTTTGAAATTAATAATATACAATTACACATTTTCTTAGACACATGAGTACTTGGACCGGTTACCTATATTAAGATTAATGAGAAACCTAATGGAATATATAATACAGTACCCTTTGCCTCCAAGAATAGAAAAAATAAAAAATCTTACGCTACCAAACCTTGCGCTTACTGGCTGCACTGTTGGCAGCTGAATTAGACAATAATATTTCGAGAGCTTTGAAATTCGACATTTCTATATTTTACTGGACAGAATCTACGATATCATTTATTTTTCGAATCAGAGGCTCTTCAGAGAATTTCAAGTCATTTGTTCAGAACCAAGAAGAAAAAATGCATAAATTGACCTCCTCCTTTAAACTAGAGACACAGCCCCTATACGTCCAGACCGGCAGACCACGTATCAAGAGTTGCGAAGATTACCTAATGATACTTTACGACTACATTGGTTTGTGTGACTCAGTTCACTCAGAAATTTGGCCTAAGCCTGATAGACATGAACTTGATGTAGAAAGTTTATAATATAGAAAAAAGGTAAAGAAACCCTCCTATTCAGTTTCATGACTGTAGAAATAAAAATCCCACTGACGTTAAAGAAATAATCTTGCGTGCCAATTATACGACTTTTTTTTACCCTGAAATTTAATACCATAAAGGCAGATTGGACATTAAGGGATAAGACAAAGAATGCTGTTTTATAAACCCAAGTAACAAATACCAATACATGCAGAATTTCAATATTGCTAGTCCAACATTGGGTAATACTGACCGAAATCATTAAAAAACAACCGACTGACGCCAATGCTTGCCGTGATTGGTCAACATTCAGCCAATGTTGAAGAATACTGCTGTGCTACCTGGGAACTTAAAAACAATCTAAAATAGGCGTCGGAAAAATTTTATTTGACAAATAATTCTGTATGGGGGGGGGGGGGCAAGTTCCCCCTCAACCTCCCGTTTCAATATTGTACTTACATTTAAAGGGAATTCAAAAGCTGTTATTAGATTTAAATATTTTTTTTCAAATTATTCAGACAACTTTCGCCGGCACGTTTCCTTGAAAAATAAGAATTTTGATAAAATTTTAGAAGTAACAACCTTATATTTACTTCAAAATACAACATTTGAATTGCCTGATATTATTTGTTGTTAAGTTATTCTGAAAAAGACATAGATAAAGATTAAACGTTAAAAACATGACTTCAGTATTCAGGGAATCTCAAAATGTGTGAATATACATTGAACAAGCGCTAAATATTTAGTTTTAAAAATACTTTATTTACCACATTGGTATTAGGAATAAATTTTAATTTCTGAGCAGTTTTCCTGAACATGGTAAAATCTATAATAATAAAAGGAAAGGTTTGTCTGTCCTGAACCTTCAGCCCCTATTGAACGCAGAAGTACAAAAATTGACATACGGATGCTCTGGAGCCTTTCCGATGTTTTCCTCGAAACAGAATTTAAAAATTTTAATTAGTTGTGGAGATATTAATTAAAATGTCCACTCATGTCTAATCTAAAAGCGATCTCAAAGCAGAAAAAGTGGAAAATAAATTAGAAATATTTGTCCGATCGTTACAATTTCGATACCAAATGAAAGGGGCATTATTTCTGAATCTAAGTGTGCAAGTGGTTTATCGGTACAACAATTAGATTTTTTAAAATTAACTAAAGTATGAATTTTCTGTGGCAACATCATTTCAAATGCCAGTAATGAAGACCCATCGTCTGTCATAAAAAAGGAAATGATTGCAACCGATCAAGATGTCACTTGTTTTGTAGTGGGGAAAAATATTGCAATTTTCAATTTTTTTCAAATTTTAATTCACGTTACATTTGAATTCATATTCGGCCTAGACAGCATATTATAAAGCTACTGTTCAATTTTCATGAAAATATGTGGATAAACAAAAAAATGAGATTAAATTTTGTATTATATTTTCAACTATTTTAAATTGAGATATGCCGTTGAAATTTCGTAATATTGGTGTTTTTAACGCCCGATATTTCGATTCTGAATATTTTTGAAAGTGTAGAATTATTAGGAAGTGCTTGAAGGGGAGGGGGGGGGGCAAGCAAACTACCAGAAAAAAAAAAAAAATAATAATAAAATAAAAATAAAAATAAAAATAAATAAATAAAAAGAGTTACAGCGTTTGAAATTGTTATTATTAGGTTTCAAGGAAAGATAAATCGATTGCGGATATTTTCAAGTGTAAAATTATTAGAAGGGACGGAAAGGGGGGGAGGGGTTTTATAATAGTGTTCATATCATTTTTGTATCTCAGCTTCTAATTAGCATAATTTCAAAAGTAATATGTCATTTTGAAACTTATTTGAATTGTATTTCAAGAGTAGACGCCACAAATTTCTGTCACCTTCCATTAACCGACTATCATAAGTATTGGAATTTGAGATTTCACGTGATTTACACGTTTTAAGGTTTCCTGATTAGGTTTTCTTTTGTATCTCAGCTACTAATTAAAATAATTTTATAAGTAATACATCATTTGAAAGCTTTGTTGATTTGGAATCGAACAGTAGATTACAGAAATTTCTACCGCCAGATGGCGCTGTAATATTTTTAAATTTCAATATTTCGAATTCTGAATATGATTAAATTATTTTTAATGCATCATTCGAAAGATATTTTAAAGTACTTTTATACTATCGAAAGTGGGATTCGAGATTTCACCTAATTTACACGTTTTGAGGTCTCCTGAATCGGTTTTCTTTTGTATCTCAGGTACTAATTAAAATAATTTCATAAGTAATACATCATTTGAAAGATTTGTTGATTTGGAATCGAACAGTGGAATACAGAAATTTGTACCGCCAGATGGCGCTATACTATTTTAAAATTTCAATATTTCAATTTCTAATTATGATTAAATTATTTTTAATATATCAATTGAAAGATATTTTAAAGTTCTTTTAAATTATCGAAAGTTTTCACCAGATTTACATGTTTTGAGGTGTCCTGAATCAGTTTTTTTTTTTTTGTATCTCAGTTATTAATTAAAAAAAGTTCATAAGTAATACATCATTTGAAAGCTTATTTTAGTTGATACACATTTTAAAGTACTTTTACATTATCGAAAAAGAAATTCGAGATTTCACCCGATTTACACGTTTTGAGGTGTCCTGATTAGGTTTTCTTTTGCATCTCATCTACTAATTAAAATAATTTCATGAGTGATGCATCATTTGAAAGCTTTGTTTATCTGGAATGGAACAATAGATTACAGAAATTTCTACCGCCAGATGACGCTGTAATTTTTTTAACTTTCAATATTTCAATTTCTAATTATGATTAAATTATTTTTAATGCATCATTCGAAAGATATTTTAAAGTTCTTTTATATTATCGACAGTTTTCACCAGATTTACACGTTTTGAGGTCTCCTGAATTAGTTTTCTTTTGTTTCTCAGCTACTAATTAAAATAATTTCATAAGTAATACATCATTCGAAAGCTTTTTTGATTTGGAATCGAACAGTGGAATACTAAAATTTGTACCGCCAGATGGCGCTGTAATATTTTCAAATTTCAATATTTCAATTTCTAATTATGATAAAATTATTTTTAATACATCATTCGAAAGATATTTTAAAGTTCTTTTAAATTATCGAAAGTTTTCACCAGATTTACACGTTTTTAGGTGTCCTGAATCAGTTTTCTTTTATATCTCAGTTATTAATTAAAAAAATTTCATAAGTAATACATCATTTGAAAGCTTTGTTGACTTGATACACATTTTAAAGTACTTTTACATTATCGAAAATGGAATTCGAGATTTCACCCGATTTACACGTTTTGAGGTCTCCTAATTAGGTTTTCTTTTGTATCTCAGCTACTAATTAAAATAATTTCATAAGTAATACATCATTAGAAAGCTTTTTTGATTTGGAATCGAACAGTGGATTACAGAAATTTCTACCGCCAGATGGCGCTGTAATATTTTCAAATTTCAATATTTCAATTTCTAATTATGATTAAATTATTTTTAATGCATCATTCGAAAGATATTTTAAAGTTCTTTTATATTATCGACAGTTTTCACCAGATTTACACGTTTTGAGGTCTCCTGAATTAGTTTTCTTTTGTATCTCAGCTACTAATTAAAATAATTTCGTAATACATCATTAGAAAGCTTTTTTGATTTGGAATCGAACAGTGGAATACAGAAATTTGTACCGCCAGATGGCGCTGTAACATTTTAAAATTTCAATATTTCAATTTCTAATTATGATTAAATTATTTCTAATACATCATTCGAAAGATATTTTAAAGTTCTTTTACATTATCGAAAGTGGAATTCGAGATTTCACCTGATTTACAATTTAAAGTGTCCTGATCAGGTTTTCTTTTGCATCTCAGCTAATTGAGTAAGACCGTTCAAAATTGGTATATGCAAGTTAATTAGGAGGGGCTGGAACGGTGGGGAAGGAATAGGCGCGCATGGGTTTGGGACCCGGTGCGAGTTTTTACCCGTTGATAAAAGATTTTTTTTTTATTTTATTTTCTTAATAATAAAAGTTTGAGTTGAGAAGGAATATGCGTGTACAGCGCACGTATATCCTCAAACGTGCGCGCACAGCGCGCATTGGTCTGCGCTGCCGACGGCAGTGGCGTCCCGGTGTGAGTTTTTACCCGATGCTAAATGATATATTTTTTAATTCCTTTTCTTAAGAATGAAAGTTTATGAGTAATAACATGGAATTTTGAGAAGTCATAAGGATGGTGAAGGAATACGTGCGCGCAGCGCACGGGTCTACGCTGCCGAAGTCAGTGGGGACCCGGTGCGACATTTTTCCTGATCAGAATTTTTTTTTCTCTTTTTTTATCACATGATAAAAATTAATGCAATTTTGAGAATTCATTAATTTTTGTGATTCATTTAAAAATAGTGACCAGCGAAGCGGGCGTAGCCTGCTAGTCTATAATAATAAAAGGAAAGGTTTGTCTGTATGTCTCTCTGTTCTTCTATACGTTCAGCCCCTATTGAATGCGGAAGTTCAAGAATTAACATACGGATGCTGTGGAGCCTTTCCGAGGTCCTCCTCAAAACAGAATTTACATTTTTAATTAGTTGTGGAGATATTAATTAAAATGTGGACTCATGTCTGATAAAAAAGCGATCTTAATGACTGAGAATTCACCGCCATTGCATAAAAAAAGATATTTTAACGGAGTTAAAAGCAGAAAAAGTGGAAAATAAATTAGAAATAGTTGTCCAATCGTCACGATTTCGGTACCTAATGAAAGGGGCATTCTTTCTGAATCTAAGTGTGCAAGAAGCTTATCGGTACAACAATTAGATTTTTTAAAATTAACTAAAGTATGAATTTTTTGTGGCAACATCATTTCAAATGCCAGGCGACCGTCTGCCATGAAAAAGGAAATGATTGTAACCGATCAAGATGTCACGTGTTTTATAGTGTGGGGAAAAATTGCAATTTTCAAACTTTTTCAAATTTCCATTCACGTTACATTTGAATTAATATTCGGCCTAGACAGCATATTATAAAGCTACTGTTCAATTTTCATGAAAATATGTGGATAAACAAAAAAAATTAGACTAAATTTTGTTTTATATTTTGCAGTATTTTAAATTGAGATATGCCGTTGAAATTTCGTAATATTTGGTTTTAACGCCCGATAATTCGATTCTGAATATTTTTGAAAGTCTAGAATTATTAGGAAGGGCTTGAGGGTGAGGGAGGGGGCGAATGGGCAAAAAAAAAAAAAAGAGTTACAGCGTTTGAAATTTGTATTATTAGGTTTTAAGGAAAGATAAATCGATTGTGGATATTTTTAAGTGTAAAATTATTAGAATGGACGGAAAGGGGGGGGGGGCAAAAACGTTTAAACCCGGTTGTTTCGGAGAAAACAACGGAAAATCCAGAACGCCTTTATTCTTTTATATTTTGCAGAGCTTCGAATTCTGATACTCTTTTCACGATTCATACTATGAATTTTTAACAGTATTTAGCCCTGAATTACGCAAGTTTCGGAGAAAACCACGAAAAAATCAGACGAAATCGTTTTAAAATGGTGTTTATATCATTTTTGTATCTCAACTTCTAATTAGCATAATTTCAAAAATAATAGGTCATTTTGAAACTTATTTGAATTGTATTTCAAGAGTAGACGCCACAAATTTTTGTCACCTTCCATTAACCGACTACCATAAGCAATCGAATTCGAGATTTCACGTGATTTACACGTTTTAAGTTACCCTGATTAGGTTTTCTTTTGTATCTCAGCTACTAATTAAAGTAATTTTATAAGTAATACATTATTTAAAAGCTTTGTTGATTTGGAATTAAACAGTAGATTACAGAATATTCTACCGCCAGATGGCGCTGTAATATTTTTAAATTTCAATATTTCGAATTCTGAATATGATTAAATTATTTTTAATACATCATTTGAAAGATATTTTAAAGTACTTTTATATTATCGAAAGTGGAATTCGAGATTTCACCAGAATTACACGTTTTAAGGTGTCCTGATTAGGTTTTCTTTTGTAACTCAGCTACAAATAAAAATAATTTCATAAGTTATACATCATTTTAAAGCTTTGTTGATTTGAAATTGAACAGTAGATTATAGAAATTTCTATCTCCAGATGGCGCTGCAATATTTTAAAATTTCAATATTTTGAATTCTAATTATGACTAAATTATTTTTAATACATCATTCGAAAGATATTTTAAAGTACTTTTATATTATCGAATAACCTACATTAAATTTATCTAATCGCAATTATTCGAGATTTCACCTGATTTATATGTTTTAAGGTATCCTCAAGGGGGGCGAAAAATTAGAAATTGAGTTAGACCGTTTAAATTGGTATATTTAGGCTTTGGATGCCTACGATTCGAATGAGGATATTTTCGAAAGTGTAAAATTAAGGAGGGACAGGAAGGGTGGTTAGGAAATACGCGCGCGCAGCGAGCGAACATATAAATTCGTGCGCACTGCGCGCGCACGGGTTTACGCTGCTGAAGGCAGAGGGGACCCGGTGTGAGTTTTTACCCGATCTGAAATGATTTTTTTTTTTTTAATTCCTTTTCTTAAGAATAAAAGTTTATGAGTAATAACATGGAATTTTTAGAAATCATAAGGGTAGTGATGGTATACGCGCGCGCAGAGGTCATATATACATGCATTCGTGCGTGCGCATCGCGCACGAGTCTACGCTGCCGAAGGCAATGGGGACCCGGTGCGACATTTTTCCCGATCAGAGGTTTTTTTTTTTTTTCACATGATAAAAATTAATACAATTCTGAGAATTCATTAATTATATTGATTCATTTAAAAATAGTGACCAGCGAAGCGGTCGTAGCCTGCTAGTATTATAATAAAGCACTTTCACTAATAACATTCAATAAAAAAGAATGTTTTCACTTAACTATTTGCAGCCCTAGACATCCTCTAAAAATTATGCACATACCATATTGTGCACTTAAATAGAATCCTACATTAATAACATATAGCACAGCCTGAAATGTACATCCAAGAATTTCAAAGTATTATCCCACTATATTCTAGATCTTTTGTGCAGTCCTATAAACAAACGGTGAAGTATTTTCATATATTCAAAATAAAACATACTTTTTCGCCTATAATATATATATATATATATATATATATTAATTTCATTCGGTTTAGTGCATCCTATAGATGTTAAATTCTACTTACTTGCAATTTCCCCCAAAGACGTAATATATCTGAATTCTCTTGGAAGTCCCTGTGCACGAACCATTTGATTCATCTCAGCGAAAATTTTAGTGTAGCATTTCTATATGATACAAATTTAGAATACCCAGTTTTGGCATTCTACCGGTATTTGTTTTTGAGATATGCTGTTAACATTTACACATACACAAACACACACACGCAGACCAATCGCAAAAAATCTGTTTTTCGGATTGAGGAGACCTCAAAACATGTAAATATAACAAAAACTCGATTTCGGAAATTTTACCCCAAAACAATTCTTTCTCTACCTTATATATGGGTAAGAGAAAGTAAAAATACATCAATTTGAAAAACTAATAAGAATTAAGGCTTCAGTTAAAAAAATATATTAAATAGATCAGAAAACTATCAGAAGCTAACAATACCTTGATATTTGAAGACCTAATAGAAGTTGAGAAATATTTCAAAATGAGCAAGTAAATAATGAATTTAAAAAATGAATTAGAATCTCTATTAAATGAAGAAATCATCCACAAAAATTCTCGCCTAATTATTTAACTCCTTATCTAGATGACGAATAAGTGATGCAGTTAGGCGAAAATTTAGCGTTCAGTGACCTACAACTAGATTTAAAACATTTAATTCTCCTTCCCAAACAGTCACCTCAACTATACAACACGAACTTGAAAAAATAGTATATGGAGGAGTATCTGGGACTTTATGAAGGATACGGTCTAAATATTCTATACCCGAAGGTCATCAATTATTAAAAATTTCTTCAAGAAATATATATTATCTAAGAAATATCTTTTAAAGCCAGAAGATGCGATCTTTGCACCACTACAGCGTGACAGAATAACAAAATCGACCCTTTTTCCATAAGAGGCAATGATTTCGCTAACCTTCGCTACATAAAATATGTTAAAGAAATTTAGATATTGTGCATACTTTTGTTTACATTTGCATCCACCAGAGAGTAACACTTAGAACTTGTATATGATGTGACAACTAACTCTTTTTTATTGGCCTACAGACGGTTTATCACAAAATTTATTCAGATATTTCGAAAATATTTAAATGATGGAAATAGAATACAGAGAATATGTATAAAATCCTTTCTGGTGATTCTTCAATGAAATTTTTACAGATAAAAAGATCATTTTGAAGAATATAACACAAAAGGCCCCATGATGTCTTCTTCAAACGATTAACTAGATGTTTCAAAGACTATTCAGAAATTAATTTATCAACCTGGAAATTAATTTTTGATAGAATGGAGTAGAAGGCTGATTTTTACCAACGATGTGAAAAATACCAGAGCCGGGAATCGAACCCGGGCCTTCCGCTTAACGCACGGATGCTCTAACCACTGAGCTACCCTGGCTGATAATCAGCTCGGCACTTCTCACATAAGCGGAAGGCCCGGGTTCGATTCCCGGCTCTGGTATTTTTCACATAGTTGGTAAAAATCAGCCTTCTACTCCATTCTATCAAAAATTAATTTCCAGGTTGATAAATTAAATTTCTGAATTGAAATTTCGTAGCCGTTTGGAGTTATGCCATGTTTAAATTTGTCACTTGATATAGCTGCGTTAATGCAGACTCGGTGTCCTTGCCAACGTAAATTATGTGAGAAGTGCCGAGCTGGTTATCAGCCAGGGTAGCTCAGTAGTTAGAGCATCCGTGCGTTAAGCGGAAGGCCCGGGTTCGAGTCCCGGCTCTGATATTTTTCACATAGTTGGTAAATTCAGCCTTCTACTCCATCCTATCAAAAAAAGTTTCAAAGACTGTCTACGAAAAAGCATCAGTAAAGTCTTGTTGAATTACCATGAAATATCTGCTCCCCTTGTAGAATTAGAAACAGTGTTCAACGTACGCCCACTAACTTACGTCAGACTTACGTGTATAGTAAATCTGAAGAACCGATACACTTAACTCCTATGCACTTTTTAAACTTTGTTTAGGAAATCATCTATCCAGTTGATTTCGCTGATATCGTTGAAGTTGCGTCAGATAAAATATCTGCTTTGAAATGTAAAAGATCTATCGTTGTATCACTATTGTTGAAATAGTTATGGAAATGATGAAAAAGTCAATATTTATTGGATTTGAAAACAGCACATTCATTAAAAAATCTTGTTCCAGAAGCTCATTTGAAAGTAGGAGATGTTGTGTTGATTGGGGAAGAATCAAAGAATATGCTTTTGGGAAAACTAGGTATAATCCAAAAATCAATTGTTGGTAAAGACAAAAACATCCGTTTCTATGAGATTAAGACTACCAATGAAATTTTAAAATGAAATATTCAACATTTATATCTATTTGAATTTACATAAATTGAAATTTTATTTTGTTTTGTTTTGAACTAAAATAATCTGGTGTATCACTCACACGACTTTCTCTTTCCTTGAAATTTAATACTATAAATACAAATTGGAGATTAAGGTATAAGCTAATGTGTTCTGTTATATAAACGTACGTAATAATTATTCATATTAGGCTTCAGAACAACTTTATTTGGCGAATAATTCTATGTGAGGGAGGCTACTGCCCCCGCAATCCCCCGTTTCTTTATTGCAACTACATTTATATGCAATTCAAATCTGTCAGTAACTTCAAAAAATCACTTAACATTATCTAGACAACTTTCACACACAGCATTTCTAGAAACTTATCAATATTGATCAAATTTTTTAGTAACAAACGTATTAACGTCGAATCACACTAATTCACGCATTGTAATTTCCTTGCTAAACTTTTTACTTACATAAATTTAGCATACACATATTCCTTTGATATGTG